>JAIGNY010001501.1:40000-107500 GCA_020152595.1 Chiridota heheva
TGAAATTATTTATTATTAATACAAATTCACATATGTAAATTTCCTTTAAACGTTGCATTAAATGAAGGTTATATCTGGCTTGGTCTGGCCAGATCAAACCTTATTTGTACATCAAATGTAGCGTGAAATCCACTTTATATCTGGCTTGATTTGGCCAGATCAAAATTTATTTACCCAGATACAGTATAAACGTTGTAAAGCCAGATCTAGACTTTTTGTAAGGGATATCATACATGAAATACATTAAGTACATCAGCATAGACCTGTTCAAACAGAGTTTAAGCCGAACGTGAAGCCTATTAAATGTTGGAGGAATTTTCCCTGTACTAACCAACCAATCAGCTGTAGCGAACATTGTAGATAACAATAATACGCGCATTTTATATTTCTTTGTACGCACGTGCAAACAATATGTACAATAAGTTATTGCAGTGCATACATTCAATATGTGCAGTATGTAAATGCATTAACGTTTTGTATGCACGCGGAAGTACAGTACAGCAAGCTGAAAACGTACAAGTTCAAACTGCTTTGCTTGTAGCCATTACTTATTATGTGATTTGAATAAAAAGGATTCCGAACGGTCATCCCGTCAGCTCGAAAAGAAGTAGTAAAATAACCATATAAGATTGAAAAGGCAAATCGGGCCTCACGAACGATTATGGCAGCATATGTTCAATGCAGGCCTAGAATGTGTACACAAATCCGCCGATTTTGTTTATATAGCACTGTGTGTTCTTTGGGATTCAAATCCCTTCCGAATTCCTGAAAAAATAAAATTATTTATGAAACATTTGAAACACGAAATTACGACGTAAATCGACAATAATCGATCAAATCTAAAAACGGTGGTTTTCAGCGAAGAGGGCCATGGTATTAGTATTGCACAAACATAAGAAGTATCGAGAGCTAATCCCACGTTATTTGTGAATGACAGATTTTCCATATCGGGAAATTTTGTTGTGAATTAACAGTTTATATAAAGTGATTTTTGCAGACAAGTTCTGTGAGTATTCCCATATACAGTGGGCTTGCATTTGATTTTGGTCCATTTGATTGGTCCTGTATAGTCATGTGAATTTCAGCCATGTGACATTATGTAAATTAAATTTCCGAAAATTGCCGATTCTGATCTGAAAAGGTCTATGAAGTTTGAAAATTTTCTGAAATCTTGATTAGCCATAACTCGGAAACTAATAGCTTTGTTCCCGAAACTCCAAAACTGTTTTACCACCAAAAGGATGTTAAATGAGCTCTAGACTTTAAAGTGGGGGCGAATTTTCAGGGGGTCCCCCAAAACATTATGCTTATCTACCATGCAACGGTATAGTAAGTCTCTGATGAATATGTATATTCAAGTGACCTTTGCCCTCAAGTTGTTAGTGGGCTATCGAGGCATGTAATTTTTTGATCTGTTGTGGATGATTTATGTTTAGATTTTAGCGGACCTCGATTATCGCCTCGGTCCGCTCAAACCCTGCAATGACGTCATCCTTGGTCTCAAATGCCATTTGAGACCGGTCACCCTCGCTTTCATTCCCATTCATAAATGTTTAATTTTTTGGCTTAAAATGTAGGAAAAAAGGGCAATTTATTTTGATCACTTTTCGTATTCTCCCAACACTTATTGTGACGTAATTCAGCTAAAAAAATCATCAATTTGTGTTGCGACGACCAACCCGCAAACTGATCATCTGATCGTACCATACCATCGATGATTGAGCTTGATAAGTTACTCGCCAAATTCAATGAAGACAAAACACATTTCTGCTTTCAAACATGATTCAACTATTTCGAACAATGTCAGTATTAACGTAACTATTCACTTTAGCGGAAGATTGACTTTGCAAGGCTTTTAGATTTCTGTTCTGGACAGTAAAGGAATGAGTTGCAAATTTTAACAATTCTTATTTTATAGATTAGAATTTGTTCGGTTGCTGTGATTGATCTCGAATTGTTGATTGAGAGTAGTGATTGCTGTGGCTCGAATGTTGTGGTTGGTTAATTTTTCACATAGGCCTACATATTTGTTTATATTTCTTTGCATCCTTGGATAAGATTTTCATTATTTGTTAATGTATATTTTTCCAAGGGGCATATATGCAATGCCATACGCACTAGTCAGTATAGTCTCGAAAGTATTTGTGACTATTGATCATCCAGACAGAGTATTTACGAAATAGGCTATAGGGGATAAACGCGAATGCAGACAGTCTCAATTGAGACCTAGGATGATGTACATTTATCATTCTTAATAAGTGTGTTAATGTATGGAAAGTGTTGATCATCATCATTCTCCTAACGTACAACTTGCTGGTCTTGGATGTATTCGAGATCACCTATTAGCCAATCAGAAAGCTAAAAACTTAATTCATTATCTATGAATGAAGTATAGTATAACTTGTTTTTCCAACTTTTTCTGCCATAACATTTTTACAATATCAAAATGTGATTACAAAATCATTACATAAAGCATTTTTCAAGTGACAATGTAATAGAATATACTTTTGTTTGTTGCATTAAAAACGCATAGAAATCTTTGTATGATTTTTTACGACCATACAAAATTACAATTTTACTTACTAAAATATTTTCATGATGATGACAACATTTTCTGCCATACTGTTTTTACAATAACAAAATGTGATTACAAATTTATTACATAAAGCATTTTTCAAGTGATAATGTAATAGAATATACTTTTGTTTGTTGCATTAAAAACGCATTGAAATTTTTTGATGATTTTTCTACGACCGTACAAAATTACAATTTTACTTACTAAAATAATTTTATGATGATGAAAAATTAATATTTTGTTTTAAATTTGAATATATTAAAATGGCATTATTCAGTTTAACATTTTTTTAATAGTCCGAGAGAAACTTAATCGTAAGTGGTAAGGGTCACTAAGTATTGTTTTGAATAATTATGTAAGAGCTTATATCATTTTTGTTCTCAAATTAAAAGCTAGCCATTAATCGTGACCATCAAGTTCTACACAGCAATTACAGTGGTGTACCATATCAAAATATCTTTACATTTATAAAACGTGTGTAAAATCTTCTACAACCATTGAAAGTTCCAATCTACAAAGTAACATTGTATAGGCTGCGAGAAGCATTATGGATACAAGTGTGCGGAACTGCTGAATGATTTAAGGTATGATTTCACATTTTTGTCAATCTAGGCTGTTTCAAGGAGTCGGGTATTGCCTGTGTCATCAGAAGCTTATTTTAATGCAATCTATAGTTGTACCTCTACAGTATATACTTGCTATAATTCTATTTATTTTCATCTCATATCTTCTTAATATATTGAAAATGTGTGCCAAATGCATGTTATATAATAAAGGACTTGATAAAGAGAACATTTGTAAGAGTCAGATCAAGTAAAGAATTTTATGTTCATAATTCTTCAGCCTGCTATACTTAGATTAACTATTTTAAAAATGTATAAAATTTCATCTCTTAGTTTCACTTTTTGAATGGAGTATTTTGAATCGATTAAACTGCATTCTAAGAATACTTTTTTTTATATAAAATACAGAAATTCCCAAACTTTTCAAGCAGTTTTTTGGCTTGTGTAGAAGTCTATTAGTCTACATCAGCATTAAAGAGTATATGATTTAATTAGAATCATACTTCCACTTGCAGTTTGGCTTAAGCAGATGATCTGTGACCTTTAGATTTTAAGTGCTTACCCAAAATGAAATAATCTGCTTTGACACCTCCTTCTTTTCTTAGATCCGCTCTTACAATGCACCCATTTTGTGCATTTTGTTATTTCTCGTCTCAAGAAATTTGCTTGATACGCCGATATTTCTGATACATACTTGTGACGCCACCTCCGCAGCGGTTATTGCTTGGCATATCAATAATTATGCTAATATTTAGACCAATGAAAAAAGTTGAATTGTATTATATGCTTCTGTGGACACTATGTGGACGCGGTGCATGCCCTGCTTATAAATATGCTTATTATCAAAAACAGACCACCAAATTTAGCTGTATTTACAAAAGTAGTGGAAATATTTGTTATTAGCGTGATATTTTCGTAATATATAATTTTCATATTTCTTAGAAGTTATGTTTCGAATATTGAAAATGCACTTGATCGAATTTTTATTTCTTTTTATACAATAATTAGGAATGGATTGTTTAGCCATTAGTAACTTCCATCTTAACCTCTTTTCTACACTCTTCAAGTTAACTTGTCAGATCACGTCAAAAGAAGTCAGATATTAACGCAATTAAAAACCCAATTACAACATTAAGATGCAATTCAGAAATCCTATCATAAAGAAAGAAAGTTAGACTCAATGTTTAGCTGAAATGACGAAGTAATGGGTAAGGCATGACAAACATAATAGTCAGCTTCCCGATAAGAATATGCAAGCATATTAATCCCTAACTCTTTTTCGTAAAATTTGATATCTATGTTTATCAATGAATGTTGTAGATTTTCCCTGATAAACAATTGATTTACTAAATTATTTATATTATCAATTCCATCGTTTTATTGTTGTTGATTTGTATGTTTGGAATTGTATTTGTTTTTGAAACTGATTTCATAATTTTACTTAGATTTTGCTTTAATCTAAAATGGAATATTTTGCTGGTTCTCGAATATTTTCCGAATTGAACTGCAGTTTCTGCCGGTTGTTTATAACTCTACCATAGCTTGGAAATCATGCTTCAAGCATAATTTTACTACAGTGAAGTCATCGTAAGTTCGATTAGGCAATTAAAAAAAAAAACACACTTTAAAGGACTATGGATACCTAAAAGCAGCATGAGATCAATTAGTTTAAAATATGATCTAAGCCATTAAAACAGCAAAATATTCCATAAAAAATGGTTAAAAATTGACCAATATACAGCATTTTTAATTTTTCACTCTTATTGCACAATAATGTGTGACATCAATGGGGTTAGAATCCATCATTGCCTTTTATAAAACCTTTGCTTTTTATTTCTCTGTCAATGTTGTCTAGAATTCGACTTCAGACAAAATTTGATGGAAAAAGACACTCTGAAATTCACAAGTAGCTGAATTTGAAGAAGAGAATTCAAAGAATTAAATAAACATTTCGATATGTGTTACTCTTAGTATATCACAAATTCCGAACAAATTAACAAATCATGAAGCTTTGGTTAGTAATAACTTGAAAACTAAATAAGCATTTTACAAGTTAAAACAATTATTTTACTCAAACAGTCAGGGAGATCTCCAAAAAGTTGGAGATGAAATAACTTTAAGAAAATCTATGGAGGCCGCCATTACGCGATATTGCCCACAATGCCCATGCTCCCTCATTAACTTAGTGTGTTGGTCACAACGTAAAACGGTTGGGAAATTTGTTCGACGCCTCGGTACCAAGTGGGATATGAGTATTCTGTTACGTTAATAATAAATAAACAAAAAATATGTTGCTTCAAGAAATTTCACGCTTTAGATTTCGAGAAATTCGGCGTGTAAAATCCTGACCTTGACCTGAATTCTTCGATTACTTGCAGTCAAGTGGCTAAAATGAAGGAGACCACTAACTAGGCCTCTATGTATATATATATATATATATATATATATATATATATATATATATATATATATATATATATATATATATATATATATATATATATATATATATATATATATATATATATATATATATATATATATATATATATATATATATATATATATATATATATATATATATATATATATATATATATATATATATATACATATATATATATATATATATATATATATATATATATATATATATATATATATATATATATATATATATATATATATATATATATATATATATATATATATAAGTATATATATACATATATATATATATACATGAAGATTAAAGGGAAATTGCGTTGATTATGGTCTTAAGTAGTTGGAACATAGAACAGTCATCTCCAAGAAGTTGGAGATCTCCTACTTTTGGAGATCTCCCAAACTATCAAAATGCCATGCTCTTTCACATATCTGATGCTCTTTCAAATGCAAAATGCTAGATGTCTATAAAAGGATTTGCTCTGGAACATGATACTGTCTTTGAGAAAGTACGAGTTGATCGTTCTTTAAATGTGAAATAATCTAAAATAGAATATTTGGTGGGTTCCTGAGTTTTCTCTAAATTGGATTGCAGTTTCTACTATTTGTTTTGTATCTTCATAACTTAGAAAGCATGCCAAAACATAGTTGTATTACAGTGGAGTCATTGCGAGTTCAATTAGGTAATTTCTAAACACTTTTGAAAGGATTCGCTTTTGATCATTCTTTAAATGTGAAAGAATGTAAAATGTAATGTTTTGCGGGTTCACGAATATTCTCATAATTAAACTGCACTTTCTGTCAGTTGTTTATGTCGCTACATAACTAGGAAATCAGGCCTCGAACATAGACTTGTTACAGTCATCGTGAATTCAATTATTTAATTTAAAAAAACTTGCAACAAGGATTTACGAGTTGATCATTAAGACAAAGTACGTCAGAAGAATATTTTTCCTCCTGGGACGAAGTAAAACACAAGAAATAAGGGTAATACAGTGGCATATTTAAATTTTCCATTTCTTGTTTGAATGAGTTATTGAGTAAGTCTAGAGGAGAATGAGAGTATCGGAAGAGAATAACGAGGCACGGTTTACATGAGTAATTGAGCAACCTTACTTCTCGCAGATTAAATGAAGAATAATGATTTCACCCTTCTGGTTTTTAAAGAAAAAAAGATATATATTGTATATAATGGGATTGATGCTTTGAGGAGAAATCCAAATTTGTCGGGGTTATGGTTTGAAATCCTCATCAAGAAATGTTATCAATTTGCCCATGATTTTGATTAACTATTACTGAGATTACGCTACTTAGGACTTTCGAATATTAGCAACAGAGATACAGACACGATAAGAACGAAATTATATATGTTCACGGTTTCCATTTCTATTTTCAAAATAATTTCTGCCAGCAAAACTGTTCACTATTTTGCGTTTTGATTGGTATCGACCAACTCTTACGAATGCATGGTTTTTAAATTTTATCAACGTGATATACAACAATCACGGTAAATATAAACTGGAAGGTATTTGGAGAATAAAGGTAAACCCGTTGAGGGAATAAGATAACTGGCCTCTCATTGAACAATACATGCATACGCGCATGGGACAGAGGCAGGAACAAATAAAAATAAGAATTGGCAAGATTGTACAAGAATAGCAAATTGTTATTCTAACAAAGCATTCTTGCCTCCTGGAAATATCTCATACACGTATGACTACACGCAGGTTTATATGACTCGAAATGCTATATAATAACTTAATGTTAAATTAACAAATTTAAGTGATAATTGATAATTTCATTATTATCAATTATTTTA
The DNA here is from genome assembly GCA_020152595.1 of Chiridota heheva. NCBI lineage: Eukaryota > Metazoa > Echinodermata > Holothuroidea > Apodida > Chiridotidae > Chiridota > Chiridota heheva. The sequence continues at coordinate 47,403 of JAIGNY010001501.1, forward strand.
ATTTAATATATGACATTGATAAGTATGCATACTTATTAAAAACCACAGACACACTTGTTCGTAGATACAACAAATTTATTTTACTATTACAGTACATCAGGACAATGTGGTATAATACAATTATCACACTTTGCATTATAAAATTTCCACATTTTTCATGTATGCATTTCATATACAATATCTATTCATCGAAAGACAACTACAAAGACATTTAAAAGATCGTACAACAAATAAGAGTCATTACACCATTTTTACTTGATTTCAAATATATAACGATTTCCTATAGTCTTCCCATAAACCACTTCAGAGTAGCATATGAAATTTCATCTCATATAATGTTTACCATTGCAGTTACATTCAAAATAATGAATAATGAAAAATCATGTTTCGAATACAAAATGTTATACAATCCTTTATGTTCATGAATTGTGGAATTTAAATCATCAACAGTAAGTATGAAAAACATTGCACAATTGTCACTTATTCCGATGTCAGCTGCAATAGGAATATAACATTACTTTTACGAAACAATTTTGCTGTATTTGATTTACATAGTCTTGATAGTTTTAAAAGTGTTTTTACATATTGTATATTTTTATGATCCACCCTTTCCTATCTCATCAATTTATCTTTAAAAGGAAACAACGAAAAATAGTCAAAAGCACGGATATTTCACTGAATTTGATTCTGAAGCATGACAACCAACAAAAATCGACATTCGCAGCAGTCTTCTTGTATTATCAACAGCGGCACACATGATCTTATTTCATGTCACATTTTAAATTTGTGTGTAAATTTATAAAATAACATCGAAAGTGGGTTACTTATATCTTTACACGTAGCCGTAAACTATATTTTAATGTGAGACCATTAATTTGCGGTGATCTCAGATTTTAAACTATCGCCTTGTTTTTAAAGTAATCTATAGCCTTCTATAGAATTACATTAACATAGCTTTTTACAGGGATATCCGATTATTATCTGTAAATTGGCAAAATGCTTTTTTTTTATTTCGGAATCCTTTCAATATAAAAGAAGTTCATGTTACTTAATGCTAGTCAAATGAAGATATTTTTAAAGGAACTTGCGACATTCCTTAATTCTTATGTACGATTTCCTTTCTAATTACAAATTGCCTACCCAAGTATTTTTCCTTAAGGCTTTGATTTCACACACGCTCCAACGCAATTTGAATTTCCATATGTGGATTGAAATGAAAATATAATGTATTCAATATATGTATATATATATAACTTGCTATACAAATGGTTACTATTAAGACAATAAAACTATGTCATATGATAGAATTCGTTTGAAATATTAAATGCGATTTCAGAATTTCTGTCATTTTTCGTTCCTCAAACTAGGGCTTAGAAAAGTTACAACGCTTAACATAAATAAAAAGCGAGACATGGTGAAAAGAAAAAAAATTCGAAGGTAATTTTACTCCAAAAAATGATTGCCGTACTAAAATTTAGAAAAAATGGTTGTCACACCGGAACAATTCTTTTACCTTATATTACTTATGAAGAAAACAAATTTTACTATTTGAAAATGTATACTAGTGTGAGGTATTTATTTTGCGTATGTCCATAAACATTTTACCGGCTCTATAAATCCTCTTTGGCAGAAAGTATACTTTAGGTTTAAAAAGCCTGCGTCGAAAGACTATCCAGGTAATATTTATTCTTCTTTTTCTATATACTTCCTATAGTGCGTGATGTCGGTCACATGGCAAGATTTATTTCATTCTTCAAGCCCTTTCTGCCCGAGTGTTACTGTACATATACAATACAAAAATATTGAATATAAATCACGGTATAAATATAACACTAACAACTGGTGACCACGCGTTTAAGGGGTATTGATAAAGAAAACATTGAAGCAAGCACGTTCTTTGTGAGTTATGGTCTTACAGCTGCGTGGGAACCAAATTGATGTGAAGCCTTAATGAAAATATTCACACATAAGCGTAGCTTGGCAAGTAGTCCAGGGTTTTACTCATCAGCCCTGGAGAAATCTTATGTGGGCGAACTTGAAAATGATTTTTAGACAATTTTGATGATAAAAATGTGATTATTTTCAAAAGATTTGAAAAAGCCTGCAAAAACAAGATAATCTCTTCTCGATATTAAGAAGCAGGGTTTACCTGGCTACATTGGTTATGCGCTATGCAAAATATCTCTTTTTATCTGCACTTAGATAACGTTTACAAACTAAATCATGCTATAAATGAATACTAAATAAACGTAACGCCTCAATTGCTTTGTAACAAAATTTCAATGTTGATTAACATTAATAACTCCCAATTGATGTACAATGAATTTGATAAATGATGGTTTAGTCAAATGTAAATCCATCAGAGTCATTAAGCCCAGAGGGCCTCAACGGGACACCTCCATCGCACCTCACTCAACTATGAAATGAGTACCAGTTTTGGCAAGGGAGTTAATCTGCGATGGAATGGTGTCCAGTGGAGTCAAGATTCGCATCTGCTTAGCCCCATGTATAAGCATCTGCTCAGCCCCGGGTATAAGCACCGGCTCTAATAAGCCTCGAGGTTTGATGGAACAGGTATGATTAACCTCTTCAGATATTTTTTCATTTCTTTAAGTAGACTCATTTTAAGGTCTAATGATACCTACAAATCGTACTTTTATGAACAAATTAAAATGTAAAAAATCTAGCGCGCATTTGATGTCGATTTTACGTAATGAAGAAATCTTTCTAATTAAACTGCTTAATGTAATTGGTGACGTGACGAAGTTACGAAGCTTTTACGGCTGCGCTCTCTCAAACAATTGTGGCAAAAGTTAAACTGTAGTAAAGATGATATAATTGCACTCTACAAAATTCGTTAATTTCATGAACATGAAAATAATCTAAATTATTCTATAACAAGTTACCACCCGAAATGATAAGCTGAAGTTTCACTGATTGTCTTCTTTAAAAAAGTGAGATTCTTGCTTGGAGCTTCGGATGCTACTTCTCTGGGTTTCCAATGCTGATGGGCTTGCTCTAGAAGTCGAAGGTGTACGTAAAGACACAAGCGTCCATTTTCTTCTGGCTTTTACTATTGGACTCTTAGCGCCTACCGTTCCACAAGTTCGCTTTACCGCATCCCAACAAAAAAGGTTCCGTAGTTTACGCCGGTAGTTAGAGCTCATAGCGAATAAAAGTATTGGATTTATACATGAAGAAATATTAGGCATGAAATAATGTAAGTACATTAAGACATCCATTGCTGGATATGCTGCCTTGCTTTCTTTATCCGCAAATTCAAACCATAATATAAATATGTAGTAGGGTAACCAACAAATGGCGAAACACATTGCAACAATTAAAATGATAATTGCTAATCTGATTCTCGATTTTTGACGTCGCTCATTTCCCGTTCGAAGAGTTTGATTAAAATGACCGCCTAATCCGTGTAGGAGTGCTTCTATTGTTAAAGCGTAGAACACGAATATAGAAAATAATGGTACAACGTACAAGAATAAAAACAGAAATGAGAAGTAAACTTGAGTGCGCATTGTATTCCATGGCAAGGTGCAGATTCCAGTATCGACATCCGCCCATTTCATAACGGGAACAGCACAAAGTATTGAAAGAACCCAAATCCAGAACGCAGTCAAAAACATACGTTGTTTTGGAATATGTTGACCACTTCGTCTTCGAAGGAAAGGACGGGCTATTACCTGATACCTCTCAAAGCTCAGTGCCGTTAATGTTAATACAGACACACCCTGTGACACAAATTGTACTCCTTGTTCAAGTTTGCAAAAAAAAAGAGGCACTTCCCGATCACAGTCTAAATAGAATGACAAATTAGACGGGAAAACAAAAAGCAGAAACAATAGATCGCCGATGGCTAGATTTACAATCATCAAATTCGATGGTGTCCGCATATCTTTATGAACAAGAGACAATGCAATCAAACTGCTGTTCCCCAAAATACCACAAGCGAAACAAACTATTAAGATAATGGTAGCTGTAGCATCTTTATCACAAACATACATACCATTAGTTGGTGGGACAGTCGAGGAGAAATTAATGGATGACCATTCAGACCCTTCACTTGCCACCATGGATTCAACCACAAAGGCATCCATATTTGACGAATATAATCCAGTTCCGATATATATATGCCTTTTTATATTTTGATACCTTTTGTCCAGTACAACATCTTTCTTTCCAAAAATGCCGTTTTCATCACAAATATAAGACTAGGAATTGTTTTGTATATTTTCACGTTTCCATTGTTCACTTATTGGAACATTTTGCCAAGAGCAACTTTTCCTTTTGGCTTGTATGACAAATCCTTTTAGAATAAGCTTGAATCCAACCGAGTAAGTTAGTGAAAAGCTCTGTTATCACAAAAAAAAATCCTCTCAGTGACAAATATACCAGCCGGTTCAACCTTTCATTTACTTTAAAAAGTCCTTCGCGTCGATGTGTGTGTTTTAAAGGGTGAAATGAAAGTAGATTTTCACGTTATAACTTGAACATACAATCTGACATCCATCTAAATGGCAATCAATTCTAAAACCCAGTCAATCGGAGCATAGCCAATCAAATGAATTTTTCTTCTTTGGTAAACAATTATTAGCGTTATGAATAAGTTCAACAGTGCTGATTTGGTTGTAATCGTACTCTGGGTTTTAAAGTGATGATATGAAATCCTATTTTCACGTCTCTATTATAGAGAGTCTTCCTTTCTCTACTTGCTGCCAACCGGTTTCATATCAATCAAATGATATATAATGTAAAAGCAACACCCCTATTGGTGTACATCAGTTTCAGATCTCTCACGTCATGTTCACAATTTTGCGTGTTCAACTATTCAATGTTCATGTTCTACCCCCTCAAAATTGAAAAAGCTTTTAATTGAAAAAAAAATGCATGCTTTTTGTTGAATTTGAGTTTATTTTTGCACCACGATTAGAACATCGGGTTCAAGTACAAATTTCAAACATGTACGTGGTAGAAGTTGCTTAGAAATTGGCATAGTTTACAAAACCAATGACAAATGCCTTTCCAATGACGAATTTTACACCACACCCAGGCAGTCCGGAAACATGCCTATTAATAGGGACATTTATAACAGACGAGAATATTGAATTCATGGAATCATACTGCTCAAATGTTGCTATAAAATGTCATAGTTTCTAATTTATGTACTTGAAATATTAAAAATCATTGTGTTGAAAAACATTTCAAGTTTTAAAATGGCCGTTTCGCGCCTAAAAGCCTAGCTCTATTGTCTATTTTTTCTAATATTTTGAAAACGGCGGAGTGAACATGTCAAATGGGAGTGGAAAAGTCGTAGAAGGTAGTTTCATGAGTTTTAAGGTTCCCCTAGCAAAGGTATTTTTCCGAGACGTATTTCAAATTTGAAATATGTAACATTGCATAAGGCTTTCACGTTAGGATAGCAAAGGATCATGGGAAATATCACAAAATGGCGGCTTCCATGTAGCAAAATGTTCCTATTTTTAGGAACATTTATGTTCCCATTAATAGGCATGCTACCGGACTGCCAGATTGCTACAATTCCGGACAAAAATCTTGGCACTTTTCCACTTCCACCTGATTCAATGTTGGCATGCGCTTTGCACGAAAAGGTTTTGGTGATATATCTGCAAGAGTAAAGAGGAGTATAATGTGAAGAAAAAGTGCCACGTCAGGGATTGTATGAGTTTTTCAAAATGTATGTGTTGGCCAATTTTTTGCTCATAATTTCATTAAGCTAATGGTTTTGCAATGGATACTTAGTGTAGTGGTTTTGTTATAAAATCAAAATTATTTTACGGTATTAGAAAGATATAATTACTATCATTAAATATGAAATATTGAAGAAATATGTAGCCCTTGGTGAATGTCGGTAGAAAGTTGAATGTTCAATTATCATTATTATTATTATCATTTTCCATATGTTTGACAAAAGTTGCTGGAGTGCAAGAAACGCAAGTTTGAGTCAGAACTATTCGCCGTGTACTAAATATAAATTGTTGTTACTTTATGCAAGCCAGAGAGAAAGGACTAATGACTACAAAAAGGCATGCATGCACGCGTAAAGTTCGCGCGTGACACAATACAATATGTACACCACGTGCAGTACCGTCAGTTTGGGAAAGTATCCAATTATTAGATAGGGAACAGTAAACAAAAAACGAGCGCACAGCAAAATACCCTCATGGTTTGCCTCCATGTGTTGACGACATCTTTTACATCAAAAATGAGCATTGCTGAAATGATTAATATAACGCTTGAAATACTAAATAACGCAAATCCGCACAGCTTTTAAAATGCGCCTTGAGATTGCCGTCATTGGAATTATTTCATTTATTTTTTAACGGAGTATGATAATACCCAGAAAAAGAAACAGGAAAACGGACAATTTCAACGACGACGACGACGACGACGACGACGACGTTAACAACAACAACAACTACAACAATAATAATAACAATATGAATATGAATGATAATGGTAATATGATACATGATATTTATTAACGAAAACATCTTAAAGGAACTTTTTCCTACCGCTTTAACGCGACCTTTAGCATACCCCTCAATACTTAAAGATATACGTTGAAAGGTACCTAAAAGAGAATTACATTTTTCCTCTTTCTGCAATTGAAAGTTACACAATGCCCTTTACTTACATTGATCTATTTCAGCTAATGTATTAATGTATTAATGCTGATATTTTTCATACAGCTTTAACGCGACCTTCAACATATCCCTTTAAGTTAAGTGTGGATTTCGAACGATTCTTCGCAAAAATATCAAAAGAATATTAATCTTTCATCTTATTGTTTTCGACGGGCACCGTCAATAAATAAAAATATACGTTGGAAAGTCATTTAACGAGGGATGAAATTGTTTCTCCCTTTCTGCATTTGAAAGTTACACAATGTCCTTCACCTACATTTATCTATTTCAGCTAATGTATTCATGTATTAGTGGTGATATTTTAATACTAAGGCATTTGGGAAATTTAGTACAAAAAAATTACAAAGAAAAACTTGCAAAAAATAAACCACAATACATACAGTTGAGACAGCTAATCCCCTTTCTGGCTCAGATATGATATCCAGCTTATTCTATGTGCCCTCCCTCCCCCCCTCCCTTCCCCCATCCCACCCATTTTCGTATCATTTCAGGAAATACCATTTTTTTGAAAATTACTTTAATATTCAACCCTTTCTTCCTCCCCCACATGCACATGCACCCCACACACACACACATACACACACACAACCCCATTTTTTATTGTAAATTAGGTTATAAATGAACTTCCTACATATTCAAGTTACAAATAATACTTCCTTCCATTACTACTTGTCATAAGCTTATATTGTCATTTATGGGCTATGACTGTAGAGCAAGTTTTAAGAACTACACATCATTCTAATTCAGATTAAATTTAATAAATAGCATTTAATGAACCATTACTTTATTAATTCATTAATTAAAAAAAATATTTCTTCACGGACAAAAGTCTTGGCACTTTTTCCCCATTTCACCCCGATGCAATGTTGGCATGCACTCGGCAAGAACAGTTTTTGGTAATATGATATAAGGGGGAAAAAAAGTACCAAGTACTTTTGTCCGGGATTGTAGCTTGTTCATGTGCCTCATATGTTAAAGTTTATGCTATATTTGAATCTTCAAAGATTTCATATTCAAATGCTCCTCAACAAAAGTTGGAGTTTGTTTCTCGTTGTTTTCTCACGATATTAAAAAGACAGTGGAAAGCAATTATTTTACGGAGTACTGCAACATTTTGTTTTTTAAGGGGACTATTTTCAGCAATCTTTTTAACGCCGCCTAATATTACAGACGTCATTCAGCTGTTTTGTTAAAAGTTTGTAATAACAATGCCCAGAAAAATTTGTTAAATTTGTTAATGTGACGCGAAATATGAGATTTTGATATTTTGAAATCTGCAATTTTATAGACATAAAGTTGCTTTAAAAGTATTTGAATCATTAGCGATAAACTTTTCACCTGAAAAGTATCTTACACACAAATTGCTCTTTACCAATTGATACAAAAAATCTTACAATTCTTTTGCAATTAGGAATTGATCATTTTGTTATACATGATCCATTTAATCATCGGGGTATTAAAGTTTTACGTAAGACCCAATCTGATTCCATGTGGAATGATGGTAAACTTTCTATTAGCACACCAACCCATCAAAATGTTCAGATATATAAGAATAGAAAACTGATATGGGCAAACATATTTAAGCACTTATTTTTCTGTGTTATTGTTTAAAACGATTATGCTCTCTGATAGTCAAAAAAAGAGGAAATATTTGATTGTGCTAGGATCTTTGATTCAACCCCCCTAAAAAATAGGACACAATAAAGTACGTGTCACGCAAACAAAACGTCGATCGTGAACAACGTTTTGTTAGCGCATACAACAGCTATAAGCTGAATTTGTCCATCAAAATCATGAAACCACTCTACAAAAAATCACCATACAAAGGATTTAAGTATGGAAAATGGAAAGCAAACAAAGTCGAAAACAAAGGTTGAATGGTTGACAACATATTTCTTTCATTAGAAAGATTGTTGATATCTTAGGTGAGTATTGCTTCTGAAAATGTTAGTGTTTCTTAATTTATTATATTTCGATATTTTCTTTATCATATTTCGATATTTTTTGTAATCATATTGCATATTTCTTTTTAATATTTCAAAAGTAATAGAATATAACGAAAGAAAAATCGTCTGTAGCAATCGGAGGAAATACAATCTCCTCTGAAGCAAGGACTCCATATTATTGTTAAAACAGCTGTTCAAGTAAATTGTGATGAACTTATATTTTTGTTGAAATGAAGGCTTCTGTGTATAATCACTTAGGTTGTCAATATGTAGTGTCGGATGAATATTGATCTGCAAACCTTCTTGGTAAACAAGCTAGAGACTGTCATGTGTCTGATGACGTTGTTAAACAGGCTTCACTCCTGCTTCATTAACGAGTCATGCTCGTTCATTTTAAATTGCATTGATAACAGTTAGGTGAACAAAACGTCGTCAATAGTAATACGAATATAGTAAATATTCTACGGAGAGCCACATGTTAAAGAAATAGAATTTGAAGCAAGAAGTTCAACTTTGTATTTTTATCAACTAAATGGTGCTTCACACATTGCCCTTATACAGATACAATTATAATATCACGTACTTTTCCTATATCTCCTCTTTCCCAAAAACATTAATAATATTGTCTAATGTTACCGTAATTCGCCCTGTAATTGCACGTGATATTTAAATACTAGCATGAATTCAGGTCCCATTGAACGCAAATAAACTAGTCTAAACCAGTTATCACTCAGTCATCGCCAAGTCATAAGCCAGTCATCAGTCAGTCATCAGTTACTCATCAGTCGCTCACCAATTGCTCATCAGTAGTTCATTGGTCACTCATCAGTCAGTTCGGAGGCAACCCAAAAAACTAGGTACTTAACCCCAAAAAAAAATGGGTTCTTTTATGTATTACGTCATCGCATGAGCCTACACATTTGACTAGCCCACACTAAACATATGGGGTTTCTCATTTTCCGCTCCGGATTGTCCAAAGTTTCAATGGATATCCTAAAATGTTGGAGACGGATAGTAAATAGATATTAAAAACTTTTTGCCGCTGCTATTTTAAATTCACCGTCGTAATTTTGAGAAAATGAACAAAACAGACTGCCTATTATCTGTTTTATTAACTTCCTCAAAAAGGCAATCGTGAATTTTAAAAGAACAGCAGCAAAAAGTTTTGAATATCTATTTACTATCAATCTCCAAAATTTCAGGATATTCATTGAAATTTTGGACAATCCGGAGCAAAAAATGAGAAACCTCATATGTTTAGTGTGGGCTAGTCAAATGCGTAGGCTCATGCGATGACGTAATACATAAAAGTACCCAATTGTTTTGGTATTTTAAAGTACCCAGTTTTTTGGATTGCTCCCGAACTGTCAGTCAGTGATGGAGACCTCTATCATCATCCTTACAATACCACCTGCATCAAGTGAGCAGCCTCCTTAAACATCAATTACATCGTCCAATACCGCCATTAAGTACATGACGTCTACTGCTAGTCATAGTCATATATAGGTATTCAATGCTCCGAAAGACTTGTGGACTAAGCTAAACCCCTTTTATACGTTTGACATTCTGCATTTGCATTTTGAAATTTGCAAATCTTAAAATTTCATCTTTTAAAGTGTGTATGTGATAACCATAATTGGGACCAGATGAGTGGAGAAAATGGAGTAGATTGTACTATATGAGACATCCAAAATAGTGATATATGCAATGCAAAGTGAAACATGGGGGGCATTCAGCCGTCCAAGAGAAACCTTACTTGTATGGGTAAGTAGGCTTACACTAAGTATTCCAAAATATCAAAGATTCTATGTCAAAGAATGATCTAAGAGCTTTCATCAGTTTTGTCTCTACTATTAATGAATCAGTACTGTTGGTTTACAATGTTAATATTTACACCTATAATTAATACATATATTAATATTCAAAACAACTGGGCTAATAATAAGTTACACAATCTCCATATTAAAGGTAAAAAGGCTATTTCATTTAAAATATTGTTTTCAAAATCCAGGTGGAAAACTTTGTACCATATTCAGAAGCCTTGTCCTGCAGCCTAGCATATCAAACTTATAGGCTATGAGAACTTTCCAATCTTAAACTGTTAAAATCTCTTCAGACACTATTTTTTTCAATTTTGTTTAGATTTTACACTTCTTTCCCGTCATAATCTAATAAAAAACCTTATTAATCCATACAGATCAATCTCATTTCTCATTCCTGTTTTGCCGGGACATACATGACTTGCGTGAGGAAGAAGTAGTATGTCAGGAAGTAAACAGCAATATTCGTGCAAATTGAATTTCTTTCTTTATTTAGGATTTAACTAAATTTAGGGATTGAATATGAAGCAGAAAAATGCAAATAATAACCTTCATAGAATCGAGGCCAACTGTATAATTAGGTTAACATGCTAAACGGTGTTTTTTGTATGGCATGTAAAGCAAACTTATTTTACACAGAAAATGTGCAAAAATAACTTTGCACTTTTAAATCGTTTTTAGGGTGACGATGAAAGCGCAATCCAAACATTATTGAGAAAAGGTTTCAAAAACGTTATTACTTTGTGCGATTACAATATTCAGTCCAGAAGCATGCCTATTAATAGGAACATTTATATCACACGAGAATATTGAAGTCATACAGCCATATTCTTCAGATGCTGCGATAAAATGGCAAGGTTTCTAATTTATGTACTTGAAGTATTAATAATCATTGTGTTGAAAAACAGTTTAATTTTTTTAAAAGCCGTTTCGCCACTAAAAGCCTAGCTCTATTGTTTATTTTATCTGGGAGTGGAAAAGTTGTAGCCATGACAGTAATGAAGGTATTTTTAGAAGTTTCAAGTTTTCCCGAGCAAAGATATATTTCCCAGACGTATTTCAAATTTGAAAAATGTAACATTGCATAAGGCTTTCACCTTAGGATAGCAAAGTATCATGGGAAATATCACAAAATGGCGGCTTCCATGTAGCAAAATGTTTCCATTAATAGGAACTTTTATGTTCCCATTAATAGGCGTGCTACCGGACTGATATTATAGATCTTATGTCCATTCTATGTTCATGTATTATTTTTGTCTGTATATGAAATAATTGATCACTTCAAATTATGCACTTTCATTCAAACAGAATGTATGGTTCTTTGCAGGATTACATTAAGAAGAATAACATTACAAAGAAAAGGTTAAGTAAAGCTTTGGATTTTTGTAGATATGGAAGAAAATGCCTGCACTTTTTGTGACATGAAAATCACACATGGTTATGTTAAGTGTCTAATGACATGTAGCAGTTAAAAGGTTTTTTTACATTTTTGATGAAGCTTGTGTGGTTTTTCAGGTGTGAAATATCAGACTCAAAACAATCGTGCTTCAGAAAAAGAAAACAAAACAGAACAAACAAACAAATAATATTAATGAAAGATACACCAAAATTTGGATATTACACAGTTATCCAAGCAATTCTTTGTCAAGTTTTCAGTTGCTATAATCCATAGTACAAATATCTTAGATGAACTGCAACGAAAATACGTGCCAGTTTAGTCATTATGTGGATTGAAAGGTACAAATAAGAAACATAATATAAGTCCCTGCTTATGATGCTATGACGGTCACATTGTATCTGAAATCTTCTTTTCACCACATGCATTACTACATATCAAGACTAATATCATATTTTTATTGTTTAGTCAAAGGATAAATGACGCCTTCTTTTTCTTCCAGATAAACTGCATTTCACAGCTACTGGATTGAAACAACAAAGCAAGTGTTTGAAACCAAACAAAACCAACACAAATTTTGTTAGCTATTATGATAGTTTATTGAGTACCAAAAAAGGAATATAATGGTAATGTGAAGGCTTTATTCCAGTCCATTTTGACAACAGAAATCCATTTTGAAAATAGAAGCTGTTATAACTTCAAACTAAATATCTTAAAAAGCGGAGTAAGATTTTTGAATGCTTTCCTCACCATTTTGTTTCTTTTGAAGTCATCTTTCATATAAGATGAACTTGCTTGACTACTGAACTAATCATTTAAATACATTCCTAATCTTATTCTTATGGACTGTTGACAGGAATGCTCCGAGTATCACAACGTTTGATAAATTTTTAAGAGACGTTTTGCATAATTAAACGGGAATTGCATAGATAGATAAAAGACAAAAGGTCTGCTATTGATTATATATCAATAATGAAATTTACTATATCTATTGTATATTATTTCAATTCAATTCAATATATTTTCAATGATTAGGAGCAAACCTGTTTCATAGCAACATACAAGACACATTCAAATACAAATACACATTTAACATACAACGCAAATTAAACTAACAATAAGAAACGGTGAATGTGAATAAATTGATATAATTTCGATTCTATGTTTTGTTTACAAACAATACAATTTTCAACAGAAGAGAAGGGTTTTCCATGTTCATCAACAAACAAAATTTACAGACTGACAGATAGAAGGATGATGAAAGAAAAACCTTGATAAATACAAGTGGTTTTCCGTATTCATCAACAAACGAAATCTACAGACTGACAGATAGAAGGATGATGTAAGAAGAACCTCGGTAAATATAAGTCTTAATTCAAATCAGATAGGTCACTCTAACAAAAAATGAAACTTATCTACAATTTTTATTATACATCAATACCCAATTAAATATAATGATAATATATCGTTACCCAAACCCATTATAATTAATTAAGTGAAGCTACTTCTTTACAATGTCATTGAGTTAGCAGTTAGGAAATCATATTGGTTTTGAATCGTAAGTCAAAATAAGGCTTTCATACATTGCCGCACTTATACCAGCGTTACACCGTATGATAAATGCATGTAATTCTATCAATTTACTTTTATAATTTCATATACATAATCGATCACCAGTGTGACAAACATTTCACTCTGTGTCAATTTTCTACGTCAATTTCTGCAACATGCAAAGTGTTTTTTTCAGTTTTTCAACTGCAGTTTTTCTACCTTTAATATTTTTCAAAGTATCTTCTATTTTCAAACTGTATATATTGTTGTGAAAAATAAATGATATAAAATATAGATATGAATATCGAAATACCATTCATAGAAAAAGTAGAATATGCACACATCAACATACGTTGTAGGAAATTGTTCAATCACCGGTCGAGGAAAATTTAGAATGCAACGAACGTATGACAAGACAGATGGGATACATCCATATAAGTAAATTAACTCCAATGATAACGAACTATAAATGTCACTTTATTCCAAAATTCCACTTTTCGTGTAAGGGCGAGACAAAGTTTTTCCCGATGATTAGATATAAACCTAGAATATAAAAATTTGCAAAACATATAGAACAGAACAAATTCGAAGCGACATTTTTTTAAATAAGAATTTTTTTAGAAATTGTTTTAATTGAAAGGAATGGTGAAAATTGCGATTTTGGTGACCTTCATTAATACATGTGTGCTTCATTGGATAGCACATCGGTCAATGGGAGCTCAGCGTTCTCCATTTCTACTTATATGGATACATCCTATCTCCCTGGTACGACACAATACTCTCTTGGATTGTCTCCATTTTTAGCATATCCAAATCACCCATGTATGATTTCGTTACTTTAATTACTGGTTGTCATTTAAATACAATTTCAAATACATATGTCAAGCTGTAAAAAATATGTATATATACATGGAGGAATATGTACAAATACTGATTCATAAACACAAAAATAGCATAAACATAGTACACAAACCAGTGACTGGTTTTTTTTTACAAAGACGTGCAAAGAACATTAAACTACTAAAAAGCATCAAGTAAAATACGCTAAGCACGAGAAGTTCATAGAAAACTTCACAGGAAAATATATATGTTTGGTGTGGCCGTTTTGCAATAAATGATAGTTGAAAATGCTCCCACGCAGTTTATATAGAAGTTCGTGTACAAGTGAAAATTTGTATTTGTTTAAACAATGGAAAACATTCATTGTGGAGACGACAGTAACAATAGGAGGGCTATATTGGAGCGCGTATACCATGCATATATACAGAATCTATTTTTATATTTTAATAAAAATGTATCATACGACCATTATGTTACATCATAAAATAGATCGTTAATCCGTGCCAATGCAAGAGTTACTCTAGCAACAAATCTAAGTCTAGTGTATTGTTCACGTTGAAGTTAACTTAACATGATGCACATTTTGTGTTCTAGCTCTGAACGTTAGTCTTAGCATTAACACGATTGCGTACGTTAAAGGAATCACACTGAACTTCTATACCTAAGGCAAATAATGCTCAATTAAAATACTGCTGTGAAAGTCGTCACGTAATAAATGTTTTCAAAAGATGAGTGTTTTTATTAAATCATTACTTAATTGAATAATTTCAGCACTCCCAAGCTACGACAAGTTAGATATGAATTTCTTAAGCTGAGTGACATATCTTGGTCATTTTCGTTTGAAACATGAACAAATTGTATGTATATACGATAAAGGAATCTATTCTAAAAAAGATAAAAATATTCACGCACTAATATGCTGGAAAAGGATTTAGACAAGTATACATGTAGACATTTTTTATTTATAATTTGTGTTTGTTTTTATGTGTATTCTTTAAAACAATGATATCATTCCAGCTTTCTTCACCAGTAACTAGAGGTGCCTCCTGACAAATAAGATTGTCCAGTTACTTCAAGTGCTAACTAAAACCATTTTAAATGTCACGACTTTATAAGTACTTGATAATTAGTTTATGTAATTAGATATACATTTTGTATACACATTCTGACATTTGGCAACTAGAAAGAGACATAAAACATTGCAATAAAATACATCAAAAACTCGACGAAATTATGACCTGGTTCAATTTGTTTCCATTCCTTGTCAATTCTACACAACATACGCCGATTTTTCTTTTAAGTACGTTTTTTTTAAAATAACTTACATTTCACGAGCCAAGTTTTTAGCACCTGACCTTACTAAAACTCTTGTTAAGTTACACGCTTCGGGAAGGCCCTGATAACATCTAAGGTTCAAGACTAGCACATATTAACTATTTAACACTTACAATCTAAAGAGCTCGGGTTATTGTTCCGCATGTAAGTATTCATAACTGAGAAAATCCCTTTTGAGCAAAACTGGGAAGAGAGGCGAAAACATCAAAAACTCGATAGTTTTTTAAGACTTCGGCAGATTAAAGGAGCAGCTGTGAATTGAAAAAAAACATCACTGCGGCAGTCGTTTTAGTCTATAAATCATTATTACCATCGATTAAGGTAACATATTTTTTAGGTAAATACATACTAACGATAATTCTTAAAATACAAGATATTTTTAAGGGGAGATTGGGCGAGTGGGGGTGGAAGGGCGGGGGGGGGGGGAATCCATGAACAGGTAATACACATCGACATACAAAAGGTATTTAAGTTTCCTCTTATTTGTTTGTTTTTTGTGGAAGGACTGAAATTATTGTCTTAAAGCGTAAAATTAGTGGAAAAATACCGTGATCCATTTCGATGAGTTTTTGGCATGCATACATTTTCTCGATTCTTTCAGCATTCCCTCGTTTCTTCCAAATGAAGTGCGTGCGATGGATTCCTCCAATGTCTCCAAAATTAAAATTAAAATTTTGACATATTGAATATATCACAAAAAGATAACACGTACCAAAGTGAAGAGTTGGACTTATGTTTGGCCGCGCACTTTTTGTGTGAATAGCTTGTTATTTGTAATAAATTTGCATGATGACCGCTGTCTTGGCTGCCATTCAACAACTAGAAGTGCAATTTTTATATTACAACGGTACCACTCATCGCCAAATTTCATCGGCAAATTATTTGCACCATCCAGCTATAATACTTTGTGTCAATTTTTTGTATTTTATGATGGGTAATTATTTTTAGTAAAGGTTTCAAAACAGCATTAAGTAAACAATTTGTAGGTGGGTAGTTCCGTTTTAATACACAGACTTTGATGTACGTATTAAAGCAATATAAACTGATGGTGTCCAAATGGCGTTTTGATACAAAAACACTAATACTGGCATTGGTGAGACGCTTCGCTATATTCACGTTAGTTTATTTCTAATTGTACATGTATGTTGAAATATGCTGAACCAATGCAATTATAATAGATATACCACACTAAATAAAAACGAGGGTGGGCTTATGTTTGCCTTTGTATTCGTTGATATGAACATGACCAACCGAATCTTACACGAGGTAAAACCACAAAGTAGTTGCTAGGTGAAATTAATGAAACATAATGTAGGTTAAATAATATAATTGAATAACGACTGTTTCTATCTTTATATACCACATCAGTATTCCGCCAGATACTGAGAATTTCTTCAAACATTTAATAATTCTGTAAAGTTGTATGTTGTTTTATTACATTTAAAGATTACTAAATTATTCATGCTTGTGTAAAATAACCATAAACATTAGTAAGAGGTGAATACGAAGAAGAAAATAGTATCTCTTAACCTGAAAAAAAATAGGTAAAAACAAAATTGCGATGCCATGAATGCTGCCATGACGGGGCTAATTTGTAAAAAAAGGTGGTGTTTTATTAATTAATATGATTTTGAAAAGCGAATAAGATTGTAATCATTCATCCACATACGATTGTCGAGTTCTTTTAAGCAAGTTTAACACCTCTCATTGGCTTGAAGTTCTTTTAATAAGAGGCATATCCCAAAACAAAGTTTTGGACCTCAAACGTACTGTCAATGCACTAGCGTTAATACAATAAAAGCATAATAATATTATTTATTAGGTTATGGCTGTTCCATTTCATTCGATTTGATGCTGGTACTAATGACCTTTATTGTTTTATTTCCCTTGTTATGAGTTTTTTTTTCCTTGTTGCGAGAACAGAGTGGAATAATGTGAAATGAAATCGGTTAGCTAGAGAGGGTATGATAAACTACGAAACAATTGTCAGCTACTTCAGTCATAAAGACGCATTTTCATAACTAATTGATTACCGATCATAATATACACAGTTTCGTCACTTAATTAAAACAACTCAACGCTTATACCAATGTCACCTTCAAAGTGCAACATAATAAGGCATGTCAGACAAATAGCCCTTGTTGATACGAGAAAACTCATCCTCAATAAAATCAACCGAAAAAGATTACCAATCGATTTTGACTATGATTGTCTGACAGATTCGATTGAATTCGAACTAATTGTGAAAATGTTACGGATAGCTTGAGGAGCGCTTCAGCAGTTCAGTGGATGTTGGTTTTAATACATTCTAAAAAGGAGAGAAAAGTGAAGATGGTAATGGTTGAGACATGCGCAAATTCAAGTGTATGCATCTTCGTATGATTTTTTACTTGTTTGAAAATGCTATCCTTTTTGATTTAGTTTAAGATATCCATTTTCAATGCCAAATTGATGTTGTTAGCTATTGGTAGCCTTTGCATTTATGTTAAGAAACAATACTGAATATTTAACAGAACCGTATTTAAGATTATTTAAGATCACGCAAGGGAATGTCTTGGTATTATATTGTAACGCCTTGCTCGGGAGGCTAAGGAACCTAAGAAATACCTGTAGACTGCTAGAAGAGAATCGCTTGAAAACAGATGTGAGGTAAGAGAATACAAAACACACTGCACTAGAGGGGAGAACAGACGTCAAATGTGTGTAAAACTAACTAAGTGCATTTATTTACAAATATTTACAAAAAGCGACTAAGTCAAAATCCACCTCACGTTACACACTCGAATACACGTCTTATCACAACAGAGATCAAAAGCAGACTGAACGAACCTCGTGGCCGTAATACCTCGTGGCCGTGATACTACGTGTGATATCTGCCACGCCCGACGCCCGGTCTGAGCCCTAGATATGACGCATGCAACAGAAGAGCGGAAATGTACCGGTCAGTACTAGTCAGATCTGTCGCATGCACCATACTTACTCTGGGGTGTAATTATCTAACAAAGAAATACACGGTAGCGTTATAAAGACACAGTGATACTACGGCGTCACAGTATTAAGCAGTTAACACAACAAGTAAACAAAGGAGATTTCGGAGAGCAGGGATACATTTCTCCTAAATATCTTTGATAGAGGGAAGTGTGTGCATGTACCCTCCTCTATACCCCCCGCAACATTAAGGTCCTTATTACATGGACTTATAAAACGGTATAAAAATAATCTTCAATACGAGCTTTTACTATTGAACGACCAAATCAGATGAAAGTTCTCAATGCAATTACAAAATAACCTTTATGATTCCCTATTTCTTGAACAAAAATTGTTGCGTTTATATTGCATATCACAAATGTTGTAAAATTCAAAATTAAACAGCAACCAAATCAAACCGCAATGTATTCATCTTCATTGTATTTGTAGCTATTAAAGCTAAACTATTAAATCCAATTTGAAACATATGAGGATACTTGTATGTAGACATTATCACGTAGAAAATGCCTCCAAGAAACACGTCTACCTTTACAAATAAGAGAATCTATTGAAAGTCATCCGAGACGCCCCAAAGAAATTGCAAATGAAATAGTCCTTAAAAATTATCTTAACAATTGCCCATCTCATATTTACTCAGTTATTTACCAAAATCGAAGCCCCTTTCAGACGTTAACATCTGCCAGAACATTATTTCCGAGAAGAGCCTACGAAAACTTGTCTTGTTGCCTAAAGCGTGTTCAAAAAAGCTTAAAATGAACGTCCGCTGTTTGAAACTGTTTGCAAAAAAGTACAAATTCATAAAAGTGTAAGGGCTAAGTGGAATATTTCAAGGCGCTAAACAGGTGAATGAGTAGCCTTGGTATATCATTTGAAAATGATTCACCATTAATATTATTACATTTCCACGTTAATGTACACTTTAAGTTTCAATGCTATTTAATTGATGAATTATTGAACTAATTTTGATTACCAAAATGTACATGTTAACGTAATAACGTAATAACGTATATTGAAGGGTAAAATAGAAAGACAACATTACCTAAAGAAATAAACTCTCTAATTCATATTCATTTAGCCTTGTACTTTTGTAAAACGTAGTTAATTAGAGGCTAATAGTTTCAAATGAAAAATTTACGCTACATGCATTTGTTAAGACTAGTCTGCAGAGAATCTTGCAAATAAGATGGGCAGACAGAATCTCAAATCAGGAACTATGACAAATAACTACACAAATACCATCTTTATTGACGTGAAATGGAAGTGTATTGGACACACCCTACGCATCCCAGTAAACTATTGCCAACCATGCTCTTGACTGCAACCCGCATGGCAAACGTAGGGCATGACGGCTAGGACCATTGATGCTGAGCTTAACAAAATGCGATTGCCCTGGGAAAAAACAAAACAAAAAATCGAACAAAATGGAATTTTTTTGTGAAAGGACCATGTAAGTAAGTTTCGGAATTCAAGGAGCAACCTCTACTTTGTTCATTTAAAATAGTACCATGGAAATGGTCCGCGAAATCTCCACTCAGGTGGCCCATATTTAAGGAGACCTCAACGATTATGTAACATGAAAAGAAACAAGAGAGCTCCAAACTATGTTTGAAAATAAATCTAAAAAACATTTTATTCAAAGTTTGAATCTCCAAATTAATAGGCTTTTAAGATGAAGCTTCACATATCTTTAGTAAAAAGATAACCTGTGTGCAAACCACTATTTGGAAGCTTGTAATTAATTTTACTTAGGGCAGTAAACTACGTGCATTTTACTTTGTAATTTTAGCTTGACATATTTAAGCCCAATATCTACGTGCATTGAAGCTTGTCGCACAAATAGACGCTGAATAGTGTCTTACAATTTCTGCAAAAAGCTACAAATCCTCTTTTTCAACGGAAGTAAAATCAATAAGAGGCAACCTTCAGCTTGCTCAATGTAGGTGGGACATAAATCTGAACACAAAATCATTGACCTTAGTATTGTTTGTGGGTGCCATGGTTAATCTGATTAGTCGTTTCATGACGTCAGAGCAGCTTGGAGAACCAATAGTAGTAGTATTTTACCATTATTTATATATCACCGTCAGACATTGTGTTGTTGGCTGCTTCGAAAAGATCTAGATTTGTGGTTAATAGAGCTATTTTCAACCTTGAAAACTTTAATTACGGACTCTCACTATCAACAACGGTGTAAACTTCATTTTGATTCTACGTTTGAACAATTTTTTGTTGAATGTTTTGTTCGTAGCTATGCAAATTATTTTCTTGATCTTATTGTATCTATTGATGCAGATAGTCTAATAAAGAATGTTAGGTCACATTAATTTGTATGTGATATTATAAAACAATATATCCCACATGCTTTAGGTTAGCTGTATATACTTATCATACTCAAATTCCCGAGAGATACTTCAGTTAATTGTATGCAATTATTTACTCAACTTGTAATTATGCCATTTCCTACTTCTTCTTAGACTTTAAAACCATGCTGGAACAAAAATGTATTTTGCTGATTTTTTAACCATTTTCTTCCATTATTTGAGAATAAGATTTTAGCTGATTTTAATACAATCACTCAGTAGTCATCATCATTTCATAGCCTTATAATATATTGTACATTAAGTCAAAGAGCACTAGCAAGGTAGATTACATAAACGTTTTATCTAATCATCTGTGATATACAAAGACTGAAAGAAGCCCAGATTAGAGTAATACATTTTTTACTTTAATTAAAGTAATTTGATGATTAAGGATTGGCTAAAATTGAATAGTAGTAGTGTTGAAAGTAGCTTACATTGTTAGTAAGCGTTGAATTGAAAAATGTTCTAAATGTATTATAGTCAATAATTGCCATATTATTGAGCGTGAGTGTTTTAAGTAGCGAGGGACTTTGCTCGATAATGAGCTATATTTTCGAGAACGCATTGTATAAAGTGTTATGTCAGCATTCAAGTCGGTCATCCATTTAACAATTGGGGCAACCCGTAGACATGTCTTATTTAGATGGTTGGTGTGTTTGTTGTACACCCACACCATCCATTGCGAAATTGGAACACTTCTAAACAAGTTCAGCTAAACTTCCTATGAAAGGGAACATATACGACAGCGACATCATTCGATATAGGGTGATATTAAGAGTAGTACTCTTGTAAATGGGTTAACGTTTTTACCAGTTTGAACCTCTTTGGCAGCTTACTTTACAGAAAATGACAACATGTTTCTCCTTAGACACAACAATCAGTTTTAAATACTAAAAACTAGAAATCAATAGGCTATAGGGCATTTGCAGTCCTAAATCTAAGGACTGGAACCCGCTTCATGATGAGATGTAAAACTAAACAAGCACAAATTTTTCAACAGAAATTAAAGAGATACATGTTTCGTGGGGCATTTCCGTATTTTTCATTTGCTATTTATATTGTGTTCCTTTCCTATTACAGTATTTTGTTTGTATTGTATAGCACCGCTGATTACTTTTGTAGGAGCAAATGCTCTTTAAATGTAGGAAATGAATATATGAATTTAAATGTAATTTAAATTAATTAATTTATTTATTAATAAATAGTTTATTGCTTAATTTTTACATCATCTTTACATGTTTTGCTTGAACTATTTGTAACCTCCGTCAGTCGTCTACAAGTTTAGTATGCAAACTGTCTCACGCTTCGACATTATAAATGTTAATAAGGCTTAACATGATCATATGATCATAATCTCACCCGATTACAAAAATTAATGTGGGAAAAGCAGATCTCATTTTATGACGAAAATCATCTATACCAGCCAAGATGCGTTAGTACAATGAAAAAACCATTTACATATTCATTTCATGGGATTAACTTTAAATCCATTTTTGATTACAATAATGGTCATTGCCATTTACAGAAAGTATTTTTTCATAGAAATGTAACAGACCGAATGTATAAGATAATATGTATAAATATGTAAATTGATATATCTGTAAGTCTTCTTAAACACGAATTAGGATTTCAGAAATTACAGCTTGGATTTCAGCATTTAAAACGTATTTATTAAAAAAAACTCTAACAAAAATATATCTAAAATGACGAACGTTAACTTTAGTAAGAAAAGTGACTCAATAATGCGTATTTTAACCTTGAAATTGTAGTAATATAGTGTGCATGGAAAGATGCTCTGCTAATAGATACATTTTGGTTTACTGACACACTGACGACAATTCATCAGCTCCATTCATGATGCAATTCCAGTATTACATGCTGATCTAAATTTGCATATAGAAGTATTTTCCTTCGTTCAAATATATTGATCACTACCATTTCAGAAAGGCAAAATACAGCTTTTGACAAATACAAGTTTATCAAATTGACAGGAGAACATTTGGCTATTTTAAAAGAGTTTATCTTGTAAAAAAAGTGCTTCTCATTATGAAATATGAAACCATATGCGGTTTCCGTTTGCTTAGGCTCTTTCTACATGATTACTTTAAGTGCAGTTGATGGGAGAGGAATGAACAATAATTGCTAACGGTTCTTACAACGTAGGCCTGTCAGGGGGACAACAATAGGTTTCCTGTGGCCAAAAAAGGATACAATTCTTCGATAATCGTAATTCTCAAACATGTATACCTTAGCTAAATGCGTTCTCGCTTCATGAAAATGAATTCTCCCTCAACCTTTGTAATAATACCTTGCGAATTGAACCATTTTTTCTAAAATTTTGTTCTTCGCACGATTTGTAGCTTAAAGTATATTAATGCACTGTTTAACGCTGACCTTGAATTGAACATTCCTTGAATGGTTTTATTTTATTTAAAAGCAGTTTGTTGAATAACCTACAAATAGCGTACAGAATGTAACCTTTGAAAAATGAGGTGAGTCGTGAAACAATACATTTCGTGTGTAAAGATAAGAAAGTGAGTTTTGACATGATATATTACACTTTCGTCACAGCAACAACAATGTTCTTCATTGTTAAGTGTGTGACTTGCAAGCTTACTTACAATACCAGTTATGCAAGGTAATAGATAACATACAATGTAGCACCTTCACTCTAACATGCAATATAATATCAAATCGGTCTGGACCTGTAGTATATCTTTAGATGTTGAGACACTCGTTTAAATTTGGGACATTCATCTGATGATAGCAATTTCAAACTCGTATGACTATTGTGGAAAATCGGCGTTGAAACACTTGGTAAAAATTATACTACTTTTATGAACTTACTTTTGTATTTTATAATATTTCACATTGATAAATTGTATTGGTTTTTCGATCCGTATCTCCTACTATACCTTCCTATTTAAACCCCTTCCCTCCGTCAAACTCTGTTTAGTATTTTCGAAACCAAAGATATGGGGCGGTAAAAGTTGCGGAAGAAAATTGTAATTTAACACATATGTAGACCAAACAACAGTTACAATAGTTACAGAATTTAGCGTTGTGAAAAATGATGTGTGTGCAATTAAGTGTTAGTGAAGTGGTCATGGAAGAATGGACATAACTAAGTCGAAAGCGCAAAGATCAATAAGACAGCCCATTTTGATACAGTATGTATTATACAATCGTCTTTGTAACCGTGAGGTTTTATCATGGAAGCGCTTATTGTCAACTAGCAGTTTTGATACGAATTGTACTTTTCAAGAAATCCAATAAAACATTCAATTATCTGTAAAAAAACTTGCATTTACATTGCATTTAAATTAACAATTTACATCGAATATGAAATTTGCAATGTACAAACAACATCAGTTTTCTTCTCTAACCTCAAATCTTAATAACGATACTACCAATACTACCAATACTACCAATTAACGTTTTGCTGAAACAACTGAAACCACACATTGACATTCTTTTCTAGTATCTGAAGACCTAACCCGACACGTTTTGAACAGCGGAATCCAGACACAAAAGCTATTAATCAAGCAAATTAAAGCTTATATGGCCAATGTATTTATATTTTTTTAAAAGATCATTATGATGGGTGGGTGGATGGGTGGGTAGGTGGATAGGTGGGTGGATTGGTGGGTGGATGGGTGGGTGGATGGATGGGTGGGTGGATGGGTGGGTGAATGAGTGGGTGGATGGGTGGGTGGATGGGTGGATGGGTGGGTGGATGGGTTGGTGGATGGGTGGGTGGATGGATGGGTGGATGGGTGGGTGGATGGGTGGGTGGATGAGTGGGTGGATGGGTGGGTAAATGGGTGGGTGGATGGGTGGGTGGATGGGTGGGTGGATGGGTGGGTGGATGAGTGGGTGAATGGGTGGGTGGATGAGTGGGTGGATGGATGGGTGGGTGGGTGGATGGGTGGGTGGGTGGATGGATGGGTGGGTGGATGGGTGGGTGGGTGGATGGGTGGGTGGGTGGATGGGTGGGTGGATGGATGGGTGGATGGGTGGGTGGATGGGTTGGTGGATGGGTGGGTGGATGGATGGATGGGTGGATGGGTGGGTGGATGGGTGGGTGGATGGGTGGGTGGATGGGTGGGTGGATGGGTGGGTGGATGGGTTGGTGGATGGGTGGGTGGATGGATGGGGGTGGGTGGATGGGTGGGTGGGTGGATGGTCGGGTGGATGGGTGGGTGGATGGGTTGGTGGATGAATGGGTGGGTGGATGGGTTGGTGGATGGGTGGGTGGATGGGTGGATGGGTGGGTGAACGGGTGGATGGGTGGGTGAACGGGTGGATGGGTGGGTGAACGGGTGGGTGGACGGGTGGGTAGGTAGGTAGGTGGGTGGATGGGTGGGTGGATGGGTGGGGGTGGGTGGATGGGTGAATGGGTGGGTGGATGGGTGGGTGGATAGATGGGTTGATGGATGGATGGATAGGTGAATGGATGGGTGGGTGGGTGGGTGCGTGGGTGGGTGGATGGATGGATGGATGGATGGATGGATAATGATGATAATAGGAATGAGCCTAACATGTTGGCCTAGCGGCACCGCGCATTTATTTTTGGCTTAAGATGTATCTCCCGTGTAATTTCTAAATCTTATTTCTTAATATACTCTGAACATTCCCGGATATTTATCATATACTGGACTTTTGCTATTCTTTTTTTGATATTTGATAACATTTCGTCATTATATCATGGATTTATCTTAGAGCAGAGAACTTGGAAGGTCCAAAGGAAGTAAAGGAAAAGCGCGGGAAACCTTACAGTCAGTCCATCAACGAGCCAGTTCCGATACAGAAACTTACACGGCCAATGATGCATCCCGGGAATTCAAACGTCTATTAAGATAATGAGGAAAAATATATCACAAGAACGACTGAACTTTGAAAGAGAACTGTTTGTTGTTGGAAGAAAGGGTGACCAAACTAGAAGAGAAGAATGTTAACCATGCCTCGCTAATTAACAGAAATGAGCGCTTCTTCCGACGAAGTAAATTCGCCTTGTTGGTGTGAAGGCCAATGATAAAGTAAACTATTTTGAACTCGCCTCTAAATTACTTAAGGAGGCTGGAGGACACCGTTGCAAAATTGAGCGTGCTCACAGGGACGGGAAATTTGTTAGAGGTAGGGATCGGCATATCCTTGTAAAGCTTTTATATCATCAGGACAAGGTACACATATTAAAACATGCCCGACAAGCCTTAGCCAGCAAGCCGTACTACATAATCGACGATCTGACCCCAGCTGACTTGACCATCTTCTGTTATACTGAAGATTATAGTCAACCTCAATCAATTACTTGTAGTTATATAAAAGATAAATCGTACTCTTGTTGTTATTGACTATTATCTTCACTATTATTATTTTCGGATATGTCATACATTTATCAAGTGTTATACACTAGATATACACCCTAACCTTTGATTATGAGTGACCTTAACTTCGTTTCCTATGTGAGAGGGTTAAGAGATAACAAAACTTGTAAAAAATTGTTTTCCTTTTTTTCACAGAAGTAATAATGATTTTCTGTTTTTACAGGAAACACATTCTACCCCTTCTAACTTAAATGTTTGGTCCAATGAGTGGGGTGGGAAGCTCTTTCTTGCCCATGGTACAAACCTCAGTAGAGGTGTTGCTATTTTGGTCAAGCCTTCAGTTACATTTTCTTTTAACAACGTAGTTCAGGATAACAATGGCTGTTTTATGTTACTTTTCATTTCAATTAATGATTCTCAGCTAGCTTTAGTTAATATATACGGCCCTAATCTTGATAACACCATTATTACATAATATTCGTGGTAATTCTATTTGCAATGTACCTATTAAGATCTCTCAGTACGTCGACGACACTGTAATGATTTCTGATGGCTCTGAGAGCTCGCTGCGTGAAACTTGTGCCATGTAACTTTTCTAAGATTTATGGGCTTAATGTTAATTTGGATAAATCTTACCTATTCCCTCTGGGTCCCTTTGCCTCTAATTGTCCAAATCACTTACAAAATTCGTTTTGTAGTATATGCAAGGGCCCCATTACTTACCTAGGTAGCTTCATCATGACGATTTCTTTAGTTTAATCTATGTTCCAAAGCTTTCCAGAGTTAAAAGTCTTTTGCATTCTTGAGCGGCTCGTGACCTTACTCCTATTGGTAGAATTCAGATCTTGAAATCGTTTGCTATTTCTCAAGTTGTGTGTCCTTTATCTGTACTTTCAAACCCTCCAGATAGTTTTTGATGATTTAAACTTTTTTTAAATTTCCTTCAAGTTCATTTGGAACAATAAGCCTGATAAGGTGAATAGAATAGTTTTGTGTAATGATAAGCTAAATAGTGTGTTAAATATGATTGATTTAAAATGTTTGCTAAGAGTCTTAAATGTAAATGGGTAAAAATGAACCTTGACGACAGTAATAAGCCTTGGAAATTGCTTTTTGATAGTTCCCTTAGAAATTATGGTCGAAGTTTTCTTTTTAACTGTGATTTCTCAGAGTGTGATTAAAAAATTCAAACAGTTTCATTTAACATATATGTCAAGCTTAGTCTTCCTATAATTCTAAATACCCCAATAATAATAACTTTTCTACCCAATGTGTAATTTGTTCTCAATTACTCATATATTAAGATTGATCAAAATGTTAGTAACACGATATTGCGTATTTGGTTAAAGATTTGTTGATGAAGATGGTTGTCCCCTTAGTTTTCTTCTTACCACGAAGTTTAACATACCCATCTTTTCTTTACCCTGTTTTTTGGAATAATTAATGCGATCCCAATTGCTTGGACAAATAATGTATTACCTATCTATTATACAAGTGGCAATGTCCAACGTTTTCTGTAGCCCAAAAAACTACAAGATTTGTTTATAATTCTTTACTGAGTTGCAATATTTCAATCCCCAAGACTAAGATGAATCAACAGAATCTAACAATCCCTGCTGACTGGAAAACTATTTTTCTACCCTTTTTTGCTGTTATGGACTCAAAGGTCCAGTACTTTCAATTTCGGTTTCTTCATAGGATTAATGCGTTTTACACAAAATAAATGTTGTTGATTCTCCACTATGTCAGTCCAGAAGCAGCCCGAAAAACTAGGTACTTTGAAATACCCAAAAAATTGGGTACTTTAATGTATAACGTCATCGCAGGAGCCTACACATTTGACTAGCCCACACTAAATGCATGGGGTTTCTCATTTTCCGCTACGGATTGTCTAAAATTTCACTAGATATCTTAAAACTTTGGCGACGAATAGTAAATTGATATTGAAAACATTTTGCCGCCGCTTTTTAAAATTCATTGTCGCTTTTTTGAGAAAATCAATAAAAACAGATTATGAGCACTATGTTTTGTTGATTTTCTGAAAAAGGCGACGATGAACTTCAAAAGCAGCAACAAAAAATTTTGAATTTCTATTTACTATCTGTTTCCAAATTTTCAGGATATCCTGTGACATTTTGGACAATCCGGAGCGGAAAATGAGAAACCCCATGCATTTAGTGTGGGCTAGTCAAATGTGTAGGCTCCTGCGATGACGTAATGCATAAAAGTGCCAAATGTTTTGGGTATTTCAAAGTACCCAGTTTTTCAGGCTGCTCCCGGACTGTATGTACTTTGTGTAATTCAGAGATTGTATTTATTAATCATCTCTTCTGGTCTTGTCCTCACTTTCATTCTTTTTTAAATTTATCTATTAGCCTCTGTATTAAGCTGGATGCCAATCTCGATATAAGTCGGGAGTATGTTTTCTTTGGGTACACTAATAAAATAGATTATCCTATCATTCTTTTCTTCTTCATGCAAAGTAATATACTTTCTGTTGTAAAATGATTCAAACTAAGCCTGAGCGCATGACATTCTTCATAAGTTCGCATTTAACCT
Source organism: Chiridota heheva (assembly GCA_020152595.1). Classification (NCBI taxonomy): domain Eukaryota; kingdom Metazoa; phylum Echinodermata; class Holothuroidea; order Apodida; family Chiridotidae; genus Chiridota; species Chiridota heheva. Next base: position 76,205 of record JAIGNY010001501.1, read on the forward strand.
TAAAGTAGAAGAATTTATTACAAGACACGACCCAGAAAGTTTTAGATTATGTAAGGAAACTTTCAAATTTCCATGATGAAACAGTGTCCACATGTTGTCTACAGTGTTGCAAACTTTAATACCACCTTTATTTCCAGTGTAGGCCAACGTATGGTAAATCTCAATGTTTTTACTACGGTTGTGCTTGTTGATTTACTTTTATTTTGTAATCTTACCTTTTGTCAAATATCGTCAATTTCAAATGCTGCTTATAGTTTTTTTATTATTATTATTATTATTATTATTATTATTACTATTATTATTACTATTTTTTTCCATCTCATTTATTCTTTCAATGAAGTGAAATATGTACAGAGTAGCAATTTCATTTACAATAATCATAACATAAAATGGAGATATGAGATCTAGTCACATATCTCCATGTTTACAGATAAGTACAATAACTACACAGAATAGCTTTAACTGGAAAAGATGACTTACATTGAAGTGTGTTGACTATTGCAAAACTGATCAATATAAATAAAACATAAATACAAAAAACATAGGGACAAAGGAATCCAAAAATCGCCTAAAGTATCGTAACTACGAAGTTTAAAACGTAGGTTAGTGCCTAAACAGCACCAAGGACAAAATAAGTGGGGAAACCACCCTACAACCGAAGACCCTATGGGTCAAGGGATGCAGAGGTCAATGTCTTAACTACATCACCTAGGACAAAAGAGAATAGACCCACCCCACCCTCCACCCTAAAACAACAAACAAAAGGCCCAAAGGGCGAGGGAATGCAAATGTCTCGTAAAATAACTTAAATGGGTTGCTTGGTTTATTTATTGTAATTAACTTTTCAACTGACAGAAGGAAATGAAAACAGTGGTATCGGGATTAGTTTTATTTATCTTACAACAAAAGATAAAGTATTCAGCATGCAGTAAAAAGTAGTTGAGCGGGTGGTACACCTTAGTGGTGTATCCGAATAAAACATATGAACGGCAAATATCTAACTTAATCTTAAGGCATAGATTACAAGCATTGATTCAACAAATTTGAACATAGGCGCACTTCCAGATTAAATGGTCAACTGTTTCACTGTCAATTCCACAAAATGTACAAACTAGGAGTTGCTTAAATTAATATAATGTAATTGAGCGTTAACACCAATGATTCTGTGTAAGAAACAATAACGAAATTGAAAATACTGGAGTTTTGTCTCTCTCACCGCACAAAATGGAAGTTTTAAAACAATTTTCCAATCCGCATGTACATTCACAATCTGCGGCTCCCACTTATTCACAGATTTAGACATAACAAAGGAATACTGCAAAAGGTAACTATATACATGACGTGTTGGCTTGCAGGCAGAATAAAAGTTTATTAAACGATTTATGTTATCATTAACGAGCTGAAAGGGAAATAAGTTATCTTTCCAAGATTTTGGAATTGCATCTATAATGCTAAAATAATTAGTAAAGGAAACATTTCTCAAATTGAATTCAGTAACAAAAGAAGCATAACCAAGGGGGTTGCCGTTATCGTCAACAAATTTCTTTAGAAGGTAGGCATTGTTATCTAAAAGATAAAATAAAAACCACCTGGGAATCAATCTTGGTGAAAGAGTTGTTTAGAACATATTGATTGGCATGAATGTAGTTTACAGGATCATGGTAATTATAATCTGATCAAGCATGACAAACATGTTAAATAAAAGTATTTAAAATTCGTAAATCTTGCGTGGGAAAATTACATTTGAAAAGAAAACTAAAACTGTACCTCTTTAATAAATAGTCAAAGAATGACTTCCATGGTCTATCAACATTGTCAAATTACATCAGAACCTATTTACATTTCAAACTCTTCGCAAAGATGAACATATTGATTGACTAAGACCACCATCATATTTATTATTATACAGTACAGATCTCTTGACTTAATCAGGCTTATTACTCCAGATGAAATTAAAGAAAAGTGAGTTTAACTCATCAAAAAATTAGTCTGGAGGACTAGGTAGAACAGTTAACGGGTAAACCATTTGGGAAATTGCAAATGACTTTAAGATTTGGATTTTACCTATAGGTGTAAGATCACGGGTTGCCCAAATTTGTAAGAGATTTTTAATTCGTGACAGCTTAGAGACATAATTTAGTCGAAAAAAATCCTCGTGGTGACGGGAAAAGGATATACCCAGGTAAGTAAAAATGCCGTTGCAAATACGATAGATGTAATTATTGAAATGATTTGACATTCTGTAGCATAGGGCCCCAGTAAAAAATGAAAAATTTCTCAAAATTTACCTTAGGACCAGAAATATTTGAAAATTTGCAACGAACATTATCAACTTCGCGAAGGGAAGTGTCTTCATAGATTATACCCGTACCATCGGCATACTGGGAGATCTTAAAATGAGAATTACCAACATGAATACCGGAAATATTGTCATTACAATTAATTAATACATTTAAAATCTCAGTACATATTATAAACAATTAAGGGCCAAGAGGACAACCCTGGCGGACGCCTCTTGACACTTTAAAACAAGTATAAACATAACCATTAATTGTTACACATGTGGTTGCATTTTTAAAAAGGTCGTTATCCATTGAATTAACGAGGGACCGAAGTTAAGGTAAGAAAGAGTACTGAATATAAAATTCCAATCAAGACATTCGAATGCTTTCTCATAATCTAAAAATAATAGAGCACCAGGTGTAGAACTGTCTTTGCAAAAAGAAATAATGCCGTACACAATTCTAATATTTTCACCAATATATCTCCCTTTAATAAAGCCTGTTTGGTCATAACTTATTATTTTAGATATTACATTTTTAATCCTAGTAGCAATTGTTTTAGCTGAGATTTCATAATCAACATTTGATAGCGCTATAGGGCGCCAGTTTTTCAAACATCTGGTGTCTTTGTTATTCTTAGAAATTAAGCTTATACATGCTCTGCCCTGGTCATCAGAAACAAAACCATTTTGAAAAGAAAAGTTAAATGAGTTAAGTACTAATTCACCCACCTCACCCTAAAAAATCTATAAAATTCAGCGGGGATACCATCGGAACCAGGTGATTTATTAAGGAATATTGAAAATAAGGGCGTGGTGCATTCCTATAAAGTGAGGTACCCCTCATAACTAAATCTTTCGTTCTTCGAGAGCTTAACATGATTAATATTGAAACTATTGTACAAATGATTAGAAGAAATATTACTGTCCCGAGTATAAAGCTTCTCATAAAATAATTTCGCTTCAAATAGTATATCTTCAGAATCAGATGATGAAACATTGTTATCGGTAATTATTTCCTTTATGGTATTTGCAGCCATGTTTTTCCTTTGCAAGCTTAAAAAGTGATTTGTGTTCTTTTTCCCTTCTTCCACCCACCTTGCCCTGGACCAAATTATAATATAGCATTTTCAATTGTCCAATGCAAGCATTTTGTAAGCATTTTCTATCGATTTTTGTCTATCTAAGTTATAAAAAAAAAAACTGAAGAAAAATTAAAACGTCCATTTCTTGTAACCATTGTTGCAACTTTCTTAGTATTGTCCATTAATAAATAATATTCATTTAACATCCATGAAAACGATTTTATCCATTTCTCTTTATACTGTAACCATTGTTGTAGCTATCTCAGTGTTGTCCATGTATCAGAACAGACATTAAAATATCACTTTCTATTCTTGAAAAGAAACAATATCCATGATATCATTCCTGTATCATATATAATCAATTTCAAACATTGCTTATTAATTTTCAAAATCTTACATAACGATATTGAAACTAATTCTTATATGAAAACCATGATTCATCTCTACCGTCCTGCCCAAAATATTCGTTCTTCCAATGACATTATCCTACTTTGTCACCCAAGGTTCAAATTTTCTCGCGGCTAAATTTCCTTTCCTGTCATTGCTCCTAGAGCTTAATTCCCACTTTTCTAAAAGATACCAAATTTCTTGGGTTGCTGTTAATTGTTAATTTTTTGTATAATGAATATATGTTTATACTATTTTGCATTTCATTTGTACGGTGCAGAGAATGTTTCTGGCACATAATGTTGCGCTATATAAAATGTATCATTTTTATGAGTATATTATTATTCGGCAAATAACATCGTGCATTATGTGGTCGAAAGAGACTATCAGACTATAGACCTTTTCATATCGGAATCGGTAATTTCCGGAAATCTAATTTAAATGTCACATGGTTGAAATTCACGTGATTAAAATGGACCAATCAAATTTCGGGGAATCCTGAGCTTCTGCACAATTCACTAGAGTATGGGGTCAAGCCTATTAAGAATACAATTTCACACAATAATCAACAGTATATGACGGCCTACATACACAAATAAGCACTTCACTGAGACTTAATTAATAACGTGATTTGGTTAGGAAATTCTATACCAAACAGAAAACTTTGTATAAACTGTATCCTCTCCATCCACACAATGTTTCCGATATGCAAAACTAGTTGTCTCATTCACATATAACAAGGGATTTGCTGCCGAAAGTTCTCAATACTATTTTCAGATTTTGTGCGGTGAGGTTAACAGCACAATTTCATACCATTAGACTCTCCGCACTGAACATCACCGTTTTCAAATTTGAACGATTTCTGCCACTTTCCGTCCTATTTTTGTATTTTAAATGTGCACAAATATTTGTAATGTTTTGTAAATGTTAAGGGAATGTGAACCCCAACGAACATAAAATCTCCGTTCACAAAAACAACATTTTAACGTGCACACTAGGCCTAGGGCCTGCAACTACGTGCATTGAACGTAGTATTATATATGTACCCGAGGCCAAGTTTTAAGTTGAAATCTTACCTGGTCATCGCGTATTCTTTAATTGTAACAGTCTGAATGGAAAACAGTGCGGATCCTTTTAGACAGTTAGAATATTACAACAAAAAACATCCCCACAAAAAAATTAATTATCCAGGCAGAGCAGTTGAAACTTTGACGCAAATTTTGATACTTTACGTGTGCATACAATACAAAGCTTATCACATAACGTTGACGTACGTACGTCGTACATGTAATGTTGTACTATTATTTATTATTTGCGTGCGTTCAAGCTTATGAAGGTAACACACGCGCGTATTGTTATTGTTTATAATTTTCCCTGCAACTGATTGGTTGCTTAGTAAAAAGGAAAATTCCCCGGCATTTTATTGGTTAAAGTACCCTAACGCTTCACGTTTGGCTAAACTCAGTTAGACAAAATGTTGACATAAGAAAGATCCATGTCAACTTTGTTTTCAATATCAAGAGCTAATACGTATTGTAGCACTATTAGTTCCAGGCTAAATCACAGTGGATAACTAAATGTTATGGATGAACTATTAGAATTACATAGCTATCATAGTTGTTACTTTAGTGTGGACATGTCCATACTTTCATTTTTGTATGTAGCCTTTTACACGTTCAGTAATGTAAGTGATGTGTTGAGATGTACGTGATGATTATTCAACTGATCACTGATGTACTGCTATTTTGAATTATGGTTTAGTGACAATTAGGATATGTTGACAAGCAAATAAAGGTAATACGATTTATGAGTAGATAGGGTAAGCATTTCAACTATTAGAGCAACGCCCACTTTTTCTAACGAACGAGAAAATAGTTGATTCTGTTTTTCTGTTCAACAGTTTGCCAACAACAATTGTGTATTAGCCATGTGTTATTACCAATTACACACAAATTTGCAACATTTCTGTTCCTTCATACACTTATGTTTTGTTCAAGCTGATAATGTTAAATGTATATCATATTCAGATTATATTTTCTAGCTCTAGTATTGAATCCCACCTTATATTTTTCCTCTCATTTGAAATATCGTACAGTCGCCTACGGGGACTTAGTAGGCTTTAAGTTGTTTGGAGTATATATTTCTATGTATTTATAATTAAAGGCCAGTTGTCGTGTACTACGGACAGTAAAATAGAACTTTATTCTTGCGTTTTAATTGGTCGCATAACAATTAGATCAGGTTACGCCTACACAGATGAGCAAATCAGTAATTATTTTTGATCAAATTACTGTGTAATGTAAAATGTACGCCGCCACAATAAAATCACGACAAATGGTCTTTAACCTTTTCCTTTACCTCTTCCCTTTTATAATTAAATCATATTCAACGTATACGAAATAGTCGTTGTTTTCCCTGTTGAAACTTCAACAATCTTCTATCAGTGTGTATTATCTTGATTAATTCCCCCCCCCCCCTCCACCCTTACCACCACCATAAAAGCTATATAAAAATATTCTCACTCTTGATGGTAAGAGAGTTGAGGCAAAGACCAATGAGATTATTCAAACTTCATTAGATTAACTGAGTTGGCTGTACATTCCTTGAAGATCCGGTATCTATTCTATACTAGGGTACAACTTCCCCTAGGACATATTAAATTCTACAGCTCACAGTTACGACAAAACTCTCATAAGAAAGGCTGGATTGATCTATACAGCCTATGGTGACAAAAGCGCTGTATATTTACAAACCAGCAACGTCCTCATTCCCTTTCGTAGATATATGCATCTTAAAAAACTACAAAAAACTAAAATAATAATATCACTTGATATCATAGTTAAGGCCGGTTTGCATGCAATATTAGTACCATTTCAATATAATCACCAACATCGAGCCCGCTGATTAACTGTCTTGAACTTTAAAACTTGTTTTATGGCTAGTGGTTTATAGCCTTAAGCTATGTATCTACGTTTAATCATAATGAGCTCTCGATTGAGAATTTAGTTAAATGTCTCGACAAATGTATTTCTAGTAAACCAAATTCAAGAGGTGCAAAGCCGTTATGGCGTCTCTGTTATTGAATGCATGGACGTGTTATTGATTATTACCAGTGGCACCGCTATCAAAAGCAGAAGCAAAATGCTCCCGGACTCAAATGCTTTTTGGGCTAACATATTACTTATATTGAAATGGCAGTTGCGTATTGGTTAAGGTGTCTTGCTCGTATGCGAAATGTACCGGGTTCGACTCAGATGTAAAAAGAGTACCAGCACTGCTAAAAGGTTAATCTGCGATGGACAGTGTCCTGTCCAGGGGGAGCCATGCATTTGCTTTCATCCGTTTATGCCAAGGAAAGCGGGGGAAATCACAGGCCTCATGTGCCTTCATGTCGCGAGTACAGATTATTACTTCTATTGCTTCGATGTATTAAGAATTTAGGTTGCGCCTTTCAATAAAATGAGATACATGTCTTCTCATTTATTGGTACCACAGTAACAATTGTTGTTTTCCATAGGCCCAAATTCCCCTCCCCACTTTTTCCACCTGACCTTAATCCTCCTGACTATAAAACGTAGAAACATACAAGTAAGAATTATGGTCACTTTTGAGAACTGATTTGTATATCAAAAAGAAATTTACATTTGTACTCAATGAAAAGACACTCCTATAATCTAATCAAAGTGTTGAGCGCATTAGATAGACGACAAAATAAGAACAAATGAGAATGCTTGGAGCATCAATGTCCACATGGTCTACAAAAGTTGATTGACATGAAATATGTTCCATAAATGTTATTTTAATTAGATTTGTGATGAAAAACCGTCTTCGTTTATATGAATAAAAATTAGTATGATGGGAATCCTTAGTATTCTCAGGGATATCTGATGCATTTATCTGTTGTTTAAACCATGCGGCTTAAGGTAATGCTTCATTCTATAACACAATGTTACTTCTACTTCAGTGATGCTGTTTAAGTCTTCCAACATTTTAGACATACAATTTAAAAATGTCAAAATAAATAAACATTTTTCTATTCTCCAGTTAATTTCTGCTGCTTTTTGCTTCTGTATTTGGTATTCTTATTATTTCATTCCTTAAATAGAAGATACAAACATAAATGAATACGTAAAACCAAAAGAAATAAAAAATAATATGGCAGTTTTACCTGTAACATGGATGTAAGTGACGTCACAACTACTGATAAGATGTAATAGATACGATACCAGTGCCATTTTTTACTCGGAGGGTGTTAAATTACCACTTTCTACCTATTTATGAACTACTTTAATTCCAATTTATTCACCTGATGTATTTATATCAGATTAATCTGATCGGCCTAGAAACCCGTAGAAATATTGATTTAACTTCATCTATGAAAGCATATTATCAATCACTCCATTGCAGTTAGAGTGGGTTGCAATTATGACGGAAGAAACTGACGCAATTTCGTCCTTAACGAAGTAAAGAGGAAACAAAAGTAATTACAGAATATGAAGGGAATTTTTAAAAAGATCGGTTAATATAAAAGATCTTAGATGTACTTTTCCTGTTATTATTTTTCATTTCAAAAGTTATTTGAAGATACCGAATTATTCATACATTGAAATACTTTAGAATATAAGAATGAAGATAGCGTAATTAAGGTGCATTCATGAAGTGTATGGGAACATCCCACCAAGAACTAGTAAAATAACTACAAGACTGTTGTGGTTTGCGGGGCACTGTAAGACTGTAAGAGGGCTGAAGGTCGCATGTCTCAAGTAAGAACTGTGTGGACCTTCTTCTAGAGGAAGCGAGATACACAGTTTCAGAAGTTGAGTTCTGCATACTGGACAGAAAGTTTTGGAGAGCCATCATTGACACCTGACAACAAGAGTCGACGAAGAAAGTACGATGAAGACAAACCATTCCTAGTAATTATATTTAATCCCCGCAATCTTTCTTTCAATCCGCCGACCTCCACTGTTGTAAATTACGTTTTTGTAATGTATTTTTAGTATATATTCAAATTTTTGAATGCACTAGAATTTAAGATTGATGAATCCTAGAAAGCAGAGGCAAGATATTACTTTTTCGGTACTTATTTTATGCATCTTCTTTAACATTTTTCCCCTATTGTCCAACCAGGAGGCGCTGAATGGCAGTTCTCTGGTCCAACGACCTGCAATGTTGTAAACTTATTAGTACTATATACTAGTTTATTGCGTTACTAGCTTAGATATCTTAGGATACTGGGCAAATCGCCACATCCAATATCTTCTCAGATGGGTCTTCAATTGTGTCTGTTTCATATCGTGTTCCAGAGTCTTGATAATCTGTTACTCTGCAGTTTGATTTCTAGAGGCAGTATCAGAGCTTCTTGTGTTAAGGGTGTTAAGATGGAGGAAGCCTCTGTTAATCACATTTGCTTTGTATTGAACGAAGTACCGATATTACATTGCTTATGAACGTTTACCCCACGAATTATTGACATGAAATGGATTACTGGCCTGCTCACAAAATGTGTCAGATTTCTAGATGATACAAAAAAATGTCAAGTACAGCTAGTGTGTGTAGTTAACACTTTTTCAGGAGTCGGCACTTAGGCTTTTGCAGCAAACACACATATGAAAAACAACTACATTTGTTGTATAATGGCTGAATCTCATTTTGTATACGCAAATAACCAAGTCGAACTAGGTTTCAAGTGATAAGGTTATTTTAATTATCCGTTAGTTACTACTTATATAATACATTGTTCCCTGAAGTGTAAGTGAAGTGTCATTATTTTAATACAGTTATTCACGATATACAACGAAACTTGCAAAAAAAAAACTCTTTTACACGAAACGACATTTAAATAGCGTTATAATTGTTTACCTAATGAAAGTAATGACAAACAGGCCTCCAACCGAACAAGTTCCCTTTCAACATAGTGTAGATAGTTTCAATTAGGGAGGGGTTTTACCACTTGCATCGATTCGTACCTTGCGTAGACCCTACATTTATTTGTTTGATGAAAATGGAGTATAGTTCGTTAAGAAAAGTTCATTCAACTGCGAACAGATCTCATGTGAAATGCCCTCATTTTAATAACGTTGAGTTGTAAACTGCCGTTAGATGGTTCGTCGTTTAGTGGATGAGTATCACGTTATAGCAGGCAAGTATCATTTTATGAAGTCAAGTTCTCCTGTCTGAAAAACAAACAACTGCACAAGGATTTGATGCAAAACTAGGCCATTTCAAAAACAAAAAAATCATAGTAATAATGTTTAGTCATTACTGTCTGTAACGTCGATTGCTACGTAAATCGTATACATAATTTGCACTGACCAACGGTACAAAATTGGCTTTAAAGGCATTTATTGAAAAAAGGACCGACCACACTTAATGAAAGTATGCCCAGCGGGCTTGTTGTGTATATACTTCCCTCTTTTGAAACTTATAATGTGGAACACGCTATAACACACACACAATAACTATCTTTAACGATGGCATATTTGTTCATGGTATGACAAAGATCACTGTGTTAATTCATCCCTAATTGTCTTTAAGAAAATATGTATATTCAATAAGTGAACTATTCAACGCTTCGCTCACACTATGGTTTTGTGTGTCAAAAAGGTTTTAAAGTATTTTATCAATATAGGAAAGAAAATTATCCGTAGAAATGCTGAATGCGATATGATGAAAGGTACATTTAATATACAAACCTAAGGGACACGGTATCAATTGGAATTAATGTGGAACACGCTATAACACACACAATAACTATCTTTAACGGTGGCATATCTGTCCGTGCTATGACAAGGATCTATGTGTTAATTTGTCTTAAAGAAAATCAATAAGTGGACTATTCAACGCTTCGCTCACACTATGGTTTTGTGTGTCAAAAAGGTTTTAAAGTATTTCATCAATATTGGAAAGAAAGTCATTTGTAGAAATGCTGAATGCGATATGATGAAAGGTACATATAATATACAAACCTAAGGGACACGGTATCAATTTCAGTCTCATAATTTTTTTCTTAGAATATTACTCAGCAATACATAGGGAAAGGCTAACAAACATTAACATGAAGTACGTGTTTAACCCATATTTGTATAGTCTTAAGTTGAGGTGTGTTACCTCGGTTACTGAGAAGAAATTTAGGACAGAAAAACATGGCAATAAACATGAACAAATAAAGATTAATGGCACAGATGTATGGAGAACAACTGATTACATGATTTCAATTCCAGGCTATGGGTTTCGTTGTATTAGAGTATGTGACGAAGTATTTTCTGTAAAAATGCAAAGGGCAGTATTGATAATCGTCTTCATTAACTGGTATGGAGGCATATGTGTGTTTATATTGTTAACATTGAAACAAATAAAGATATCTGCTACTTTTTCTTTCTTCTAATAATTAAAGGAGTAACTACATTTTTCAAACCGACATTTCATAGACTCAAAGAATAGTTTTTCTTACACAAGATTCATAACATTCTGTAATCTATTATCGCAACATCTTAGCACAGCAGCTGCATGACATCTATTTTCCAGGTGTGTTATAGTTTTCTTACATTTCTATGCTGTCTACGATGCCTATAGGCCCGACTGTTCGATACGCTACGCCTTTTTGTTGGAGTACCTGTACTAGATCTTAGATAACATTTCAATGACAATAAGTGTATTGATTAGCGGTACTTGGTACGTTAACATCTTTACTTACCCGAATAATTTATACACAATACAAAAACAAAATGAGAGCACTTCCTGAAGTATTTATTCAAAATAATGTGTGAAAAATATTTGACGCCTGCCTTCTTTGCAGTTATCATTCCCTCTAAAGTCTTTACCTGTTTGCACAATGTATTATGTTTTGTTTTATTTGACAATCTAGCCCTTTCCGTTGACAGATCAAGTTACGAGCGTATTTGTTATGTATGTAATTCGGTTTACTCTCAGGAAACTGATTCATGCAGACAATCATGATTCAGTTTCATTCGTTAATGGAAAATGGAAACCCCAGGTCTTACCCAGGTCAGAAAAGTGTCACGCCAGTCATTATTTTACAGTTGAATACTATAGAAAATACAATTGGAGATTAATTAAGGAGTGCGTCTTCAATCGTTTTTGGGTTAAGCATATCTATTTTAAATTCACTTACACATAACATTAATTGTTGGTCTATGATTTACCCTTAATTCAAGGTGTAAAACCAATGGTCAATTATTCAAGCTTTGACATTTTAAAGAAATAAGAATAATAACCTTTTCTTTCCACATCAGAATAAATTATCGTCAAACCTTTTATCTACAATTCTGGGTCAGCTATTTTAGATTACATATCGTCTGACACTTTCTATGCAAAATTTGAATCGTCGGATTCAGACCAACTTTGAAGCAATTGTTATCGACTCTTAGGAAGCAATGTACTCATACTAACTTAAATTTAACTATCCTTCCATCCCTCCCCAGGCTCCCCATTCAACCTCTCTCCAGGCTTCCCATTCCCCCAAGTTCACCCATTCCCTCCCTGTCCCGGCTCCTCATTCCCCATCTTCAAGCTCCCTATTTCCCCCCTACTTAGGTTTCATCCCCCTCCGGGCTCCCCGTTCCCCCTCTTCAGGCTACCTGTTCTCTCCAGACTCCCCATTTCCTTCCTCTCTAGGCTTACCGTTCCCTCCCTCCCAGACTCCCCACTCCCTCCCCGCCAGGATCCCCATTCTCTCTAGAATCTCCATTCCCTCCCTCTCCAACCTTCCTATTTTCCCACGCTGCCCATTCCCTCCCCATTTAGGAATCCCTCCCTCTCCATGTTCTCTATTCCCTCCCTCCGCAGGCTCCCCATTACCTCCCTCTACGGGCTCCTAATTCCCCTCTCCAGGCTCCCTATTCCCCCTCTTTAGTCTCCCCCATTCTCCCTCTTTAGGTTCCCATTCTCCCCTCTCCAGGCTCCCTGTTGCATCCCTCTCCTAGCTCACCATTCCCTCCCTCCCCAGGCCCCCCAGGCCCTACATCTCCAGACTCCACATTCCTGCCCTGTCAACCACACAGATGCTCACAACTATACCATATCTACGGTTGTGGCTAGTTTTAAAGAATTGGTTTTAAGCTAGCTGACAAAGGTTGGGGTAGGGAATAACAACACAAATGCACCGTGCTTCTAATTGGAATGCTTTTTGCTTTTTTATAGCCCTCGATTGTTTTACTTGTCTAAATGTACAATTCGTAAAAAACACATTAGGTCTTGATAGTTTTTGTGGATAACACTCTTGACTGATATCGTAAAGCCTCGTTTCCAAACTTCTGTTACTCAGCGAATTAAGTTTGTACTACCTTCCAACCACTAAGTTCTCTGGAAATCAATAATAATAATAATAATAATAATAATAATAATAATAATAATAATAATAATAATAATAATAATAATAATAATAATAATAATAATAATAATAATAATAAATAATAATAATAATAATAATAATAATAATAATAATAATAATAATAATAATAATAATAATAATAATAATAATAATAATAATAATAATAATAATAATAATAATAATAATAATAATAATAATAATAATAATAATAATAATAATAATAATAATAATAAGAATAAGAATAAGAATAAGAATAAGAATAAGAATAAGAATAAGAATAAGAATAAGAATAATAATAATAATAATAATAATAATAATAATAATAATAATAATAATAATAATAATAATAATAATAATAATAATAATAATAATAATAATAATAATAATAATAATAATAATAATAATGATGATAATAATAATAATAATAATAATAATAATAATAATAATAATAATAATAATAATAATAATAATAATAATAATAATAATAATAATAATAATAATAATAATAATAATAATAATAATAATAATAATAATAATAATAATAATAATAATAATAATAATAATAATAATAATAATAATAATAATAATAATAATAATAATAATAATAATAATAATAATAATAATAATAATAATAATAATAATAATAATAATAATAATAATATAATAATAATAATAATAATAATAATAATAATGATGATGATGATGATGATGATGATGATGATGATGATGATGATGATGATGATGATGATGATGATGATGATGATGATGATGATGATGATGATGATAATAATGATAATAATAATAATAATAATAATAATAATAATAATAATAATAATAATAATAATAATAATAATAATAATAATAATAATAATAAAAATAATAATAATGATAATAATAATATTAATAATAATAATAATAATAATAATAATAATAATAATAATAATAATAATAATAATAATAATAATAATAATAATAATAATGATGATGATGATGATGATGATGATGATGATGATGATGATGATGATAATAATATGATGAATAATAATAATAATGAATAATAATAATAATAATAATAATAATAATAATAATAATAATAATAATAATAATAATAATAATAATAATAATAATAATAATAATAATAATAATAAATAATAATAATAATAATAATAATAATAATGATAATAATAATAATAATAATAATAATAATAATAATAATAATAATAATAATAATAATAATAATAATAATAATAATAATAATAATAATAATAATAATAATAATAATAATAATAATAACAATAACAATAACAATAATAATAATAATAATAATAATAATAATAATAATAATAATAATAATGATAATAATAATAATAATAATAATAATAATAATAATAATAATAATAATAATAATAATAATAATAATAATAAAATAATAATACTACTACGACTGCTACTGCTACTGCTACTGCTACTACTACTACTACTACTACTGCTACTACTACTACTGATAATGATAATGATAATGATAATATTAATGATAATGATAACGATAATGATAATGATAATGATGATAATGATAATGATAATGATGATAATAATGATAATAATGATAATAATAATAATAATAATATACAGTTCTTATAATGCGCGACATACACTAAAGTCTCATTGCGAAAGACATTTCAATTGTGAAGTGCCGTATAGACTAATATTTATTTGAAATATTACTTGAAATCTATTGTATGAAAGATTTTGCACCATTTGGCTGAGTCAATAAAACCTTTCGGACTCAAAAATATTAGTTTTGCTTAATTGTTTTGTATACATGTCATTGCATTCTGTCCGTGACTCCGTAAGTTCGACCGTAAATTTCACTTTTCTTGCATACATTGTGTTGCATAGTTTTCATTGTAGCAGAGTAAAATCCACTCAAAACGAATATTTGTAGTTTTACATGTAGTTGATGATGAAATTTCATCATCGATGTTTAAAGTTTTGCAAGTCACGGAGGTCAGCTCTGCGACTGAGATAAACGAGATGTTGTCATTTTTAATGTCATGTTACTTCCATTCGTAAATCAAAAAAGACATAAAGGACATGGTAACTTAATTTCGACAGGATACAGTTCAATTCTAAACCAAGGAGCTGTGGCAAGCTCAACGCTGTTATATTAAATCATCTTACAAATTCCAAATACTTACAACAGGCAATAGCCGGACATTCCGTCTCATGCACAGAGCTGTCACGACACGTAAATAAGTGGAACACATGCTATATACCTGTATACATAGCATTAATAAGAAGCTTAGTGAGGCAATTGCTTTCTACAGAAAATTTTGAAACGAGTGCCCCAAGTGTGGAACGTACCTCAGATTTTGCATTCTTTAAATGTCAATTTCAATATTTCTTTTGTGCTCTTGAGTAATGACACATTATGTCCTGAAATCGGGACTTAAATTTGTCGGCTATCCTCAAATGGAGAAGGCAGCTTTCAGCAGATTAAACCCAAGTTTTCCCGAATCATGTTTTTAGTATAAAATTGTTCTGATCATATTTGTTATATGTAACAAATAGCAACAAGACTTTGTGATTTAGTGTTTCTGTATCAAGTACCTGGGAAATGACATCACACTGTTTGATTAAAATCAAAACCGGCCTAGCGCTGAAATATTTGTTTTCTCATTTCGCAAGAAGATATTATAATGTTTTAAATGTCACGGTCGTGTTGAACCTATCTTTGCTGGGAGCAGAAATAAGATTTATGCATACCACTTGCTTTTGCCATGTAAAAATATAACAGCTGTTTTTACTATGATAAATGAAATCCCACAATAGTTTTACTGTTTTACGTCATCTGGCATGAGAAATGAACATTTGACTAATTGAGTGTGTTTTAAGTGTTTGTTTGATATGCCACGTTTTGTGATATGATTGGAATGACACTTAAACAGTTCAATGTAATAAATCATGAAAATGCCTCATGTTATGAAATGGGATTTTAAAAATGCTGGAAAATTTAAGACGATATTAACAGCTTAACAGTGTTATTCACCACTTATGTAAGTTTTCTGTGGTTTCATTACATCCAAAATGAGGAATGAGCATTAACCAGTCGGGGAGCAGCCTGCAAAACGGGGTACTTTAAAATACATCAATAATTGAGTACTTTTATGTATTATGTCATCGCATGAGGCTACACATGTGACTAGCCCACACTAAACGTATGGGGTTTCTCATTTTCCGCCCTGGATTGTCAAAACTTTCACTGGATATCTTGAAATTTTGAGACGGATAGCAAATAGATATTCAAAACTTTTTGCCGCTGCTTTTTGAAATTCACTGTCGCCTTTCTAATAAAGAGGTTACGAGCAATCTGTTTTGTTGATTTTATAAACTGTGCGATAAAAATACCTTTAAATTTCTGAAATGGCTCTTTCAGCTTCCGAATTATGATTAATTTAAGTTACATGAATATTCAATACACTAATTAATGCTTAATTTTAAGTACAGATCAATATTTTTAAGTCAATCTATAACTTAATTGTTTCTAACATCTCATTCGATTAAGATTTGATGTACCCTTCAAGGCGATGTCATGATTCGAATATATATTTTTTAAAGCAGTTAGCTCGGTTTTAACTCTTCGATGTGATACT
Organism: Chiridota heheva; assembly: GCA_020152595.1. Classification (NCBI taxonomy): domain Eukaryota; kingdom Metazoa; phylum Echinodermata; class Holothuroidea; order Apodida; family Chiridotidae; genus Chiridota; species Chiridota heheva. The sequence goes on from JAIGNY010001501.1 coordinate 92,963, forward strand.
CATAGCAATCCTTTCTCGGTCAATCTACTTTTGTTATCACTTCTAAATTACTGATAGCATTTCATTATCCTCTTCTAACAAGCTAATAGAAACAATTAAATATTGTAATTGAAATAAATGGTAGGATTATCAATGGGATTGTGCCATACTAATTTCCGATTTTTCTCAAGTTTGATTGGTAATAGAATTAAATGTGAAGACGAGTAATTATTTTCTTTTAGTTAAATTAATTTAACACAAGAACATTTCGAGAGGTGTCGCCATGGAAACAATCTGAAAATGCAGTCTTTAAGTTACTAGAATAAAAATTGGACGAACAAATAAAATGTTCATATATATGAACTTCCGGGAGAGGTTAGGTTTGCAAAGACTATAACGGATGTCTTTAAATTGATTTTCTCAAATTATGCGATAATAGACCTAGTAAAAGTTCTATGTCATGTTAAATGAAAGTTAGACTTTACTTTACAAAAAAAAAAACAGATTTTTTTTTAAAGTATCGGCGAGATGTACTTGGGAATGGATAATATGTTGCCATGAGAACAATAAAGGCAAAGAGTGAATTGAAAGTTTCGCCATGCACAAATAGTTTTGTTGGGAGAAATTTCCTTAATATCGCGCCCTTACATCAACGATGTTCTGATTTTCCACATGTTGGAAAATCGAACATCTTAAGACCACCGAAAATTCACACATCACTGCCCCCACACTCCATACATAAAGTGTACGGTTACACACACTGTATGTCTGTACGTACGGCCTTTATTTCGGAAATGGTTCAAGCGTGACACAGCGTGTATACTATTTATAAAATATTGAGTGAAAGCGCTGCGAGTAGCAATGTTGTAGAAGTCTGGGCACAATATTGGCATTGATTGTTAAAGCCAGTGATAACCAGACTGGACACTAGCTGCGCCTCCGTTGTTTAAATGTAATATGCTGGGAGTATTGGATTGGTATGCTAACGTTGAGCAGAAAATGGGGCTTCTATGTCCATTCTTTATTGTCAAATGAAGGGCCATCGAAATTGGCTAGATTGTTCTGTCAGGGAAACGGAAATTAGTTTCACATAATACAGTGGCAAATGCCACTTTTCTTCAACTTTTTAGACGCTTTGCAAGCACAATTGTGATGTTTAGGTCATTATCATAAAACACAAACTAGGGTTAAGACTTTCCGCACAAGTTTAATGTAAGACGCTTGTATTTGTAAAAATATATAAACAATTCCTTAACAAAGTTTCAAACACGTTCAAGGCAACGTAATCCTTAAATCACCAAACACGACTGTAAGACTTTTCAAACAGACTAATAATTACTATATATGGAATTGAAAGATGATAAATGTGGCTGTTAACAGCCCTGGAATAAAGTTTTAGTTTCTATTTTCCGTGCTCACTAAATAGTTAAACTTGTTGCATCCGCACTGTTCAACTTTAAAATTACGCATTCAGAGTCAAGTACTTTTTTGTGTATTTTTTTTTTTTTTTTTATCGTGGAGTTTCTTGATCACATGTTATAGTGAGAGCGAGAAAGGTTTTGGCTGAATTTTGTTTTTATTTATTTGATATGAATTTTTCAAACAAATTCAGATTTCTTGATTTGCTCAATGTAGAATGTAGGGTCCCTTTCCCTTAACTTTTCCTCCGTGAATAAATTCCACTTATCTACAGTGCAGTTTTTCAATTAAGAAAAATGTATCTTTTTATTTCATCATCAATTTTAGTTAAAACAGCAGTTAAGAAATACAATTTCATTTGTCTCAACTGAGTTTTTGAAAGCGTGATTTTTCGCCATGTCAAAGTGTATACCCCTTTTAAGTTTATAAGAAACTTAAAAGAAAAAACGAGGATTGAAAATCAATGACATACATTTCCGGCAGTTTAATACTATTATATTTCTTGATAATGTGGTAACTTGTACTTCAAAGGTAAATTCATTAACATTCATGGCGTTGTTTAAACGTACTATCGAAGAAGTCCCAAGGCACGCTAGGCTTGTGACGTCAATTCCCACATGGATCATGATTATGTGTTCCAAATAGGAGTAATAACGGTCATCTCTTCGAAATACTGATATCCGTTTCCTTGAAACAAATATTCAGGAGATACATTCTTACCCATTCGTTTAAATCTTTCAAAATTGGATACATGGACATTTAAGATAACAGTTTTCTGGAGCATTTTTGTTAACAATCGTGTAGGATACAAAACAATAACAATCAGTCAAAACACGTGTCGGTTATTAACACTACCTTCCTCTCGGTCCAGAAGCATGCCCATTAATAGGAACATTTATAATACACGAGAATATTAAAGTCATGCAGATGATATTGTTCAGACATTGCGATAAAATGTCATAGTTTCTAATTCATGTACTTGAGATATCAAAATTCATTGTGTTTAAAAACATTTGAATTTTCAAAATGGCCGTTTTGAGCCTAAAAGCCTAGCTTTATCATGTCTATTGTCTATTTTATCTAATATTTCAAAAACGGTGAACATATCAAATGGGAGTGGAAATGTTGTAACCATGACAGTAATAAAGGTATTTTCATGAGTTTTAAGTTTCCCCTAGCAAAGTTTTTTTTTTTCAGACGTATTTCAAATTTAAAATATGTTACATTGAATAATGCGTTAACGTTAGGATAGGAAATATCACATAGAAAACATCACAAAGTGGCGGCTTCTATGTAGCAAAATGTTCACATTTTTAGGAACATTTATGTTCCCATTAACCGGCATGCTTCCGGACTGCCTCTAGACCTAGTAGTCTTGAGTTGTGCTAATGATTTGGAAATCTAGCTTATTGTTTCTTCCGTTAGCTATATTTTAAAGATCCAGTGTTGCCGAAACCTCTTACTTGTAAATCACGTCCAGTGGCGTTATGTCAGGGGAGCCAGGGGGCAACTGCCCACCAGCGATGCTTCTCAAGAGGGCGCCAAGTGCTCAAGGGGGCGCCAAAATCGTCCTGAGTACATATTTTTTAGGCCCTGAGAAAATTTACGTGTTCATCAATAACATTTCCCAATACTATATTAAGCACGTAATATTCAATTTTTTGAGTCCAAAAGCGCATGAATTTTCCACAGAAAATACCAAATTTTCCGGGGACTTCGACCCGAAACCCCATACCATTGACATTCGAGCTCGGACATGCCGATGCATGGCGATAGCTCGTTGACAATGTTTAATACCTGTCCCTGCTACGAAAGGCAAACAATTTTATTAAATACAGTTAGTAGAAGAATCTCATCGAGTGGGCGCCGAATGCTCAGAGGGGCGTAAAATTGTCATGAGAAATATATTCTTATATACTTTTTATTCCCAACGTCGTAATTGTTTTTTCTCAATGCTTTATTCTTACATCAAAAACATGAAAACCATTCCCAGACCCCAAGTAAAGACTTATATTGTACTGAATGGGATCCTACATATTCGTTCTAAAACATTATTCCTTTTAGGTAACTTTAGTGTGCAATTGACACAATTTTAAGCAATACCCATTTTTGGCCCCAATAATGAACGCCTTCTGAAATCATTTTCTTCCTTCAGGAAATCTTCTTAATTTATTGAAGATATTTTCTTCAATAATGAGGAAACTTTCTTCAATTTTCGGAAAATTTTCCTTCGTTTTCGTGAAATTTTCTTCAAGTTGGGAAATTTTCTTTAAAATTTGGGAAGTTTTCTTCAATTTTGGGAAATCTCCTTCAATTTTCGAAAAAATTTCCTTCATTTTCGTGACATTTGCTTCCATTATCGTGAAATTTCCCTGGGGAAATTTTTTTTTTGGGGGGAAATTTTTTCCAAATTTTGTGAAGTATTCTTTAATTTTTGGGAAATTTCCCTAATTTTGTGGATATTTTGGGAGAATTTTTTTCAATTTTTGAAAAGTTTACTACAATTTTCTGGAAATTTCTTCATTTTCGGGATTTTTTTTGCCTTTTCGTGAAATTTCCTTCATTTTAGGGATATTTAGAAATTTTATCAAAGCTACTTTGCCCCCTGGACCTCTTGCATAGCTTTCTTCCTTGATTTGAAACACTGATTTTACGCAATTAAAACACAATTATAAACAGTGCCATCTAAACAGTGCTTGCCAATTTATGTGCCAATCGTTTTTCATGAGCATTTTTTTCGGGGGAGGGGCGCCAAAATGCCCTTGCGCCCTCTCCCAGTGAAACATGACCCACCACGCCACTGAACACGTCTATGCCCTGAGTGGAGGGAAATGGCAGCAGCTTTCAGAAAGTTCTACGTACTGCCTTTGAAGTGTGGCGTAAACATGCTTTTCATATATATATATATATATATATATATATATATAAATATATATATATATATATATATATATATATATATATATATATATATATATATATATATATATATATATGTATATATATATATGTATATATATATATATATATATATATATATATATATATATATATATATATATATATATATATATATATATACATATGCAATGCATATACTATTGTGTAAGCACTGCAAACACTTAATATTTAACAGTTAACAAATATTAATCAGATAATTCTTCACATTGTTTGTCTAAAAAAAAACATCATTTCCGTTTGAACCAGCGGACTAGCGGTGACATTGAAACGATCATTTCCCATGGTTTTTTGCTATCATAACGTTAAAACTTTAGGAAGTTCTCATAGGCAGATAGGTGTAGCCAGGGGGCCGATCTCAGAGCTTACTAATAGGTCGGTGAGATTTTACCATTTTTGCTCTAAAGTGAGTAAAATATAACCTCCGAACAGTCATTGACCGTTATTTTGACACAATTTTGCAAACATTTTACGCCAGCATTTTGTTAGTTATATGACCCCCTCTCCTCCCTTCCCTCCCTCCCTCTCCTGCCCCTCGCTGCCTCGCTGAGTGGTATATGTAATTAAAATAATACGAAATACGTCTGTAAAAATATGTCTTCCCGGTGAGAGTTAAAATTCAGTGATATGTCTTCTTTGCTCTCATGACTAAATAGTATTCACTTCCGGTTTGCATGTTCGCTATTCATTTAAAAAATTTAAAACGTTTTTAAAAATATAAGATAATACAAAAAATTTGAATGACATGATGAGTTCACATATTTTTCTGTTTTTCGAATTGCTCAAAAACTTGCCTGTCGCGCCGAAATCGTATGCGATAAGCATTCGCACCTACAATCGATGCCTCCGCAATATTTGCCCAGTTCACTGAAAATTCGATTTAATTTCTGTTTACATGCGACTAGTCACATCTTAGGTTTAATAAATCAGGGTTTAATAAACCAGTTTTTTTGCCTTTCACCTGTCAATATTTATGTTGCTAAGATTATTTAGTGATGCAATACTTCTCTAGACAAAGAGAAAGGATTTTCTGATGGAATGAGATTAATAAGATCTTTATAGAGTGTAAAAGAAACCACACCACATCCCTGATATCATCACGCCAATAATACATCGCGTCATATCTCGCCAACTGAGAGCCTTGGGTCACATACAAAGGGTGCCAGAGGAGGAGCCAGTACGGAAATATGACCTTTATGTCTTATGCATATCATGGTGGCAAAAGAAAACCTGGCCATCAACGGACATCCTACTTGACATATATCCAACACCGCCAGTAAAATGATTTTCTCAAACCAAACAATATTACTGCGCTTGCACAGATCGTGGTGATTGTAAAAAAATTGTGGTCGCCTGCGCAACAGCCGATTGATATTAATGAAACCCTAAGTTTAATTGTTTTAGACATATTATTCAAAACTGTTTCGTACTTCGCTAGGTAGAATTTGCACATATTCACGTCATTTAGTTTGTAATTTAAGCGGTATTAAAAGGAATAGAACCTTCTCTTTTCAGTACGATACAATTTGACTTAATACCACAATATTTCAGTCAGTAGATTGATATATAAAAGTAGTATTGCAACGAAACGCTGCTTCATCCGTGCAGCCACTGCTGACATGCAAAAAGCCGTAAAATGATTGTAAACGACCCATATTTTTGTAGCAAATGTTAAAGGAATATTCCCTTGAATTGTCATTTGATATGATTGAGGACAATTAAAAAACAAATTATGACAAAACTATATTGATATCTTTATATTTCAAAGATTTTATCAGTGTGTTCATAAGTGAAATTGTAGTGTATAGTGTGATGTAATACTTGCAGATCCAAGACAAATTTGTTATGTATTTCCATATATGTAAAACTTATACTTTCTTTTACTTAGGGTGCCTAAGTACATTGACAGGTTGAGCATGTTCTTGCATTTTCTATCCCATCACAAAATATTTCTATTGATTTAGAAAGAGACAAACACTTTTCAAAGAAATACTTCAAACTTGTCTTGGATCTGCAACTACGATATCACACTGAACACTGCGAGGTCAATTGTTAAAACACTGCAAGTGACATACTTTCAGGGCATTGACTTCATTTGATATCTAGTACTTAATTAAAGCACTGCTGAAAATGGCTGGACTTTTCATACACATATATTGATTCGTTTCTCATGGGTAGTAAGAAGAGGAGTCTGGTGTCTCATACCCAACTAATGATAGAAAATCAAACAAAAGGGGGTCTATGTTTTGTTTGTTAACCCGCGGATAGTGCAAAGTCAGGCAAACTTCGTTTTAAAAATCTCTTCCCTTAGGGTTGTCTATTCAGTATTCAGTTTAAAACATACTTCTTGCAATACAACTAAATTGTTTAACCGCAAAACATAGCCACATCTGATAAAGAGTTGTCCGAGATGACTGGCAGTCTGGCGGAGATATTTCTAAACCTAACCATCTTAAAACAGATGACCGTGGCAATGTACTTTAAAATTGTTAACTATCTGTTCATCATCTATTGTCCTCACTCTGCTACTAATAGTGTGCATTAATAATAATGATAATAATAATAATAATAATAATAATAATAATAATAATAATAATAATAATAATAATAATAATAATAATAATAATAATAATAATAATAATAATAATAATAATAATAATAATAATAATAATAATAATAATAATAATAATAATAATAATAATAATAATAATAATAATAATAATAATAATAATAATAATAATAATAATAATAATAATAATAATAATAATAATAATAATAATAATAATAATAATAATAATAATAATAATAATAATAATAATAATAATAATAATAATAATAATAATAATAAAAATAATAATAATAAATATTGATAATATTAATAACAATAATGATATTGATAATTATGATAATACAAAATTACTACTACTACTACTACTACTACTACTACTACTACTACTGCTGCTGCTGCTACTACTACTACTACTACTACTACTACTACTACTATTACTACTACTACTATTACTACTACTACTATTACTACTACTACTACTACTACTACTACTACTACTACTACTATTACTACTACTATTACTACTATCATTATTACTACTCTCTGTTTATTACCATCCTCAACAACACCAATAACAATTCATACATTTGTAAAAGAAACCTCACATAACAAATAATAACAAATATTAGATGACTTTTTAACATAACTGAGAGCAAATAATGATATAATGTACAATACAATCAATTGAAAATAATGAGAAAAGCCCCTCTGTGTATTCTGCGACTTCATAGAGTGATAAGTGAATGAAAGCAAAATAAATCGATTTCATCAAGAAGTGCTTGCTTATCAGCAACATGCGAACCAGTACCATTTATTAATTTAGTAATACAGTTGGAGGCCTTATTTCTACCTTCTAAATTAAGGAAATACCTGGTGTTCTTCTCCCCACCCTCAACCCACCTTGCCTTGGAAAGAATACAAATACCTTTAAGTTTATAATCGTATATCAAATCGAGCTCATTCTTAAAACCTCTCAAAGCAGATAATTTTGAATCCGTGTGAGATGTTATACATAGTTGATCATAATACGAAATAGATTGAAGTACTTTGCGCTCATGAGGTAATTTTCACGTGCCTTACGTTTAGAGTAAGCAATGGTAACAGATCTGAATTTCATTTTGAGAAATTCCCACAACAAAGAAGCATTAAAATGAGAATAATCAACAGTAATGGAAGTGATGATACCTTTAATAAGACTTACGTAATCATTATCTTTGAGTAAGAAGGCATTAAATTTCAGGTACCTGGACCGCGTCCCAATGCAGAAAGCAATTTGATTGTAACAATATCATTATAAGAATTAAACAAAGGATAAGAAGAAGCATCGTCAACAAGATGAATTAGACATCTGGAGATAAGGAAAAAGTCAAGCCTGCAATGTATAAGTTTTGTCAATAGTAGAATGCCAATAATAGTTAGGATAACTAGTATGCCGGTCTCTCCAGATGTCTAAAAGGTCAAACCTGCTAGTGAGTTCCAACACAGAATTTCTTGCATTGAAATTAGTTACCTTATTTCCCCCTTTTTTATCTAAATCAAAATAAAAAACAAGGTTGAAATCACCGCCCCAAAATTATATTGATATTGCTATACTTATTAATAATATTGTCAATATTATTGAAAAAATAGCTTGATCAATATTAGGAGCGTAAATATTAATTACAAGATAAGTGTTCTCTATATGACAATCAATTACAACGTATCTACCATTAACATCACACGTAATATCATCGATGCAAATACTTAATGAGGCTTTAAATAAAATCATAACACCACGGCTATTACTGGAGCCGTGTGCAAACAGAACCTTGCCCACCCATTCATTGCTGCAGTATTTAATATCACTGTGGGTAGAATGAGTCTCTTGTAAAAAAATAATATAAAGAAAATGATTGTGAAAAAAGGTCAAATATTTTCTTCTTTTCTGACAGTCTCTGAAGCCCTGTGTATTGAAAGAGACAATTTTTATGGTAGTCATTTCAAATTGATCAATAAAATAGTGTGGAACATATACATCATCCGCATGATAAATAAACAAGCTATTGCTAGCAGATATTTGGATGAGGCAATAAATATGGAGGAGGTAAACATTGAAATTGATAAAGACATATATCTAAAAAACATAGTAGAATATACGGAGTTTTAAAAGTTAGAAAAAGTAAAAATAAAAAAAAATAAAAAAATAATAAAGAAAACACACTCTCACAGGAAGAGTTACTTGAAACTCCCTGAAAAGGTCCAGAAGCCATCAAAGTGGACAAAATAAACAAACCTTCTGGTCAGCATAAAAGATGGCTTCTTAAGATAAACAATAGTAAATGCTCACGAAAAATTTAAGTAAACTTGAACTTGATTATAATCAACAAGATTATTTTAACATCTTAAAGCATGTAAACTATGTAAATAACCATTAAACTTGGAGCTGCTTACAGATAAAACGAAATAATCTACAAAAGAGTCATAAATCCTTGGAACGCGTAAGTATGTAAAAATCCATGTAAACTTCAGCTTGATTACTGGTAAAGTGATATAATCCTAAAAAGAATAGTGTAACTTTGTGAAACATGTAAATATCCATGTAAACTTGAACTTGATTTTTACAGGTAAGCTGATTCTATAACTATGTAAACTTAAGCTTGGTTACATGTAAGATGGTCTTATGACGAAAGGAAATGAACATGTAAATATTCAAGTGTAACTTTGTTGAACATGTAAATATCCATGTAAACTTGAACATGATTTTTACAGGTAAGCTGATTTCTTAAATATGTAAGAAGAAAAAAAGCTATGTAAACTTGAGCTTAATTACTGGTCAGCTGATATATTCTTCAAAAGAACAACTTGCAGAACATGTAAATAACTTATGTAAACTTGAACTTGATTTTTACAGGTAAGCTGATTCTATAACAACTTAAAGCTTTCTTACATGTAAGATGGTATAATGACAAAAGGAAATGACGAGGAAAATGACTGTAAATTGTGCACATCATGAATAGTGACTCTAGTGGCAGCCTGATCCTTCTGGCATTAGATTCATAGAAACATCTTAAAGTAAGCAAGATAAGCCGGAGCAAGACAAGTATTGACGGATGAGTCCAATTGCAGAGGTATGTTAGCTGCAGGAAATCTGGTAAACTGACTATGATCGAAAAAAGGAATAAGGAGTATTATTCAAAAGAGAGTGGTTTACCATCACTTTGTCTCCACAGTCCGCCAGAGAAATAAAGCTTAGTACCGTTCATGTACATTTCGTTCACACGTTGGGCCCATTTCCTTTTTTCCTTAAGATCAGCGGTTGTAAGATCATTAATTATGTAGAATGATTTTCCAGCTGGGGTTTGGCGTGCATTTTTCATCACATTGATTTTGTCCTGATGATAAGTCAGTTTCACGAGGATGTATCTATCCATTCCGGGGATCGATCTGCCGTCTCTATGGGCACGTTCAATTTTGCAGGCTCTCCCCCTGCCTCCACTAAAATTGTACTTGCAATCTCAATGCAGGTCTTATTTGGGTTTGACTTGACTCCAACTAATCTAATATTATTTCTGGGGGAAAACCGTTAATTTTTGTTTATGAGGGAGGCATGATAAGAATTATTCTCCTCTAACTTAACTACTCGATCTTCAAGAGACTTACTATTGTTTTTCAAAGATTCATTTTCGGTCGTGAGTTCGGTTACAGATTTTCTCAGTTCCAGGATGGCTTTATTAAATTCTTCCTCAAGGTTCGAGAGCTTAGTGCTTATGTTTCTCCTGATTTTGTCTATAGAAAGTTTGAATTCTCTAGATAGCGAACTCTCCTCGGATTTGGAATCCTCCAGGATTGCATATTGCGTAATGTCGGCATCATGGCGTATATCCTCCCGCGCTTTACTGGTAGTGCCTTGTGTCTACCTCTTTTCTTCTTATTATGCTGTAAATCTATCGTAGAATTGCAAGAAAGTCACGAATAATGCAATAAAAGATGCAAAAGAATCTTAAAACATAAAAACCAGAGAGTTTACAGTTCTGAAATAAGTAAAAATCAGGAGAAAATGAAGAACCTAGAAAAAGGGCTTCTTACTACGCCGAGATGACAGGGTCGTTCATCTATAATGATAATATATATTATATAATGAATAATATATATATTGTATATATATAATATAATAATAATAAGAATGATAGGAAGAATTATAATAATAATGAGAAGCAGCAGCAGCAACAGCAACAGCAGCAAACAGCAGCAACAGCAGCAGCAGCAGTAGCAACAGCAACAACAGCAGCAGCAGCAGTAGCAACAGCAACAACAGCAGCAGCAACAGCAACAAACATAAATTTATAAAGCGCAAATTACAGAAGACTCTAAAAGCTTAAGAGGAAAAAGTATTATACAACGAACAAGGGAGTCTTTAATAGAGTTTTGTAAATGTCTGCAGAATGTAGAATGTTGGCGAATGTTAACTGGTAGGTTATTCCATTAGGATGTAGCAGCATGAGAAAATGTTCTGTGACTACAAGTTTTTTAAGGAACTGGAACTGAGTTTGCAGGAAGTAACCGGCCGAAAGAGCGTAATGAACGAACGGGATTATAGTGGTGGAGTACATGTAGCTCTGATATATATGTAGGAGCATGCCCATGGTTGGCTTTTTAAGTCAGAAGAAGAATCTTCTAGAAAATACGAAGTTTCATAGGAAGCCAGCGTAAGATAGGTTAGATATGATGAAAACTAAGTACACGTGAGATAAAGCGAGCCGTTTAATACCTGAATACCAGGCTTCTGAATATCAAGACGGAAAACTTTTCTTGAACCCCTGCCGTGCTTGTAGAATTTAAAGTCTTGTTGAAAGATACCCCATAATTTGTATTACCAAAATGTTCTATATACATTTGTTCGCAATTTTTGTGTTGTCAAATTCGGATACACAGTGAAATATGTGGGTCACTTGGTGGATGGGTTGTGGGTTATATTACTTCATGGTGGCTTTTAATGCTTGACAATCCTTATAAACAATTTTGAGGATTCGAGTGATCCTTAGCAGTAAGGTTTCGTTTGGAACTCGTTTTTCAACCATGTCTCAAAAAACGCAATATTCTATTTAGGGGGGTGTATTTCCGATGAAAATAATTCGTTGAAATTTCAGAAGATAAGAGATTGCTTGTGCAATATGAACATCCATGAAGAACAAGAAAATAAGATCCATTCACATTAAGGAATCAGCGACGTGCATATGTAACTTACAAGAAACAGTGACAAATTTAGATTCACACACATATCTCTTAGCGGAGCATCCTTAAAATTGAAGGCTAGAGTGCAACTTACTTTGCAACATATAGTATGTCAGTCAAAAATCCATCAAGGAATACTTCAAGAAATTATCATGGGAGCATTAAGTGATTTTGTACATGTAACGAGAGTTTGATGCCTGTAATATTTAAACCCTGCAAAATATTTACGTCTGTTACCATACATTAACAATTTTTAGATTGCGTAGACAATTGTGTCAGGATATGTATTAATGGGTAATATAAGATGTAACAATCGCATTAAATATCAATTGTTTTGGAAATTGGTTAGATTGAACTCAAAGCTATTTTTTCTTTCTCATCTCACATAATAATGGATCGGATTTTGACTCTGAACTTTGAAGGTTTTAGAGGTATTAGTTATTCTCATTAATACTTGGAATCTTTTCGCTTCACAACCAGAAACTGTTTGACGGTAATTATTTATACATATTAAAGACAACAACTCCTTGCAGCAGAATATAAATGCGCTAATGGGAATTTTCGCCGAATGTTTTATTTTCGTTTGGCGAATGCGCAATAGATAGTTTTTCCAAACTTTCATATTGCACCCATGTTGTGGAAGCTTATGGTTTTAAGTGGAGATATATTACAAAATTTGTTTCTGATTGGTCGAATTATTGTCACAAATACTGACATGCCAATGAATAATTGCAGCAGATGTGCAAGCGTTAATATTTAGCACATTTCTGGTGACGTTTTAAACAAGTTTCTTTGGACTAGACTCCCTCTTTTACGCCATTCAATATAGTTGTGCGAGAAAAGAAAGAAAAAACATTAGTTAGACTTACTTAGACGATAGTTCAGGGGTCAGACAAGTTCATTTGATATCAAAAACCATTGGATATGTCAGGAAAGTAGTAAAACAAAATCATGAAAGAGTAGTTATAATTCAACACCTGAATAAAGTTCGAGCAAAAATAATTCAAATATTCTATAAAAAAAAATCTTTCAAATACATTAACAATTGTTATTAATGTGAGGATGAGGGCACCAACCTTCCATAGTAGACTAACTTCACCAGTTATTTATTCATAGATAACACAGAGCTTTAAACTTGAATATCTCCTTAGAGATAAAACAAGATAAAATAAGATATTGAAGCAGTTTCTTCACCAAATTGTTTCTTCTGGAGTCCCCTGTCAAATAAGATTTTGATTTTGCTTCACTATAAAACTTACCCTTTAAATAATACCATAAATGAATGCTCATCCATACATCACAAATTTCTTAGAAATATTTGGTAAAGTAGTATTTGTTTCCATGGTTTTCTTATTTCATTAAGTGACAGTTAAATCTACATAAATGATGACCTACATTGATGTTTCGAGCACATGCTAAAAAGTGACAAAATGTAACCAAATGTCTTCTTCAGTGTCAAAATAGATTAGCTTGAAGCTAATATTGCTCAAATAATTTCACTTACAACAAAACACACATACATTGACTTGTTGAGGTATTTTCTCACACAATAGGTGTGTAATCTCTAGTTTACAGGAAAATGAAGAAACTTAAATTTGTTATGGCATTAACTATTAACAGAATTTTTATAACTTAGTATTCAAGAAAACAGTGCTATGTCTGACTTTAAATGCAAGATATCGTGTTAACGTGGATACCGTGGGGATGAAACATATGATACAATCCAACGTTTCTGATTGGTCGATATGTTTACACAATCACCGACCATGTAACAACAAGCCAATTAACTACTGCCGCGGAGGTCACATTACTAGTATGGTCAGATAAAGTAAAAAAAAAGTATAACTTACAGAAGAAGGAAGTACAAGTTGGGACATATTTGAGCAGGGGAAGGGCAGATATCTGCCAAGATTAAGTTGAAACTTTTCAATGGTATGTACAGAATAATGAATTAATTTCATCAAAGGACATCCAAACAATCAATTTTATGGACTCTAAGAAATCAAATAAAGTAGTTTCTTGTATTAAAGAGAATCAAAACAATTGGTTTCTTGCATGATATTTCTGATGACATATTGTGGAGTACCCCTTTATAAATATTTCTCGTCGCGTATGATAATAGAGTTTAATTTTGCATGTCAATATAATTGTGTTATTATCCACATCGTTAAGGGGCCAGCAGATCTGTCATATAAAAAAGTTGGAATACGTAATTAATACTGGTAGAAAACAAAGCTCGAGTTTCCTTACATGCTCTTACCTGCATACAAAAAAAACTTGTGTATGTATCTGTATAAACCTGTTATTCGAGCATCTATTGAACGTTTTAAAATGCACGTGCACACAAATTTGTGTACACATATTTACACTATTTTACGAGTGTCCTCTATTCCAGAATGAGA
>JAIGNY010001501.1:112500-132500 GCA_020152595.1 Chiridota heheva
AAGCTTTACAACAATTGTTTGAAGAAATCAGCAAGCACTGACATGTAAATGATGATCTTTTTGAGAAACTCTAATAGGCTACTTGTCAGCTCTATGCTTCTCGCTCATCAATACAACCAACAAATGACATGCGCTATCAGTTGTTTCGAGCAAACATTGACAGTAAAAAAGGTGTCGTGTGAATCTTTTTCCCGGTGTACTACGTGCTGGATACTGAATGTTTTTTTGTTTTGCTTTTTTATGATATCTGACTCTTGCAAAACTTTACAATTTGACTCTTGTAAAGAATACGCTTTCTGCTTGAGCACTTGTGACCCGTACTTAAGCTTTAAGCTTCCTATCCTGCTGGTAGTGTCAAAGTAGACCCACAAGTGCCAGAAAACTCTTAGCGTGCTCGACTCGCACTGCACACCGTGGCTATACATGATGACAAAACGACCAACTCGAAGCTGCCAGTTACACGGCACTCGTCAACGAAGAAAAAAGTGGAAAAATAAATGTACGAATTTTTTTCTTTGCAATAATGCTGACCAATAAATAAAGCTGATAATGAATTTTATATCTCACTTAGTATTTGTATTACAATTAAAGCCAGGCAAACAAACAGTACTTTTCCTAAATTCCAGTTACTGTAGGCCTATAACCATACCATTATAACGTTAGGTCCCTACTGTACATGGGTTACAATATAACAGTAAAATTGTACGGGTAAGTCTTAACGTAAGGCGTAGTACTATGACGCTAACACATTTGCTTAATTCGGGTAACTAAAATTACGGCAGAACAAATAGTACAGCAGATTATGAAAGAGTGATGGTTATCTAGATTCTAAATGTGTATCATTCTCTTGTAAAGTTTATCTGAATTACCCCTCAAAATACTTAACACACTTTATAAGATTTAGTTCTTATTTCAACATTGTATTAAAGGCATTTTTAATGAGTCATGTTTCAGGTGATACTATCTATAAACTTGTTTTAATTCATGAATATTGGAATCTTTCAAATTTTACAAGTTAATGAAAAAACATGCCACTAAATAGAGTGACTCACGTCATTTGCATGTGTAACAGTATTTTCAATTAATTAAAAAAAATCAAAAAAGAAACCAAAATAAGTTTAATATGGATGAACAGGTGTCCGGTAAGCAATGATAGTAACACAATTTGGAGTAAGACAACAGTGTTACCAACCTGCAAATTCTTCATAATTTGTAGTATTTATCTTATATTTTCAGCATGGATACCAACTGCTTGATCATTAAAAGTGGTGCCAGTCCTGAAGTTATGATCTTTTTTACATCTCCAGAACTGACGCCGAAATATTTGGTGTCTTCTAATCTGCTGATAGTGTTTCTGAAAAATTTGATACAGATACCATAATACTCAGTACCAGTCATTCATGTGGCAGTGTGAGATCTTCTTTATCTGCTGAGATTGAATTTTCATCAACATGAGCTGCAAGACCTTCAACATCCAAGTGCTCGCCCATACCTTCCATGTCCAGTTGAAAGGTAAACATAAACTTTCTCAGACTGGCCGAAGCAAGCTTCTGAATTCAATGTATGATTTTCTGACTGGCCCACATAATATGTAGTAACTTTATCTTTGTTAATATGTTTGTGATAATGATGATGATAATTAAAGGTATTTAAACGTGTAGATACAACATTAGCTAAAGTGCTTTCAAATCTATCAACCAAAACCAAATGTTTTGTGGTTCCGATGCTTTTCTTTTCATAAGCTGGTTGACTTGGAAAATGTGTATCAAGTGTCATGTCATTACATAGGCTTATCATAGCATATTTGTTCCATGATATTTATTCATAAGCCACACCCACCATGCAGATCAATAAAAATGTTGACAACATTAGCATTTGCACAATAACTAACAACATTGTCATAGCAAGTGTGATGCAAAAACGGTTGCTTGTTCATTCTATTTCAAGAATTTGTCAGTAAGCCCCGCCTACTCATGAATATTCGTGACATCACTACCACAACATTATAACATATGTACAGACCATGACCCCCTGATATAGCATAAATCTGATGTATCGTTCATGAGAATTAGTATGATGTTTACTTTACATTTAAGGATTGTCTTAAACTGCATGTACAAAGAGCAAACTACCAGGCTGCAATATGGAAACGTGGTCTGCTTGCTGATCAACATGGTCCGTGTCCAGCTACCCATGGATAGTTTTACGATCAGGAAGGTAACTGATGTACAAGGTGGATGGATGGGAGGCCTGCTCTGGATATGATGCTGCAATTCACGTCATGTCCGAGAGTATGCAATTTACCTGGATGTGTCTGCGTAAGCAATTGCATGAATTGCACAGAGGCATGCAGAATAACAACATGTGCCAATATGAAGGAAGAGAAAAGTTGCTGTTATGAAATATTAAGTTTCTTGTCCAAAGTATAGGAATTTTTAAACCAGTTTTTAAGGCATGTTTGGAGCTACATGCACATACCAAATCGAAAGGGCAGAATGTATCACTTGTGTTCGATCAAAGGCTGATTGTAGAAAATATTTGTTACAGTTGAAATTAAAGCCCTGCTTATAGTAGATAATGTCTGGCAATATATCTTAAAGTGCTTTTTCATATATTTCTTATTAGGGAAACTTAACAATAAAAGGGCGGTCCAACCACCCTTGTTCTAGAGAATCTGACGAAATCCATTATGATCTACAGCCATACATGAACAAATTTGATTACGTATTTATGTGTACAAAAAAAAGTACCGATATAATTGTTAGTCCTAGATAGTTTAAAATGTAAATTGATAATTTTAGCTTAAACCGAAAAGTGTTTGTATGGTAATTTTTTAGTTAGTATGAATATTCAAGTAAACTTTGCCCTCACGTCGTCTGTGGGCTTTGAAGGCATAACGTTTATCGATCTGGTATGGATACTATATCTGTAAAATTTGCAAAAACAAGCGTCCTCACTTTTCGGTCTAGTCTTCCTTTAAGTTGTTTTTTTCGCCACAAGAAAGGCTATGTGTATGGCTACATAAATTACATTTTTTATTGTCCCATAAATAAATTCAGAAATGAGCAGCGCCGTATAGATATAAGGTCACTTCCGGTTTTCAATTTTGATTGTGAGAAATCTGTGATGTTATCGATCCCACATAGAGTACGGCGGTGTTCACCTCTGAGTGTATTTATTGGTCGATACATTTCCTTTAACTTGCTAAATGTCAGCTACTACAAGGCGTCACTTAGCTGACTGCCCTACAAGAAAAGAATAACCAAGCTTTTTAAGAATCTGGCGGCCAAAAAGTGGGGTTGTTGTTCTTACACCTTTCCACAAAAATTATACAGCTAGTAGAATAATTGTAGTGTATTTGTCCACCTGGAGAAATAACTAAAGAGGTAGTACCCCGTGGTGCAACATTTGATATTGTTTGGCTACACTTTCTTCTTTTTATATGATAACTGCATTTCCCCTAAATCCATACTATATTTTATGTGTATGATTTCAAATCCAATTCAAGAGTTATTGATATTAATATCTTACTACTTTATTCGTCAATTTTAAAGCATGAAAATATGCAAGAAAAATTTAATTAGTAAAAAAATGAAATAAATGTGATGTGTAATTTAAGACTTTTTTTACATTTCTTGTCGAAAATATTTGACAGATTCTGCCACTCCCAACAAATTAACAAATATTAATAAAGAGTGAAGATAATTAGTCATAAAACTTAACCAGGAAAGTATTCCTAAATTTTGTACGAAGAAAGTTAATAGATTCACAACATAATTTGCTCTAGAAGTAAAAATGTATTCACGTCTTTCAGATCAGAAACCTATGCTGTATTCTCAAGGTGATATTCCACCAAACTGCCAAAGAAGAACTTAAAATCTGACCTCGGTGCATCATCATCCACTTCCAAAATGATGGAGGAAAGAAGCCTTCCAGAACCATCAGCAACTTCAACTGATGATAGTATCGGTGATGCTTCAGAGAATGGAAGATACTGTTATAATTAGCTTATACTTGCACTAACTTTCTACAACTGTAGAGTTACGTCATAGGACATCAGGGTTAGAATACAGTGGTTATATTTCTCTTTCACTTTTTAGACTTTTAAACAATGACAACGAAATACAACCCTTGAAATAGTAATGAAATTAGGAAAACTTGCAGACATTGAGGCGAAATTTTAAGCAAGTAAATTTGTTCGGCATATTATAAAATGATGTTGATTTTGATTCTTGTGTAGGCCACACTTGCAATGGCAACCATAGGGGTCAATTAGTGTTAGGTTGCATAAGAAAAACCTCCAATTTGGGTGAATAGTGTCATGCGCATTAACTAGCATACTGATTCCAATTCACAGCCAGGGCTTACTGTAACATGTGTTCTTGAGCAAGACACTTTACTATGCTTGGTCCAGTCCACTTAACTGTAAACGAGTACCAGCGATGCTCGGGAGATAAGCTGTGACAGCCTGGTGTCCTTTCCAGGTGGAGTCGTGTACTCTTATCCGCTTGCGCAATATAAACTGGATATACCGTATTCTAACGTATTAAGCTCCCCTGCACAAATAAGCGCCCACCCAATATTTTTGACTGACAGTGATAACATAGTACATTTTATTAATTTAAAGACTTAGATTATTTTGTTTATATTCTTTGCTTATTTTGCATGTGACGCTAAAAACTTGTGTTTTTGTATTGGCTACTTTGGGGTACTGTATAATCTGTTAACATTTTATTGAATAGCACACTGTACGTGCCCGAGCATGGGTGCTTATTAGGAAGAAGATTTGGACCTAAACAGTGGTACACTTTTATTTTCGTAAGGGCCCCGGGCGCTTATTATGTAAAATACGGTAAGTGTCTGGAATGGATAAGCGTTCTCCTAATAACCAAATAGAAATCCATATAGCTACATTCCTGGAAATTTCACTGCAGTTCTCTTTTCTCTATTTTTACAGATTACTTTTTGAAATGTCCCAAGGAGACTTGACCAAAGGAAATGCTAGGCAGCAAGCTCCCAAATTCAACAAATGTGGATCTGCAGGACATTCAGCGACGTAAAAAGATGGGAGTAGAAAAATAAAAAAGAGCAGGAAAGAGAAAGGAGCAAGAATAGAAAAGGAAGGAGCAGAAAATCAAAAGTTCAAAACATTTTTAGTGAAGGATAAGAAAATATTGTCATGCTTAAGTGTGCACATCTTTTAATTCATAGTTTGGGAAAAGAAAATGAAAACTGAACATTTTAAAACATTTCTGACAAAGGATAAGAAAACGTGCCACGCCCAAATGTGCATATCTTTTAATTCAGAGTTGGATGTATATGCAAAAACTTGTTTTTATCAACTTGCTTTGTAAAAAGGTAAGAGTTTATTGCATGTGTAGTTATATAAGTTAGGATAGGGTAATTGTTATTGGATCGTAAGTATTAATTTTTTAGGTTGAAAATACATTTTCTTGATTATGTGTGCTTTTTAAATTTTTGTATGTGTTCAAATCTTCTATTGTCCTAAGTGTAGTTTATTCATTATGTTTTTAGTAATAACAAAAAGGGCTATGGACATTTTACAGGGTACAAAAATGTTTTCTATCAACATTTGCATGTTATATCTTAGTTCATAATATTAGTTCGTAGCTTGTGAAAAAATAAAAATAAATTAATTGAGTTTATTCATTTAAATTTGCTTTTACTTTTTCTCTAAACAATGTTATATTTGATTTAAAGTTAGTAAAGGAAATGCGATCCATGACTTTTGTCAAATTCCTCATTTGAAATAACTTTTCAAATGCAGATCTGACCTGCCAGAAATAGTTGTTTCTGTTAAAGAATAGTTGCTTGCTGTTAAAACCAGAGACAAAACCTGTTAAGACCATTTGACACCTGTTGAAAACAATTCAGACCTGTTGAGAAACTTGTTAAGACCATTTGACACGTGTTGAATGCAGTTCAGACCAGTTGGAAACAGTTCAGACCAGTTGAAAACAGTTCAGACCAGTTGAAAACAATTCAGACCTGTCAAAATCAGAGACAATACCTGTTGAGACCAGTTGACACCTGTTGAAAACAGTTCACACCAATTGAAAACAGTTCACACCAGTTAAAAGCAGTTCACACCAGTTGAAACCTGTCACCACTTCCCGCTTGAACTGGTTGTAACTTGTGACCAGTTAAAACCATTTGAATTGGTTTTAACTGTTTTTCTGCTGGGGAGGGCTTAACTAGTCGCCTGGCAAGTCTAACTAAATGATTCATAATTCCCGGCATGTATCCTTAATTCACAAAGGTGTGAAATTGTAGTAAACAGAACTTAGGCCCGCTTAGGCCTTTGGTTCAAAGACTTACATATCAGAGGCTTTACTGTATTTCATGTAACACAATGTATCATGCATGATGTATTAGCCCCATCTGGAGTTCTGCTACTCTCCCAAGAGGGTTAGATATTATGATTTATGATATTTAAAACTGTCTCGATAAGGAAAATGTAATCACCTTGAATGACTTACCGACAAATTAAAATGTTAGCCCTTTAGTTCACGTCATGTTCTATTTTATGACATACTACATCAAACTTGACTCCCATTTGAGGGCTTGCTTAATAAATTGAGAGATTTTAATAATGAAATATCATCCACAGACATACCTCGGTCTATAAAAAATGATCTGAAATTAATTTCTTCCAATAATTGATTTTTTTCTTCAAGTCAAAATTTGGACCCTATCTCAAGCCTATTTATATTCTAAATAATGATTGCTTAAAAAAGCCCCATTCTCGGGCCCACCTACTTTATGAGAGGTCTAGCAGAGTGATTCTTGATCCCCACACATGCCTGAACTCCAAAATGGAGAAAACGTTTGGTGGGCAAAAATGTGATCCATAAGCCATTTTAAGGACCTTAGCTCAAGGACTATTTTGCTCAGAATGGCTGATATATTTGCAATATGAGGAAAATATGCCATATTTAAAATCATGTCTTTTTGCAAGGATGTAAAAGTATTTTGTTGTTGGTGTGTCTATTTATGATTTCTATTTCACTTAATAGCAACATTGTTACCGAAATTTGCGTCATATTGCTGTTGAGGCCTAAAATATTTAGGCTTACTTGAAAAACAGTTTTCACATATTCAAACAATATTAAAGCTCTTACACGTAGTGAAGCAGCTAGAGTCCTAGGGGTCCGTAAGGATTTTGGCCTCTGCAGCGATGTCGGAACCACGGCGGCAAAAAGGGGTGGGTGAAGGGGCACTGCTACTGGGCCAGAGTAAGAGGACATAAGGTGCCCTTTTGAATTGTGTGGACGGGAGCAGGAGGTACCCTTGAATGTTGAGTGAAACTTATTTGAAATTATTCTAGTTTATTTTTCAAGCAAATAGAAATCCACTCAATCACAAGTACTACATAATACATAGCGGATAAAACATACATTCAGCAATTATTTGACACAATTAAAGCATGCCATTTTACCAGGAGCACCGACACCAAGTGCCCCCAATTATTTTCTAAGTAGCTATTTTCAAAAGAAGCTTTTTAGCTATTCTCCCGATAAGTAATTGTCAACATTGATCCTGGCTCACCAATGTTTGAACCCATAGGCAGAATTTGCCTATTGTTCAGGAGGTTTTCTTTGGTTGCGTTGACAATGGCTAGTTTTTCCTCTGTGCATAGATTGCATTGTCCAGATGAATTCATTAAGGTGTTTGATTGTTTGACGATCGACCAGAAGATCTTGAAGTTTTCGTTCTTTTCTTTTAGAGCCCAGATGAATTTAGAAAGCTCTGTTTCGCTGGTATGTATTCTGTGTTTGAAAGACTTGTTGTGGTTGTAAAACCGCTGTTTGAAGTCCCCACCTGTCATGCCAATGTATGTAAAGACAGCATCGTTTTTGTGTACTTGAGCTTTGTACACAATGGCTTTAGCCAAGCATAAAGCGAAACAGAGCTTTCTAAATTCATCTGGGCTCTAAAAGAAAAGAACGAAAACTTCAAGATCTTCTGGTCGATCGTCAAACAATCAAACACCTTAATAAATTCATCTGGACAATGCAATTTATGCACCGAGGAAAAACTAGCCATTGTCAACGCAAGCAAAGAAAACCTTCTGAACAAAAGATCAGAAATAGTATCCTCTTGCCGCCATTGTAAAATAAGACCACCCAACCGTAATAAGAACAAGCGCTGACCTGTTCTGAATAATTACCTAGCTTCAGTTGCCTAACGATCCGCCAAGGTAAAACCACTGGTTGCAGCTCAGATCTTGCTTGTTGATAAATATGTATAATTGCTCTGCTACTGCATCGAGCACTTTTTACCAATGTTGAGAAACATCATATTTATATATATATATATATATATATATATATATATATATATATATATATATATATATATATATATATATATATATATATATATATATATATATATATATATATATATATATATATATATATATATATATATATATATATATATATATATATATATATATATATATATATATATATATATATATATATATAAATATATATATATATATATATATATATATATATATATATATATATATATATATATATATATATGTATATATATATATATATACTTATATATGTATATATATATATATATATATATATATATATATATATATATATATATATATATATATATATATATATATATATATATGTATATATATTATATATATATATATATATATATATATATAAATATATATATATATATATGTGTGTGTGTGTGTGTGTGTGTGTGTGTGTGTACATGTGTCAGTGTGCGGGGATCACAAAATCACGCTAATATACATCACATCACCAAACAAAAGTACAAAAAGTGATGGTGGGGAAGTGTCCCTTGCTCCCCCAGGTCCTGCCTATGCTCAAATCATATGTATAACAAGCATGGGGCAGGGGAACGTTTCCTCCACAATTTCAAAAACTGATAAGAGTGTCTCTTTTATAAAATGAAAAGTCCTTCAATCACTGTCAAAAGAGCGCCCATGAACTTGATTTTCGGCTCCTTCCTCGAGTTTCTTCCGACACTCTTGACGTTTTGGGCCCATAACAAAGATATTACATTGTCATTGTTCAGGCTAGACCAAGATCAATTTTGCCCAGGGCTTTTAAGGTTTACCCACCCTTTCGGGCATTCCCAGCCTTTTCTTGCGGTACTGGTAATAAAACTATTTCTTTTCTAACAACCTCATCCTAACCAATGTAACTCCCCACCAACAAAAACAGTCTTATAAATACCCACCCCAAAATATATATTGAGCTACTACGTCATTTATGTTCTAGCATCACAACGAGCGGCTCCCGCTTGCATTTCCCAAAAAATAAACATCAAATATGTGTTTTTCTCCTAACTCAAATTTACTACCCACCAACTAAAACAGGCTTGTAATCACCCCAAAATATATGTTGAGCTACTACATCATTGATGTTCTAGTTTTTGGCATTGCTTGCGCTCAGCAAATCTATGCTGATTACAATTGAAGTGAATTTTGTTTATCTTCTGTATTTTGGGATATTTTTTTCCTCTTAAAAATATTACCTTTTGCTGACCAACCAGGTCGAGGATCTAAATACTCGAAAGCAGCTCAACTGTTTGACAACAAGAACGGTCTTTTCCTTGAAAAACAGCAGATTATACGACATGCGTTGAATTAAAAGGTTAATTGGTCTAAAGTGATTATTAGAATATCCGAAGGCAAAATGTAATGCATAGCGATCTGGATAAAGCTTACAGTGGGTTGAATGAAAACATGAAAAATGTGTTTCAAACTGATTGTTTGTTTTAAATACTATAATACTTACAAGCTTCTTTCAATCCTGGTTGGCTGCTCCCTGTTTAAGTTTAACTGTTTAATGATTTATGAAAATGATTTTTGGGAGCAACGGATCGAACGTATTTGCAATTTGTTTATAGATTTGTTTATTTTAACCTTAATTATCAATATTTTATGTTATTCCAGTAAGAAGCAAATTTCCAAACTAAGAATTTTTTTTCATCTATGTCAATATTTGTAACGTACCAATGTGCATTCCCTTCATCATTATTAATTAGCACAGACTATCTACAATATTATTGAGAGACCTGAAAAAAATAAGATATGTGACAGTGCTGGAAGTTTCAACATCAACGTATCATAATAGGAGTTATTTTTAAGTTCAAATCAGAGAAAAATGTTTAAAATTTCCTTACTTTTCAGGATTAGGTTTTAAAAATTATCGGAGAGCACTCACTAAAAGTAAGTCAAAACAATAATAACAGACGTTTCGAAAGTGCGTCAATCGTCACTGAGCTTTTTAACTTCCCCTGTGAATACAAACAAACAAGGGAATCATTAATGCATGCTGAAATGTTATCTGGAATTAACAAATTTTGACAATCTACTGCATAAGTTGTGCCTGAGGAAACATTGGATAATCAGAGCGAATTTCTTTTATAATTTTTCCCAAAAAACGTTAATCGTTGCTCAATATTCGTCGTGAACACAAGGAAATGATTGCTGGTGCTCGAATAAATAAATATTTCTAAATGTGTCATTCCCATCATTCCCTTTTTATGTTCATTTTTAGTCAAAATTAACAGGACAATAATTGAGGCCTGGAAAAATAAGACGTGAGACAGTGCTGAACGTGAGCAAGTTTAACATCATTTTCTTCTGAACATAAAAAAAATCAATGTGATTTTTACTAGTTTGTCACGTTTTTTTTTTTTTTTTTTAAGACTTAAAATAATAGATAAAGGAAAATTATTTAAGCTTGTAAAGTGCGTCAATCGTCACTAAGCTTTTGATTTCCCTCTGTAAATACAAGCAAATAAGGGAATCATTAATGCATGCTGAAATGCTATCTGAAAGTACCAAATTTTGACAATCTACTGTATAAGTTGTGCCTGAGGAAACATTGGATAATCAGAGCGAATTTCTTTTATAATTTTGCCCGAAAAACGTTAATCGTTGCTCAATATTCGTCGTGAATACAAGGAAATGATTGCTGATGCTCGAATAAATAAAATATTTCTAAATGTGTTATTCCCATCATTCCCTTTTTATGTTTATTTTTAGTAAAAATTAACAGGACAATAATTGAGGCCTGGAAAAATAAGACGTGAGACAGTGCTGAAAGTGAGCAAGTTTAACATCATTTTCTTCTGAACAGAAAAAAAAAAAAACATCTATGTGATTTTTACTAGTTTGTCAGGTTTTTATTTTTTTTTTAAGACCTAAAATAATAGATGAAGCAAAATTATTTAAGCTTGTAAAGTGCGTCAATCGTCACTGAGCTTTTGATTTCCCTCTGTGAATACAAGCAAATAAGGGAATCATTAATGCATGCTGAAATTTTATCTAAAGGTACCAAATTTTGACAATCTACTGTATAAGTTGTGCCTTAAGAAACATTGGGTAATCAGAACGAATTTGTTTGATAATTTTTCCCAAGGAACGTTAATCGTTGCTCAATATTCGTCGTGAATACGAGGAAATGATTGCTGATGCACGAATAATGAAAATTATTTCTAAATGTGGCATTCCCTTCTTTATGTTCATTATTAGCAAAAACTACCAGGACGATAATTGAGGCCTAAAAAAATAAGACGTACGACAGTGCTGAACGTGAGCAAGTTTCAACATCATTTTCTTCTGAACAGAAAATGCATCTATGCGATTTTTACTAGATGTCACGTTTTTTTAAAGACCTACAAAAATAGCTAGAGGAAAATTATTTAAGCTTGTCAGATTAATAATCGGATTCTTGATTATATGGTTATATATTTATATATGGTGCTAGCAATCATTGTTTATTTATTTTATGGCATTGAAACAATAAACACATCAACAAAGTATAAGAACCACCGTGAAAACAAGGAATTAACTGAACATCTCCGTTAACCTTATATATTCTGAATAATGCCGTATAAATGATTTTTACATTTTTTAAGTTAGAAATCTGAGAAAAAAATCAAACGAGCAAAATATCTGTACGAACTATTATGGTGTATATCAAACTATAATGGTAAAATATGTCTCATGTTGAAAATAAAGTGACAATTCAGATCATTAACTAGTTTAAAGTTTTACAAAATGATGATGTGCAAGATAATATCATAAATCAATTTATAAACCTGATACAGAAAAATGATATTGTAGAATAAAGTATTTCTTGATTTTTCAACCCTTCTGACTTCAAATCCCATTTACTGTCTGTAATATTTGGTGTTTCAGTTGGTTCAAATACGATGGTCAGTTTACAATAATACTACTAATAAGAAGCCAATCAGTAATCACCTTAGAATATTTTGTACACCATCACATTTTGATCGCGAAAATTTTGTAATCGGAAGTAAATAATGAGAGTTGATCTGTTTCCCAATTTTTCATCTTGCAAAGTCAGGACGAAATTTTGAAATGATCAGCTAATTCCACCAGCTAGCACTTTTTTTTCTTAATTGAAATACTTCTATGGTAAAAAGAAACAAAACTTTTAAATTACTATGTGACTGTGAATGTAAATCATTGATGTTTTTATCTTCATGATGATTCTTCTGAATGTAAGTTGCAACATGTACAAACACGTTGCACACCACTAAGTTAAATCAAAGATTTAAATCAAGATTTAATGGCAAATAATTAGACCATCTATAATAGCACTATATATCCATTAATAAAACCGGGTCTTTTATGATACTACAATATTTGATGTCGTGATATAATTAATTTAATATAATTTATGGTACTTTTTCAAGTCATGGTGCTGTAAGCCAGAGTTAAGTTTGTAAAGCTTTCTGGTTCCCTAATTTTCATTCACGATAGAGATGAACAGATATTTCAAATGATCAATACATTTCTGGCAGAAATATTTACATGGTACACAGAAACACAAATTAGAAAAGAATAGTTACAAATGTTACTATGTGGATCTTAGTGTGAGTCCCAGATGTGTGATTCCCAGATGTCTCAAGATTTGTATTTTTTTACTTTTCAAGAGACACTAGATGACCAAAAGAAGATTCATTCAAAAGATATTTCTTGAAGCTGAAGTTTCAACAAATAGAAAATACACTCAATGAAATTTCACAGCAAGATTATTTGAATTGTTATACTTGAATACACAAACGCCATTTTAAAACGTCATAGTATTAAGTAAGCCAGTCAATGCGTTATTTTGTATTTTTATATGTCGTTTTGAGTCGTAAGTGCTTTCGTAAATGTTTAAATCTGGTCGTAACAAATCAAACACAATTTAGTTACAGTGCATAAATCAGAGTTTTAAATTATATTATTTTAAAAACAAAATCCCTTATTCTCATGTCATAGAAAGTGCTAATTCTACAAAAACAAATTTGGCAGAAATTGACATGACGAAAAAGATTTGTTAGCCATTTTAATTGTTGTTTTGGAATATTATTATATTATAGATATGGCAAGAAATTCAGACATTTTTTACAGAGGAACGTCAGCACAGATGTTACCGCATATGGACATAAATATGGGTACAACACTTTCACATACCCCTTCCCCTCCAAGTCTGTATTGCTTTCGCTTTAATCATAATCTAACGTAATTCTGTATTTGTAATGTCAGGTCATATCTCATCAACCATAAACAACAGAGAGGATATTAAAGTAGGTGTAAAGTTGACAAACTTGTCAGTGGTCTGATATAACAAAAAAGCCAGTGCACTTAGTGTAACGTATGGTGCTTAGGAAGGTAGGAATTTACCAATATGTCAGTTTGGTGTGTAACTCAGTGCCTATAGTTTGTGGGGCGTTGTCAACGATGACCATAGGTGACACGGATACAATCTAACTAATGAGCTGTGTGCTCAACGTTTCTGTCGGGAAATTGTGTAGTATTCCAGGATGTTCCCGGGTATCTGGCGAAACTTAAGAGTTATCGAGTGTTACCAAGTGTTAACAAAATATCAAACAAAATAATAGCCAAAGAAATAGCCAATGAAATCATATGTTTACCTTATAGCGGAGATGTTAGGAGGTGACGGATGTTTTATATATATATATATATATATATATATATATATATATATATATATATATATATATATATATATATATATATATATATATATATATATATATATATATATATATATATATATATATATATATAGTTATATATATAGTATATATATATACATATGTTATATATATTATATATATAGTTATATATATATATATATAGTTATATATATATATTATATATATATATATATATAGTTATATATATATATATATATAGTTATATATATAGTTATATAAATAGTTATAAATATAGTAATATATATGTTATATATATAGTTATATATATATTATGTAAATATATATAGATATAGATATATATATATATATATATATATATATATATATATATAATATATATATATATAGTTATATATATAGTTATATATATATATATATATAGTTATATATATAGTTATATTTATATATTATATATATATAGATATATATATATATATATATATAGATAGCTAGATAGCTAGATAGATATATAGATATATATATATATATATATATATATATATATATATAGATATAGATATAGATAGATATAGATATATATATATATATATATATATATATATATATATATATATATATATATATATATATATATATATATATATATATATATATATATTATATATATATATATATATATATATATATATATATATATATATAGATTGATATATATATATATAGAGATATAAATATTTGAAAAAGGAACAAAAAAGTCTACATTTTAAAATTTGATAAAATGACTTCTACATTTTTCATTAAAAGAAAGAAGTCTACATTTTTCAGTAGTAGAATGAGGTCTACATTCTTCATCAAGAATTATGTACGTCAAAGAAGAAGAGAACTTACTTTTCTGTTGTGCAAGTTGCAGAAATATTAGTTTTCTTCATCTTATTTCCGTTCATCACCAAACTTCTTAATTGTAATGATTTTATTAGGCTGTGTACCCATTATGCACTAAATATGTGTCACCTTGCAGTTATTGTTTATAGATTGATATTGTTGATCAACATTAACTGCTCTCAATTGGACAAATCACGTGACAGTCAAAGGCGTAGCCAGCATTTACAAAGTGAGGGGGTCCAACAAGGTCCTAGGCCTTTTTGTGTATTTCTTTGATAAATTAATTGCCTCTTCCTAAATTGCTGGAAGCATTTTTTGTTTAAATATTGAGATGGGATATCACATGGACTTTATAAAAAAAAAAAACATGCATCGCCCATCTGCTCAATAACATTACACTCGAGGTAAACGAAAAACATTTTGCTTGGTTTATAGAAATATACAGAAGAATTGTCTTGGTTCTACCAAGATGACATAACATTTGACACTCAGCCTGATAGGTCACACTGATGAAATGTTTAAAATATAATAACTCCAAAACGGAATAAGATATCAAAATGGTTTTTACACCAATTAGTTTCTTTAATAGTTCTCTATCACATATGTGAAAATGAAAAATATTCCATTAATCAGTGTTAAACATTTTTGCTGTTGAAAGTTGTGGAGTAAACAATTACGGGGAAAAAAGTAAAATAAATAAAGAGAAAGTATGACGTGACCAACAGTCCGGGAGCGGCCCAGAAAGTAAAGTACTTTGAAATACCCACAAATAGTGTCCTTTTTACAGGCGTGACGTGACGTCGTTCATATATGCATTAACGCTTTTTTGTGTTTACGTTTTCCGTTCCGGATTGTTCTGCTTTTTGAAATTCACCTTCGCCTTTGTTTTGTTTTTCATAAACGTCGCCTTTTTTGTTATATTATTGCTTATAAAAACAAATAAAGGCGACGGTGAATTGCAAAAGGCAGCGGTCAAAAGTTTTGAATATACATATCCTACAAGTAGTCAAAATGTCACTGTAGCCAATGGAAATTCGTACAATCCGGAACGGAAATGTAAACAAACATAAGCTTTAGTGCATGTACGAACGACATCAGGTGCCTGTAAAAAGAACTCTATTTTTTTTCTTTTTGGGAAAGAGAGGGGGTGGGGGGAGAATTTTCAAGTACTCTATTTTTTGGGCCGCTCCAGGACTGACCAAGAATGTATGAAAAAGTTACAAAACACAAAAGATAATCGATGCCAAATCAATGATGGTAAGTTGGCGATCCCCTGAAAGCATGGAAATACATGTTTCAATGCATCAGTATTGGTTTTAAATGTCTTCATTGTTTAATTCTCTGTTTGTTGTAAGAGAGACACCAAGACGGAATAGTATAGCCACAAAGCTGCGTGTACAGCTTTCTTATACAAATATTATCCTCTGTTAAACTTACCGGTATTCGGAACTGGTAGTAGACACTAGAGCTAATAGACGTATACACGGCTTTGAAACATATACAATTACTCACAGTAAGATAAACTCATATAGTTTAAGTATGATAGGAAATTAGAAATTCATTTATTTTGATTTGCTTGGACCAACAATCAAGAAGTGTATGTCTCCCTTTAGAATTTGACATTTTAGATGAGAACTGACAAATATGCAAAGTGGATTTAAGAAATCAGAGGTTCTCTGTTCCTCTTTTAACCGGAATGACAATTAAGATATATAGACTTTCTTTGAACAGGCTCCTCGTAACTAAACTCTGCAAAATCAAAGAACAAATAAACAGGCTCACTCGTAAATAATTGTCAAGGGTGCAATCATTTACATTGTCCTCAGGTTGTATATATTCGTTTTATTTTCTAGCATACAACGATCGTATATTATCTAGAGGTCAAATGTAAAATGAAAATAAAATATCTTGACATTCAGTATAATGAAAATGCTTGTGGGGGTATTGATCCAAATCAATACGTCGTGAATAGTATACATCACGTTATAAAGGTATAAATTTATCGCTCCAATCACATGGTAAATTTGAACAGTAACATTTATCATAGTTAAGTGGCAATATCAAAAATCAATGTATGTAGAAATATGAACCAATGTAAGATCTATAATAAATAACAAAAATAGAAAATATGAGGAGAAAGTTTATGACTTGAAAATGTTCAGTTTGTTATTAATTTAGCTTTGCTAATCATTAAATCTTTTAAAAAGGCTTTTTTTTTAAATTGGAAATTAAATATTTCAATGTACACGAATCTCTTTTTTTAATCTTAAAATTATATAAAGGCATATATAAACATATTCAAGCTCAATATAATTATTTTTTTCTCTCTGTAATTCTAACAATGACAATTATTTCGCATAATAAATTAAATGTTAGCTAAATTGATCTATAACAAAGTCACTGAAATTTAACATTCAAGATGCTAAGAACACAACAATAATGTGTACTACGATTTATTTTGAATCAACTCTAGAAAGAATGACGTTCATTTTTCGTTTGAAGACTTGCGTGATTTTTTTTTTCCTTCATATTTATATTCGAATTGAGTTTAACCAAACCAAGGTATGCAATTGGTGACCAATTTAACCACTTTTTAAATATACAAAATTTAAATCATATTATGAAATTCCAAATGAATTTTGATTAAAACAAGAAATACCAATAATTTCCTGATATCATGCATTTAAACATATTTATAAATGAAGCTACTTTAAAGGCCAAATATCGGATTAACATGGAAGTAACCAGCACACTGTATATACACAAACAATGCGTACAGTACGTACTAAACTAGAAACGAACGATGCACAACAGAATGTGACGTGAAATTTATGAACATCGCAATTTTACGAATTATACAGCATTGAGATTCCTCTTTAACTTATTTAAGTAAAAGGGCAACTATTTGTTTTGATGGCTGCAACGCTAAAGCCCTGCTATGAATATCGAGGATTAATGAAAGCAAACCAGAAACCAAATATCTAAGCTTGTGTTTGTAGTAGAGTTTCAACTATAGAACTTTAACAACAGGTAACAAAGTCCTTAGCGAAAGTACTCTTAAAGTTCCATGGACAGGTAGTAAAACTTGAGGTTAATTAGAAGACAATGTGTTAAAAACCATGTAAATAGCAAAAGAATGTTAACAATAATACAGATGTTAACGTTACCATTATAGAAATTAAAAAGTGGAATGCAGGTCTTATGAATCCAAAGCTGCTGAGAGTGCATGAGCAATTAATTATAATGCATACACCAGCCAGACGAATTCAGTACACTAGGGATCATTTACTTGCATATTGTTATGACAGTTTGTTGCCTTCTCCTTCTATTATGTTCTGTTCTTTATTTCGTACAAGAAAAATCAGAGGGGGTTCCCACACCACGTTTAAAAAGCTTAATTCCGTACTTACTCAGCAACAATGTTATGTTACGGATAACAGATCACAATGTACATTTAGAATAAAAAGAAAGCCCAGGGACGCCAATAGAGGTGTAAACACTCAGAACGTAGTTCAAATAAAGCTTGACAAAACGCATAATCAATCAGAAAGA
Source organism: Chiridota heheva (assembly GCA_020152595.1). NCBI lineage: Eukaryota > Metazoa > Echinodermata > Holothuroidea > Apodida > Chiridotidae > Chiridota > Chiridota heheva. The sequence continues at coordinate 130,972 of JAIGNY010001501.1, forward strand.
AACATTTTGTTAAAGACTGCGATTGTTAGATCCGTCAGAAATAAAACATCTCTAATAGTGGATCATATTGTTGACTCAAACCCTAAGTGAGACATGGTTTAAAGCCAATGATACTATATGCGAGGCTTCCCTCTCCCCTCAAGGTTTTACTTTCCTTGGGGTCCCACACCTATCTGTCAGGTTAGGTGGTGGTACTGGTTTAATCTTTAGAGACACACTGAAGGTCAAAATGCTAAGAAGTGAAAACAAAAATCTTTTGAGTTTTCGGAGTTTTCTTGGATTTTACATATTATATATATATAATTACAAGATCCACCAATGATCTATGTATATCACTACCACAATCGTAACTTAAATTATCAAATCATTGGTTACTAAGATGTGTTCTGAATACACCGGGAACATTGCTTTTAACTCAGGCAGTCAAATACCGGAAATATCGGAACATTAATGTTAATCAATTTGTGAAGATATTGCTGAATCACGTTTAATTAAAGCAAACTGTTTAAATTTGGATTGGATTGTGGCTTGTTACGACGAAACATTAAGTTCCATTTTAGACAAACATGCTCCCGTAGTTACCAAAGTGATTACCAGTAGATCTTCAATGCCATGGTACACAGATGAATAAATAAACTAAGCTCACAGTGCGGGAAAGCTGAATGGCTGTATCGGCAATCAGGTTTGGAATCTGATAGGCAAAATCTTTGTTCCCTTTGCAATTGTTGCTCACTTCAGCTTGATTCTGCAAAACAATTCCACTACACTACAAAGATACAGGACTTTCAGGGTGATACCAAGAAACTTTTGGTGTTGTAAACTCCATGTGCAAACGCAGACATGTGGATTCTTTCCCACCACATAGTAAGGTGGAAGATCTTGCAAATGACTTTGGAAATTTCTTTCTTGCAAAAATACAAAAGTTTAAAGACATTTCAACACTACTGCATTTGACAAGTTTGAACTCTCCGATAAGCTTCACTGCATTGATATGATTATAGATTCTTGCACACCATTGTCTGCAGATACCGCAGACTTGTTTTATCTTCTAAAAATTCAAGTCGTATCCTTGATCCAATACCAACATGACTGCTGAAGGATAGCCTTAAAATACTTCTCCTTATGCTTACAACAATGTTCAACTTATCTCTCAGAGACGGTATACTGCTTAATATTGCCTAATAGTGGGAACAATGCAACTGTTGTCCCTCTGCTAAATAAAGGAGGGTTCATTTTCCAACTACAGGTCTATGATTACTTTGACCGTCATATCAAATTGTCGAGCAGGCAGTAGTTGATCAGATTGTTTCTCACTGCTCTCAACATTCTTCCCTTCCAGATTAATTACAGAAATAGCTACTCCACAGAAATAGCCTTGATGAAAATTTACAGTCATATGTTAAATATGGACAAACAACCATGCACCCTTTTGTTATTTTTGGATCTGAGTGCGGCATTTGATACCGTAAGCCACAGTACTCTCCTCAACACAATTCACTTTCAGTTTGGAATTGCTGGTGATTCCATCA
>JAIGNY010001501.1:140000-155000 GCA_020152595.1 Chiridota heheva
GAAACGTTACTGTATGTTGAAGTGTTGTGTATTCTTTCCGATATGACCCGAAGCGATTATAAGGGAAAATATATCTAATGAAATATCACCAGCCTACCTGTTAATGGATGAAATGAATGTAAGTATTTATATTAGATATGAAATATAAATGCCCAACCGGAATTCAATTCTGATTGAGCTAACTTATACATTTATTCAGGCAAATGTGGGGTACATTTAAACCCCACCAACTGGTGACTTTTTGTCCTTGTTCTTTTGTATAAGATACAGTACACTCTAAATGCACCATGGTCAAATTACTGACCATAGTTGTGAGTCGCGGGTAATTGATCATACTACGGTCAATATCAGGGTTGGTTTGCGTGTGAACTGTGAGAATGGCTGACCATTGACTGTAGTCATTTAGAACTCCCATAATGCATCACGAGGCGACTAACAACAGAATCGACTGTATTGACCGACCAACACAGAAACTGGACAATCTGAAGTTCACTATGCATAATTTTGTCGCAACAGAGCTAGAAAATGGAATTTACAGACTTCAGACGACATATTTAAGGGTAACGTTTTGATTGTTGCTTATTATTTAGGATTTCTGTGGCACGTCTATCGTCTTCCAGCCGAATACTCCGGATACTTCGGACAGTTGGAATGCGTTAGGTCTAACGTGTTAGCCACTGTTAGTGTTAGACATACCGTACACAAATCTAAAAATCCAAAATTATTTGACTTAGGAATCTGGAGTTGGAATAATGCTCGTACCGTACGAGTCTCGAGTATGCATGTGTCCATGTCCATTGAGGAAAAAAAGCGCTACATATGTTAATGGCTGCTAAAGTAAATGGGATTGAATACGTATCCCACAGAAGAAAAAAAGTTTTTTGGTTTTGGGGGGAACATTTATTTTTGATATCCAAATGAATCCCCTTCTCACTGAAAAATCACACACAGGCCCTACTTCATTTTGTTTCTAGTATGCAGTTGTAAAATTTAGAGAGAAACAACAAAGGTAAATGGTCAAAACTCAAAAAAATTCTCGGTTTGTTTAAAATTGTGAAACGCCTTGAAGAATTGCATGTAAAACCGGCCCATATACATATGCGGGAGCAAATAAGATGTATTACGCCTCTGAAATTAATGTTCGCAACATTTGGAATATCTTGGGGCGAGCGTACACAGACAACGTTTTACGCATTGGAAATGCAACACTCGAATAGTGCAATCCAATTCCTGCGCTGTATATCTATATTGTATATTTAGTTCAATGATCCGCATACACTTACACCTTATGCGTACTCGTAGATTCAAACAATCCAACAAATTTTTCGCCAATGCTGCTCTTTTCTAACTCGTGTACATCCGCGTAACCGACATAGAAGTCAATTATCCACAGAATTTAAGTATAAAAAACCAGGGAGTCAAAACGTTTTTGCTTCATTTTTAACAATGAGTTTTCTCAGTGATATTATCATTTGATTCGGGAACGTCTTCTTACGAAGGACGTCTCCTTATGAAAGACTAAGTTTTTTGTGTTTACAAAGTAAGAAAAGAATTTGGCCACTGTCGGAAGTAAAAATTGGTTGTTTCGGTGATGTTGGCCCTACAGTAGCATTGTGTGGTGCATCCTCACTAGGATGGTCAATGACATGTCATGAAGTGACTAGAATTGAACAAAAATTATTCAGAAATAATCTAAAGCTTGAAAAGGTCTTGATAATTATCACTAATGAAAATCTGGAAACTTACTACTTTAAAAGGTTTTTTTTATAAACTGATGTGATTTTTCATATTCTTTTATTCTATTTCTGTCATTCCAAATCACAAATTAGACTAAATAATTAGTTCCACCCATTACACAGAGTGGAACTTATCAAATCGTACGTGAACTCTCACATGTGCCTGTGCAATGGTTTGCTTTAAAATGCATATTCTCCTAGGTTTTAACAGTTTTGCTCTTGAAATTCTGGCTTAAACATTATTTGTGTATGTTTCATATAGCTTGTATTTTGCTAGAGAGATGTTCTATGTACTTTTTAAAATTAAAGCTCCCGCAAGCTCCCTAAAGAATTAGATTTCATACGTAATGGGCCTAAGAATAGCTAGCTGTAGACATATTGCTCCGCCTACCGTACATGGCTGGGTCTTCATGCATTCAGTACATGTATTTCTTATGAGCACTACGATATTTACTACTTGTATTAAACATATCTAAAAGCTGGTATAATATTATTAATTTGTGTAGCAGTACCTTTTATATAAGATCAAAATTATACGATTTCATGAAAATTTGAGTGAATTACGGGATGATAAAAAAAATCTATATCGGAGACTTGAAGACGTAAAATTTGTTGGGACGTGACTTTGTGTTATGTCAAGGAGTTGGCATTAATGCTTACTCTACCAGGGTTTTGAAAAAAGCAAGCCCAATTTTCGTAACTTTTCGGACCTGGAGTGCTCGCAAGCTACCCGCGTACATTTTCTCTGCACCATGTAGTCCTTCAAATTGCAGAGTACCATTTTCACCAGTCAACCAGTCAACCAATCATCTTTGCTGTCAGTGTCATCACCAATGTTGGTTGCCATGTTTCACACAGTTTTCCTTTTTTTACAGGCTGTTTGAGTGATTTATTTTGTATCTTCGATGTCGTGGTCCTATTTCAGTTATTTGTCGTATTTTGTTAAATGATTGATTTGCAGTTTATCTAAAATCTGATTTTGGTTTAGGAAGGTTTATAACGTCCCAACAGAACTAAATTGCATTATTTACTTTGGTTTTTTACCCCCTTTATGTGTTTTTATTGTTTACCTTTCTTCTGTTTTTCTACCTTGTTTTAATCACCATCATTAAGTTTGCGGTTGTTATGTTATTAAAGCCTGATCATCCAGCCAATCAACCTTTGTAAATAGCATGATGTTTTAATTTTAATACCATTTTAAAAATCATCATATTTTTCAGAAAGCATGGTTTTGCAGAGTCAGGGGGGAAACCACATGCCTCAGAGCAGAGGTTACGTAATGTCTCAAAGCGTTCCAACTTAGTTGTCCCCAGAAAAAAAAAAAAAAGTCTAAGTTATACCAGGTCAGATTAACTGAAAATCTTACCAGTTTCAATTTAGTAGTAAATGTACCTACTATCCTACAAGTAGATCTACCTCTAAGGATTAAAAGTTTCACACACTAATTGCACTTTTTGGGTTTCTGATCTCCTTTTCATTTGACTTTTAGGAGAAATATAGCTTGGCATGTTTCTTCTTTGTTATGATAAAAAAATTACATTTTTCAAAGCAATCTGATACATTTTGTTCCGATTAATTAAAAGATTCATTTTTCAGGAAGAGGCCATTTTCATACTGCCTTCTAAAATTTTGCCATTAGCACACTTCTTGATACAAAAAAAAAAAAATCTTTATAATTTATTTCAATATTTTTAGTTGATAAGAAATCAGGTAGCTCAGTCGGCTGAGCGTACGACTGAGATGCTAATGGTCTCAGGTTTGAGTTTAACGGCGATTTAACCAGAGAATTTTCCACAGATATGCAGACCGATATACGCTGACATCAAGCGCAGAGGTTTGTCTTTTGCATCACACCTTCTCCCCCATCCGACCTTTGTGTGAAAAGTGGCCAATGGTTGGGTAGCGCTCACCGTCCTTCGGAGGGGACGTAAAGCCGTAGGTCCCGATGTAAGAGTTTCACCTCCTGCATGGTTCTCTGAACACTTCTCGAAAAGAGCAGGGTGTTAACCGGGTGTTCATCCACATTCCATCCTGGAAAGTTCATCTACTTATTCATGTGACTTACGTGTGCTTTCCCTGGCATATGCCTAAAAATACAAATACAAATATTGGAAAGATAATGTTTAGAATATTTATACAGAAATACATTATTCTGTGCTAGTACACAGGGCAAATTGTGTCACCAAAATGGCCGCTCCCAGGTTACAACTTTAAACATGAATAACTTGAGAATATAACAAGCTTCTGTTTTTGGCGTTGTTTTTTTTTTTTAATTCTGTATTATACATCAAGCTAAGGTTTTTGACCTTACAGTAGGCCTATGTCTTCTCTAACCTCTGTGGGCACAAATGACCTTTTCAGTTCCGTTGCTCTTAAATTTGTTCAACCAATTAATCATAAAAAATTTAGCTGCAGCAAATTTAAAGTGATTCTTAACAAGAAGTTCAACTAAATAACTACATCAGTCTTCAAAGTCTCATTAAGTACTTTACACAATCATTTGAATATGGTACAATAATAAGGTTGTTTTGGCCAGAAGCCTTTAGGAAGTAGCATAAGATATTAGTTTGTAGCAGAGTGATAGCGGTATATAAAGACACATGCACTTCAGTTGAGTCACACATAAAAAAAAATGTAGCTCGGGACCGATTCCATTCCAAAAGACTTGAGTCAACAACATAAGGCATAATATGGCACAACTTATGCATAAGAAATATATTGCTTTCTTTTTTGTTAAAATGGAGTAAGATTTCAGGATCCTGTACGGTTCCGAAATTTCAGACAGCTTTCCGTGTAAGTAGAAGACCTTCACTGGAAAGTTTTACTCATGTGCTGAGATGCAAGGATAGTATTGGAAGCAGCTAAGAAGGTAAGTCCTCCTTGATGCAACTGCTCTCATATTTCATCATAATAATAATGATAATAATAATAATAATGATAATGATAATAATAATACACACTAAAGTCTCATTGCGCTGAAAAAATCAAATAAAATGAAAGAGGGGGAAAATAGGGAAACAACTTATAAAAGTGAGAAAAGATGTGTTTTTAAAAACCATTTAAAGTTAGTTACAGTTTGACTTGACCCTTTTTGATATGTATTGGTAGATTGTTCCAGAGAAAAGCAGCTGAAGATTAAAACGAACGATGACAATATGACTTTGTAAAAACAGAAGGAGGTACGAGCGATAACTTAGAACTAGAGCGTAGACGGCGAGTCGGAGTGTACATGTGGATAAGATCCTGTAAGCAAGTGGGAACAAGGTTTTGAACACATTTTAATGTTAGCAGAAGAACTTTGAAGTTGATGCGCGATTTAACAGGGAGCCAGTGTAAGTTGTGAAGGATTGGAGTTGCATGAGTGAATGGTTTACAACGTGTGACCAGTCTTGCAGCAGAGTTCTGTATGCGTTTCAGTTTAGTAAGTTGAGAATCGGGAAGACCATATAACAAGCTATTACAGCTATCCAAGCGTGAGGACACAAATGCATGTACAAGCATTTCAGTTGCTTGTTGATCCAGGTAGTTACGGATTTTTCCAATCTTGTGTAGAGCATGAGAAGCTCCCCGGCAGATGTTATTAACATATTGGTTCATATTTAGATTTTGATCAAACCTTATGCCCAGATTCCTAGCACTTATAACGGGCTTAACACGAATGTTACCAATATGGAGTGGTGAGATTGAAATGACAGATCTGAAGCGTGAAGATATGTGAAATATTTCAGTCTTGTCATCATCTAACTTCTTATCATTAGCGATAGACCATGACCTGGTGTCTCTTATGCAAGCTTCGAATTTTGGGAGTATAGAATCATGCTTTTCCACTCTTGACTTGAACGCATAAATTTGGGTATCGTCAGGATATATCATGCTGCTGACATTATCCAACTTGATGATATCTTCTAATAGAGAAGTGTACATTGTGAATGCCATTGGATCGATCACAGAACCCTATGGTACTCCTTTTTTTGGGACATGAACATTAGATTCTTTTCCATTTATTGTAACAACTTGAGATCTGTTCGTGAAGTAAGTTTTAAACCGGCTTAATGTTGTGCCGGAAATACCATATCTATCTTCAATACGTTCAAAGAATAAATTATGATTGACAGTATCGAATGCCGCAGAGTAGTCAAGCAATATCAAAACGACTTCCTCACCCTTATCCACAGCAAGAAGCAAATCATTATAAACACGAAGCAGGGCTGTTTCAATGCTGTGGTAAGTTCTGTAAGCACTTTGCATCTTTCCATATAATTCATTGTTTTGAAGATAGTTATGTATCTGTGCTGCACATGCACGTTCAACAGTTTTTGCCAGGTATTTAAGATTAGCCACCGAACGATAGTTTTTCAAAATATTGCGATTTAAAGTTGGCTTCTTGATGAGGGGCCTAATGTGTGCACACTTAAGCGAGTCAGGGAAGGGTCCATTTGCTAGTGAAAGATTAACAATTCTTGTTATGATCAGCAAAATAACATCAATGCAGGTTTTGAGTAAACATAATGGTATGGGGTCACATTTACAAAATGAAGAGGGTGATTCCCCAATAATTTTCCTTACAAATTCCTCAGAAACTGAAGTAAAGTCAAAAAACGAGATGAGGTGCAATCAGAAGACGGCATTAAGAGCTCAGATCTAGGAGTCTTTACAACTTCTTGATGAATTTGCTTGATCTTATCCGAGAAAAACTGATTAGCAAGCAAACAATCGTCCAAAGTTTTAGGTAAAATATTGCGAGTTATAGGAGATGTTAACTTGTCAATTTAATTGTCAATTAATGGTACATTGTGTATGGTTTTTTAATTAGTTCAAGTTCAATAATCCACCTTTCCAGCTTATGCCGAAAATGGCAGACTTCTAAAGTAATAAATGCAATATGCAATATAAATGCAATATATGTTGTACATTGCCTACCTGTCAAAAAGCGTATCATTTTTAAAAATCTTCTCGTTACCTATCGATATGGCTCCAGTTTATAATTTTGTCTCATTTCACCACACCCTCCAAATCGCACTCTACGTTCTAGTGATTCTTTCCTGCTTCTACAACTATCAACTAGATTCCACTTTCGTGATATATCCTTCTCAACATCAACACCGAAACTCTGGAATTCTCTACCTCCTCAATCAAAATTTTGTTTAACATTGGGTTCAATCCAATGACAACTTAAAACTTACCCTTTTAATTTACACTTTCATAATTTATAACTTTATTTTTTGTACAGCAACTTGTGTAATGTAACTTAACTAAGTATTTTTGCCTTTTGTACAGCGCCTCGAATAGTTCTTTTACTGGATATTGGTGCTATATAAGCTTTATTGTAATTTAGTAGTAGTAGTAGTAGTATTTGTATGTCTTCAGATTTGGACAGGACACTGGAGTGACTTTCTGCAACTATCTATTAAAAGGTAGCCCCATAAAAACTTACGATCAGGAGCTCACTGACTTTCCTGACTTAGAGTTGAGAGTTTACTCAAGCTAATCATATGTTAATAGCCTAAAATCCCAACTGGATGGACTTCCTGTCGAGAATGGTGATACCTCATACCCACTCCTAGTCTTATAAATTACTGTTTTTTGAAAATTTGAAATTCTGGCAATAAATAAAACAAATTTGAAGACACCCCCCCCCCCTTCCTTCTGTCTTTACTTCGCCTCTACATTTGTATTATGCATTGCATTACAGTTACAATTGTAATCTAGGAAGATCTATATCACCATTCAGATGTTTTAAAGTGTAAATCAATGTGAAAGTAAATTGTAAATTTGCGACAACCTCTCCAGTTCTAAATGTTATGGGCAAATGTTTTTTTGTTTTTTTCTCTACCTATTCTAACACAACTTATGTTCGTAAGAAATATAATTGATGAAGTAAAGCAGCCTGCAGTATTGGCATCACGCAATCCGGCCATTAGCATAGAGTACACTGTTACAACACCTTATGTGGAATTACCCAAAGTTGGAATTAACAACCCACACGTATCCATTGTAACTATTTTATTTTACATCCTTACCTGATGTTCCCCTGCTGGCGGTCCAGGTTCTACGTTGCATACTACCTAATGGACTAGTTAAAAACAAGTGTGGAAATCCGGCCAGGGCTAGCAGGGCAGAAGCAGTTGCAGCTTTTGTTGACGTAAAACCAGTAAGTTTCGCTTAATCTTCATCTTTATAGGTATATGTACATGTAGTGGTTTTATATTCAACAGAAAGAACTTTAAATTCTGAATGTATGTACAAGTTGTGATGCGTGAAAGAGAAGACAACTCAAAATCTCAAATTCATTCTTTAAATTTCTATCCTAAATTTTAGTCACGGATAATCACCAGACTGTATTCCCCTACTTAATTTTCATTGGGGTATGATTGAGACTCATATTAAACCTCTGCAGTTCAAATAACGTTGGTGAAGGATTGTAAAACAATAAGTGAACATAGGCAATTCTTTGTTTTCTCGTGTTGAAGTCACAAAATATGGATAAAATTAAGACCTTAAAATTCAAAATCTTATGAAATACCGATTATAATTAAAGTTTTTGATACTTTCTTGGTTTATTTATCATTTTCGTCCAAATAAGATCAACTTGCTACTTGTCCATAGATCTTTAATTTTGTATGCATTTGTAATACATAATGTTCTGAAGTTTAATCCCAATTTTTGTCCTGCTGGTTTGAAGTTACCCACCTGATTAAAAAAATGTGTAGGTAGGTAAAGAAAAAATACAATACGATAAAAAATCGTTGTTTGCTATTAAGTACATAATTATTTTCCTTGTTCGACCGGAAAAATCGGCCAATTATTATGATAATATTCAGTTTGAAGCCAAAGAAATAAAGATATGTAGTTAAGTTACTGTATGTTAACAGTTACTTTTAATTACCTGTAAGTGTGGTTATTGGGAGGTGCGGTGCCTCAGTCGTTAAGGAGTTTTGTCCAACTCTTAAGTTTGGTTCAAACTTGCTGCTTCTTTGGGTTGCGACGACTTTGCTTCAAATCAATGTAAAATACTTACAATAATCTCTGAAAACACGTTGGCTTTCCCCTTACCGTTTTGGCCTGTTTTGCATGATAATGCATAAAAAATGGCCTCAAAAAGGACCGTGAGCAGCTTATAGGTTCCTAACATTCATAATAGCAAGTTGGTTATTACTCTCACAGATTCATTATACTAGTACTAATGGTGTAAAGGATGGATAGCAACCTCTCATAAAATGCACTCAAATTACTCCTATTTTTCAGTCAATCCAATCCCTCCAATTCGTAACAAAATGTGGGGAAAAGTGAAGGAATTGTATTCCTGAAAAATGGCATAGCTGCCAGCTTTATTATATATAAAGTTTGATGAGATATTACTGGTTGGCTCATAACTCTTAAAATGTGCAATTTTCTGCGCATTATAGCTTAACGTTGGTTTTAGAAGTTTCAAGTTGAATTGAATGCGGTCATATCCAATGAAAGTTTCCGTTCTATGGATATAAATTCTGATGCTAAGAGAGAAGTTAACAGAACAGAAAATGGAAAGTTCCATGTATGTTAACATGACTTACAATCTTATCAATTTGGGTTAGAGCTTGATGAAAATGAGGTTGCTACATTACAGGATGTCACTGATTTTATTTTGAACTAGGCTGATTGGGTTGTTTTCCTTTTTTAATTGGCGAATGTTCACAACACTTTTGTCCGTATCCTCTTACATATGTACACTTGTTCCATGTACTGCTATGTGTGCACCATTGCACCAAATAATATACCAAAGTTTATCTCCATATTTATTTATGATTGTTACACAACTCACATATCAGTCCACCTGGTAAATTAAACAGGCATTGTCCCTCTCTGAAACAGTGGTAAGAGCCAATTTTTTAGAGTGTAAATAACCTTAGTAACTGACATGACTGAGGTGCCTTTCTTATTTTTACAGATTGGAATAATCTGAAAGGTTATATAGAGATGCTTTAGACAGGAAGAGAGAAGATGCAGCTCTTCATCTTGATCCTTGGTACACGACGCCATCCATCACAAAGCTTTGTGGTTATTGACGGACTAGACATAGAGCTGACAACACTTCTGAAGGTCACAGACATATCTTTTCAGTCATTGTACATTTTGAATGTGAACTATCCCGATGGGTGTTAGACGTCTTGCAAGTTCATCCAGTTTTTTGTTCAATTACGAGATGGTCATGGAAAGGCTCTAACTTCTCCAGGTGTTAGATCTCTGAGAGCATTTGTTTTTTAAATAGACCTGAACTTGACCTCATATTTTGTCTGGTTTAGTCAATTTTACCCAAACAATTTGTTTAATTTGTCAAACATAATTATTTTTAATAAAGTACTCTTCAGTACTTTTCATCTCTATCTTCAACTAAACTTTTGATTATTTGGACATAAACACCCATATTTAATCCCCCTATTAAAAATTGTAAATTGCAAAAATTCAAAACCTGTTTTCTTAAGAATGTATTCGTTCTTTTTATACAGAAAAATATTGTAGATGTCCATAGATTTTTAATTTGTCCGTAATAAGTAAGGCATTATTGATGGTGCAACAGGTCAAAGTTCATTTTAAAGTCAACAGAGGTTAATTAATTTATATTTGTTTACATCTTTTAGATCGCCCTTTTCACAGGAATACTATACTTAATGTTATTCTATGCCAAAATATGGGTAATTCCACATTGAAATGAACAGAAGTGAAATATATATTTTGTATTTCTTAAAATTGTAAACAATTTAATCCCAAAATAGTTGTATGTAAAGTTCAAATTATTATTTTTTTGACTGAATAGAACTATTTTTCAACTAAAATATGTGATGTTTAACATCAACATTTTCTCCCTTAAATTGAGAAAATATTCCACGAATAGCATGTAGACTCGGTACTTTTATTGGTTTACAGTTTTAATTTCAAAGATAAACGAAAGGATAGAACTGAATACTTTTTTTCGCTTAATAATTTTAGTATCACATTTCCCCAATAATGTGCATGTATATCATATGTTTAGCACCAAGTCTGTGTGATCAATATTTCTTTCTTTCTTTATCCAGTGGTCAGTGTTCCAGGAATGAATGGTGGTGTTGAGAACTAAAGTACTATATGAAAAGGTATTGAATGGAGCTGAGATAAAGATAATATAACATAAAAGACAAATTTGCAATCAGTTAAATTGTGAATCATCCTTTGTAGGGCTTTGGTAAGACAATATATGTTATGAATCTGATATGATTTAATAGTCAAATATGACCATATGGTTTAGTCAATTTGACCCAGACAATGTTCATTTGCTTTGACCATAGTACTATGGTAAAAAGCGTGACCATAGTGCTTTGGTCAAATTTGACCATAGCATTGATCAAGTATGCACCGATCCAAATATGGTCAATCTATGGTCAAATTGACTATAGTACTATGGTCAAATCCAATGACCATAGTATTATGATCAAATCTGACCATATTTGGATCGGTGCATAGTTGATCAATACTAACATACTATCATACCTTCTTTGGAGTGTACAGGTAGTATAGAACTTACGATTTTCCCGATAACAAAAATGTCAAGTTCGGGGTTCTTTTCGTACGAGAACGCAACAATTTTGGAATATTTCGTGATGTTTTTCAAAACGTTATTTCGTGATGTTTTTCAAAACGTGCTATGTAATTCCTTTCGGATGAGGTTAATTTCTACAGGGGTAACCGGATGCTTTAGCCACTGTTTAGACTGAAGTGAGAAGGTGTTATGCACCTTCACCGAATGTCTCGATTTTTGGTATGGATGCATGGTAAATTAGTTCCCAATGAAACTCCAGTTTTGGACATGAATTGTTAAGACCTATCCTTACTCTACAATTCCTGAAGTAATCAACTCCTAAGCTTCATATTCCGTAAAATGAGTCAGCTCAAAAATATGGGCGTTAACATTTTGTGCTGGTAGAGTAATACTTTTATTATTCTGTGCTATATATAAACAAGTATGATGGGGTAAGAGTGAATGCAATGTGGGGTAAGGTGTGTCGTAAGAACATCAGTTATGCAGGTACTGCATCACAGTATACTGACATTTTAATGGGGGCAATCTTTCTTGAATTAATAAAATTAACTAACCCACATTCCTCTAAGTCTGTATGTGTTTTATTGAACATTTGTGATTTGTTATGATCGACAACCACTGGAGTCTTTTGAAGTATCTGTGTGAGTTGAAATGGTAAAATAATTGAAATGTCTAAACTTACTAATTCAAGCTTAGTGACTCGACCATAAAGGTTAAAGAAGATACTGTGTTCCCACGAAAGTTCCGTGACCTTGAGAACTGGGCCGATGTCCTTCATGTTCAAATTAATCCAAGATCACTTCATGCGGTGAACCAACCATGTAAGTTTCATAGAATTTGCATTTTTTTTTAAATTTAAACCCATGAACTTGGAAACTGTATTAGGGTTATTCAACGAAAGCAATATGATGAACCGACCATGTACATTTTATCCATGTTATCAGGCAAAATCTGTAATATGCTCAAACGGTCAGAGAATCAGACATACAGGTGGACGCACGGACGGACGGACAGAGAGACATGGCGGTAATGATATCCGAAAAGGGTAAACAACTTAAACTAATTTCTACTTAAATGTAGACTTATTGCACCAGCAATTTTCACAGAAACCTTTGACAACATATGAATTTACTAAACGCAGCAGTATTTTTTAAACACTTCATACACCATATTACTTCTCTTTCATGTAAGATTTATTTTCGTCGCTAACCTTATCCTTTAACTAAGGTCTTCGAGCCTTTAAAAGACTGTGAACATCATTTTTTTAAATAAAATATATTAACATTTTTTAAGAATGTGAGGATGACGGTATCAATCTTCTAATGTAGATTTACTACACCAGTAATTCTTACACAGATGAGATAGAACTTTAAACTTGAATATCTGCTTAACGGAATGCTTGATCATTGAATTAATCCTTTAAAGCTATAGGCCGTCAAAACATTGATTTCAGGTACAGCTGTTGGAGGAGTTTAGTCTGTCTGTGTTGTAAATGTGTTGTACATACTATCCACGCTGATAAGATTTTACATCGTTACATTAAAAGGTCGGTGAATTTTATACCCCTTAGTTTTCATACCGTAAATGTTATTCATGGACATTCTCTCCAGGGAAGAATTCAATCATTGTACAAATAGCAGAGGAAGAATATAAAGAATTTTCGAGAGCCTTTCGAGACCTACCGCAAGGCAAAGGCGCCAAATAAAAAGATTTTTTACAATAAAGTTATTATGAAACTTTAAATCCTCGAATTTTTATGTGGATCTTCGTCTTCATTAGTTTCATATATATATATATATATATATATATATATATATATATATATATATATATATATATATATATATATATATATATATATATATATATATATATATATATATATATATATATATATCTATATATATATATATATATATATATATATATATATATATATATATATATATATATATATATATATATATATATATATATATATACATATATATACATATATATACATATATATATATATATATATATATATATATATATATATATTATATATATATATATATATATATATATATATATATATATATATATATATATATATATATATATATATATATATAAATAATAAACTGACTCATAAGTTAAACCTTGTACATTTTATTTGACAGATCTGTTTCGTAAGGGTTAGAACCTCAGAAACAAAATGCAGAGTGATAGGGATGATGAATTACAATGCACAACTGTTTAAAGAGTGGTAACAATAGGGGAAATAGTTTTTATCTATAGTTACATAATAATTGTTTTTTTCTGTGTCTGCATGCACTGGCCAGCTAAGCCATACTCATCATCAAGCAAAATGTGCAACCTATGCTTGAAAGAGAAATTCTTCATAATATACAAGCCACACTTAGCATCACTAAACAAAAGAAACGAGCTGGCCAGTGCATGCAGACACAGAAAAAGACAATTATTATGTAACTATAGATAAGAACTTTTTTGTTTGTTTTGCTTTTGGGGTGAGAGGGGTGGTAGAGGGCATGTATATCCAACGTTTCTAGGGTTAACTATTTCTTGCTCATTTAATTTATACTTAGAGTAATTACAGGGAGCGTTTTACTAGTTAAGCTCACAAGAGTTTTTTAAAGCACTTCCTTTCACATCATTTGTATTGTATTATATTGTATACATCATATTATGTTACTTCTTTTTTGCTTCAAACTTCTACCAAAGCTTGTTATCTGTCATTCTGTTGTACATATGTTAATGTTGTGAAGAAACAAAATAAATGAAATGAAATGAAATGAACTATTTTCCCTATTGTTACCACACTTTAAACAGTTGTGCATTGTAATTCATCATCCCTATCACTCTGCATTTTGTTTCTGATGAGTGAGGGTCTAACCCTTACGAAACAGATCTGTCAAATAAAATGTACAAGGTATAACTTGCGAGTCAGTTTATTACAGCCCTCTTTTGATTGAGCACTTTTCCATTGTAATGGTTTTACAACATACTATCTTTTGGATTATATATATATATATATATATATATATATATATATATATATATATATATATATATATATATATATATATATATATATATATATATATATATATATATATATATATATATATATATATATATATATATATAAATATATATATATATATATATATATATATATATATAAATATATATATATATATATATATATATATATATATATATATATATATATATATATATATATATATATATATATATATATATATATATATATATATATATATATATATATATATATATGTATATTTATATATATGACTCCTTCTGACATTTACTCCTTTGTTTACGAAAATACATCGTACTAAGTGCCAGCAGATGAATACAGACTCCGTGTCTGTGGAAACTAATCCTTTGCATCAATTTTTGTTCAGCTACTTTCCTTTCTTATGTGATCACGTTATCATACATCTTAAATTTGTAAGATTATGATTGGGGGTGTTAACGTGTGACGCCACAGAGAAGCTGGTAAAACTGTCCCTTATAGATTTGTTGTGGTTGTTTAGAAGTCAATTCGAAACTTCGTGCAAGTTTCGCCGATGTAATTAACTGGCAAGTCAACATCTCAACAATATTAGAGCAAAGACAATTGCAGGGACCAGGTTTAATGATACAATTATTCCCAGAGGCAGTGAAATCAGTACATTG
>JAIGNY010001501.1:160000-187500 GCA_020152595.1 Chiridota heheva
TTAATTTGAAGTTATTCTTAGCATAACACCTCTGATATTTCTTGATGAAGTCAAAAGAAAATTAAGGTCCGTTGTGCCTCTATTTTGATTAAAACCTCAAAACGGTATCATTGATTTAAAATAAAACAAAACTGAATTAAAAGAGAATGTGACGTATCACATTTTAAAGCAAATAGTTGCACTATGATGATATGAAAATCACGAATTCTAAACTAAGATAACTTCAAATGAATGCAAATTACAAATCGTTTGATACCAAGCAATGAAAATTTGCCAAAGATATAAATTATTATCCAGCTATATGCATCATTAATGTATATTTTTCATTAGGTGTGAAGTTTCACTAGCTTCGGTGCATATTTGCACATATACTGACAAGCCAACCAATAACCGCTGCCAACCTATTTTATTGAGACGAGATTCCTTATTTAAATTATAATGCAAAACGTAACGTAAAATATACTTCAAGAATTTCCTCTGAAAAGTCAATCGCATACCACACAGTTCAACGTTTTTCATTTGATGGAAGTGGCGTCAATAAAATGTAGCTGAAATACCAGCGGTGTATCAAACTATTTTCTTATATACATTGTAAGATTAGATGGTTCTAGGTATCTAAAGTGGCAAACTTATCAACTGTTGTGCACAGTGTGGTAGTGCAAGGAATGTCAAGATTCTAATTTACATTTTAATACGCGCCCTTGCGTCCTTGAGAGACCTAATACAGCTATCTTATTCAAGTAAGTTACATGTTTATCACATAAAAGTCATTATCGGACGTGGATAATCATATATAACGATCTTTTATGAAGTAATTTTGTATTAACTTATTACAAAATGTAAGTTAAAATTCTGATCCATAACCTAATTTGCAGTCAATGCAACACATTGCAATATATGGTGTTCGTGTATAGCCATTAAATATTATAAACGGATAATACATGTTCAGCTATTGTCTTGGAAATAGAAAGGAAAAACGAAAGCAGATTGTACGATTACAAATAAGCCTATGCTTGGCATGGGACTGAAGAGACTTGTCCAAGACAGGACCAGATGATACTTTCGTGGTCTATACTCTGATAAATCATTCACGCTAAATACTCTCTATAGTGTGAGGCGGTGCTAAAAGTTGAAAAATCCCAGTAGGCATTTCAAGTAGGTTTTTCAGTTTTTCACGTTGCATTACATAAACAAGGCAAGATATGATCCATATCGCTTCGATATAGAAACAACTTGCTAACACAGTTTTGTGTACTTAAAACAGTCATGCATACAAGCTTATCGCACGTGACTACTACCCAAGCATAAAGAAACTCAGATGAAGCATTGGATTTTTCATTAAAGAAAAAATGTTAAGAAACACAACAGTCGCACTGTTGTACACAATTTGTTGTAGACGAGGGACGTCACACCACTACTTTCTTAACAACTGTAATATATTAGCATAGATTGTGTATTTGTTAGTCTTCACCATTTGATTTCTCTTCATGCATGTCATGTTTGACATATGGTGAATTTGTTTTATCGCGAAACTAATATTTTTTGCAAATCAATTGTTCTTCATCCCTAGATGCAATAATGTGATGGAAAGCGACTTATTTTTTGAAAACCTGATCATAAATCGATCAAATTTACATTATATATTTTAAAAGCGATCAATAACTAAATTTCAAGAATGTTTTTCGTGATTACATAGTTCGGGGGAAGGAAGAAAATAAGAAACAAAAGGCTTCACTGCCTCCGTGATAACAACGGGTGTGCTAGTAATTCTCCAAGGACCAGCAGATGACCACTGTGAATAATCGCTTGGTGGATATTTCAAACGTGGGGCAGAAACGTCACCACAGGTGATGTGCTGCAATCATCTTGAGTGGATCATCCTCCATCGCATAAAATCAACTGTACTGCATATCGAGCAATCAAGGTTCCGCTCTGGCTATCGGCGACTCTCAGGCACTCAGGAACTGTCTTCCTTAACCTAACTGTTGCTTACGACACAGTATAGCACAAAGGCTTACTACTTATCTAAGGCCTAAAGATATCTAAGCTCTACCAAGCTAGGCTGCTGAAACAGTTGAACTGCTGCTACAACAAGGGCGGTTCCATGTCCATATGGAAGACATCAACAGCTCGCGGACATTGCAGAAGAACGGTTTGCCACAAGGATCGGTACTTGCACCCATCCTGTTCAACCTATGCACAAACTCCGAGCCACCACGTGTTGAAAGTTTATCTATGCCGGCGACATCCACCTCGCCCACCCAACAGAACAGTTTGAATACCTCAATACCACCGTAAACGATGCCATGGACATTGCCAAGGTCAGCGAATACCGTAATTCTGGCTCCAGCCCAAAGTGGATAAAGAGTATCCAGTGTTTTGCACCTCCAAAACACTAGAAATGGCTAAAAGCTAGACATTTCCTTAAACGGGAAGGACCCTAGAACCACACATCTTGGTGTTCCGCTATCTAAAATCCTTCCCGTTTAGGAAAATACTCTTAGCCGCTTCTAGCGTTCACCTTCAAATTCCATATCCAGAAAGTAGTTGGCAATCGAACCAGAAATAACTTTATCCACATGCTCGCTAGTACCACATGGGGATCAAATGCAAAGACTGGCCCTGATACTCAGCGGCCGGGTATTCTGTGTTCCAGTCTGGAGGTACTCTAAACATGTTAGCCTCGTTAATGTCTAACTGAAAAACACAATGAGGACGATTACTATGCTCTACAAGGAATGTTTGGCTCTCATTTCTGAGTAGCATTGCCCCACCAGACATTCTAGGAGAGGTTGCCACATCATGACTAATCCAAAAGATCCAATCCTGACTAACTGCCTCTGCTCAGTGACATTGACATCAAATTTCCAGGCAAAAGCTTTTCGCAAAGAGTTGTTAATGAGTGGAATGGTTTGCCTGAGTTGGTAGTTAGCTCTAATTTTGTTCACAATGTTCAACATTGATAAGTTCTTTAATAACTCTGGGCGCCTTTGATTTTTTTTTTTTTGTGGTGGTGGTGGTAGTGTTAGTTTGGGATTTTTATGGGGTGATTCACCCTTCTTAGCCCGTCATCTTGTTATGTTATGTTATACTTTATTATGTTATGTTATGTTAGGTAATAAGCATACAATTCATTTTCTATAACCAGTATAGATTAATCTATGGCACCATCATTGTAAAACAAAATCTTTTTGATATTGATGTCTTATGGTACAGACACATTTCATTTCAAATTTTCGAGAAAATCACATTTCTGTGTTGCGTCATGCCTAATGTTTGTGTACTAATGTGAGATTTTAAAGGTCTCTAACATTCGTTACACATATCTTAATCATCATTAATATATATATTCATTGGCTAGATTTTTTAACAAAGATTTAAATTCATGCAAAATCCCGGAAAATCCAGGTTGACTTCATTTGACCTTTCGATTCCTAAAATGACCTGAAAATGCAAAGTTAGCGATGTCATCCGCCCTCACAGTGTGACCGATACATCTTGTGTATTTATGCTCAATCAATGCCTTCCATTAAGCTGTTAATTATTTTCTCTAGATATTTTTTTATGTTTGGCTGGACTAATATAGTAAGTTAATTGTGCCGACTCCTGATTAATATAACTAAAATGTACTCTTAAAATTTTAGCTACATTAAACAGAAGCTCAGCACTAATCAGCATTAGTGCTGAACTTATGATTAATCTAACTAACATTCAATAGTAAATTTTAGTTGCATTAAACAGGAGATCACCACAATTAAGTCATTATATCACTGTTATAATAAATGGCTAAAAAGCAGAGTGAAGATTATCAAATCTTCTTTTTCTTTACTAAACATTGTTTTAAGCCAAATTTCCCATGGTAGTATTGTGCCTCCACTGTTTATCTCTCACAACCTCTTCAACACTTCATACTGTCAACGAGTTATCAATATTTTTCAATGTACGCTTGCCACATACTGTGAATGACGTCACACTCTCTGATATGATACAATGTAATATCATATTTTGAATATGAAATGCCAACAAATGCGAAAACTGCAGATAGCTTAGCGCAGAGTGAGTGTGATAGCAAATCATGAAATTAGGAGTGCAAGTCCAAGATTAGCCAGCGGGAAATCTTCTCGAGTAACCAGCGATAGGAAAAAAAACCAAATAAATGGTGCGGCTAACCATAGGTCAACCAAAAATCAATCAAAACCCGGAGAAAGCCGCCAGCACTGATCTAATTCCTGAAAAAGTAAGTGGGAATGAGCTTACCTAAAATGTGAAGAAATGCAAATGACATGAAAAGTCCAAAATGGATGGACAGACAGTACTAGGTTGGCCCGGTAAAATACATCAGAAAATCCCTAGCTATCTGCAGGTGAAGACCACTGTCCTGGGGAGAGCAGATGCTGGAGGTGTGAAAGTGATGTGGAAGCTCTCCACATGGGCAGGTATTCTGCACTTTTTTAATAATAGGGCTTACAGCTTCACACGCAGAATGCCATTTCACAACATCGAATCATTTTTCCATCTGTGTAAATAAGATATCAAGCAAACAAGAAGACAGTTAGCGTTGCTACGGTAACTTTTGTGTGATGCATGCTGTGATACATGATCAATTATACGTCTAAAGGTCAGGTGCGTATCCAGTATTTCAAGAAATGATCTAAAGAGATGTTTTTTCTAATAAAAATAAATGACTGATTCAAATAGAGTTAAAAAAATTGATAGTATTTATGATAAATTTATCAATGATGCTACACAAGATTTTATAAACAAGAAAATAACATCAAGTCAGTTGCGTGAAAAAGATAATCAAATTTACTACAGAAAAAGAAAAAGCTTTGGAAAAACTTAAAAAGAGAACTAATAAATCCTCACGACCAACCCCTTCCCCCCACCTCCCTCAATTGAAGATATTTTTGATCCTTCTTCATTCGCAGAAGTGAAGCTGCTAAGACCTCTAAGGCTGCTACCGTTAACAATAATGTTGGAAAAGATAGACTATCTTTGGTTGAAATTAGATCGAGGAATAGAGTTTATAGAGAATTAGTTTTTTCTTATAAGGGAAATCCAAAAATAATGGGTAAATTTCTTCTAATAAAGAGGGCGAGTTGATTTTCCCCATAGCCATTGAGAAATGTTTAACAGAGAACAGGCAAAAGTTTGAAGACAATATGATGAATTAGGAGCATTTAAAACAAAATTTACATTAAAAATTGTAGAAGGAAAAGAAGATTATAGCTGAAAATGGAAAGCAACAAATGCAGAAAAAACACATTCTATCTCAGAACAAAGCTAGAGGAAATGCTTACTAAAGAACAACTCCTAAAACAATGAATAAACTTAAGAAAAAATATCTATGTTTAGAAATATGATATATTTTTAAAGTCTGGCAATATAATTCTTGATATCAAAAACATCTATATAAATGTTCTACAATTTAAACCAATATATGGTTCAAAATTGATTCCAACCCCAAAATTTACATATAATAAAAGATGTGCATTAAAATATCCAAAATAAAGATGATAAATGTTTTCTTTGGTCAATTCTTGCACATCTTAATCCCGTAGAAATTAATAAAGGTAGAGTTTCTAACTACAAAAAACATGACCACAAAATTAAAAACATCCAAGCTTCCCGTAGCGCTAAGGGATATTTTAAAAATAGAAAGGGATAGAAATACTGCTGTAAATGTGTATCAATGTCCAACTAGTATAAAATCATTGAATGATATACATCCCATATATTAGAGTAAACAAGATCCTAGCATCAAACGAATTAGTCCACTATTTCTAAACAACAAATTTGTGTCGAAAGACTCCCTTGAGTTTCGAGGCTGCCTTGAGTCTTGAGGCTGCCTTGAGTCTCGAGGCTGCCTTAAGTCTCGAGGTTCCCCTGAGTCTCGACGCTGCCTTGAGTCTCGAGGCTGCCTTGAGTCTCGAGGCTGCCTTGAGTATCGAGGCTCCCTTGAGTCTCGAGGCTGCCTTGAGTCTCGAGGCTGCCTTGAGTTTCGAGGCTGCCTTGAGTCTTGAGGCTGCCTTGAGTCTCGAGGCTGCCTTGAGTCTCGAGGTTCCCCTGAGTCTCGACGCTGCCTTGAGTCTCGAGGCTGCCTTGAGTCTCGAGGCTGCCTTGAGTCTCGAGGCTCCCTTGAGTCTCGAGGCTGCCTTGAGTCTCGAGGCTGCCTTGAGTCTCGAGGCTCCCTTGAGTCTCGAGGCTGCCTTGAGTCTCGAGGCTGCCTTGAGTCTCGAGGCTGCCTTGAGTCTCGAGGCTGCCTTGAGTCTCGAGGTTGCCTTGAGTCTCGAGGCTCCCTTGAGTCTTGAGGCTCCCTTAAGTCTCGAGGCTCCCTTGAGTCTCAAGGCTCCCTTGGGTCTCGAGGCTCTCTTGAGTCTCGAGGCTCCTTTGAGTTTCGATGCTCCTTTGGGTCCCGAGGCTCCTTTGGGTCTCGAGGCTCCTTTTGGGTCTCGAGGCTCCCTTGAGTCTCGAGGCTCCTTTGAGTTTCGAGGCTCCCTTGGGTCTCGAGGCTCCTTTGAGTCTCGAGGCTCCAATGAGTCTCGAGGCTCCTTTGAGTCTCGAGGCTCCCTTGAGTCTTGAGGCTCCCTTGAGTCTCGAGGCTCCCTTGAGTCTTGAGGCTCCCATTGAGTCTCGAGGCTCCCTGGAGTCTCAAGGCTCCTTTGAGTTTCGAGGCTTCTTTGGGTCCCGAGGTTCCTTTTGGTCTCGAGGCTCCTTTTGGGTCTCGAGGCTCCCTTGAGTCTGAGGTTCCTTCGAGTTTCGAGGCTCCCTTGGGTCTCGAGGCTCCCTTGGGTCTCAAGGCTCCCTTGGGTCTCGAGGTTCACTTGAGTCTTGAGGCTCCCCTGGGTCTCGAGGCTCTTTTGGGTCTTGAGGCTCCCTTGGGTCTTGAGGCTCCCTTTGGGTCGCGAGGCTCCTTTGGATCGCAAGGCTCTTTTGGGTCGCGAGGCTCCTTTGGGTCGCGAGGCTCCCTTGAGACGCGAGGCTCCCTTGAGTCGCAAGGCTCCCTTGAGTCGCGGGATCCCTTGAATCGCGGGGCTTCCTTGAATCGCGGGGCTCCCTTGAATCGCCGAGCTACCTGAGTCGCGGGGCGGCTCCCTTAGGTCGCGGGGTTCCCTAGAGTCGCGAGGCTCCCTTGGGTAGCAAGGCTTTCTTGGGTCTTGAGGCTCCCTTGGGTCTTGAGGCTCCCTTGGGTCTTGAGGCTCCCTTGGGTCGCGAGGCTCCCTTGGATCGCGAGGCTCCCTTGGATCGCGAGGCTCCCTTAAATCGCGAGGCTTTCTTGAGTCGCGAGGCTACCTTGAGTCGCAAGGCCTCCTTAAGTCGCTTCTTTGGGTCGTGTTTTGTATCAGGAATCATTTACAGCTACAACATAAAAGGAATCGGAAAATTTTAAAACAAAGTTTTTACAATCATTATCAGCAACTCATAAGAAAATAAGAGACCAAATCAAAAAGGGTTAGTAATACCTCCAAAGGGTGAAAGAATATCCAACAAAGCAACCACTTGTTGGATATGTAAGAAAAGATTCTTTGGAGGTAAATTACAACAAGACAGCTTCCACCGTAAAGTGAGATATCAAAATCACTTTACTGGCAAGTTCTGCGGTGCAGCACATGATAGATGTAATAGAAAACTTCGTATAAAGAAAGATTATTTAATATACCGGTATTTTTTCACAACCTAAAAGGTTATGATTCTTACATTATCATTTCTTTCATCTCTACAAAATGGAGAAAGAGTAACCTGCATTACTCACAACTACGAAAAATATTTGGGATTTGATATTAAATGGTGCACTGGTATTTAAAGACACTCTCTAGTTTATGTCGTCTTCTTCGAACCAACTTGAGAAAAACCTGTATGAAAATGGTAAAGGTGAGGAGAAGTTCCATTTTCTTGATCAGTTACCAACATTGACTGACTTTGATAAAGAAACCGAAAAGTTGAATTAATTGTACCGCAAAGGTGGATACCCTTATGAATATACATGAATTTTTCGAAAAACTAAACGAATACCACCTGCCTCCAATCGAAGAATTTCATGACGGTTTGAATAACAAAGAATGTAAACCAGATGACTATAAACATGCGAAAAAAGTATGGGGAACATTCCAATGTGTAACTATAAAAGATGACACGATCTATACCTAAAGACAGACGTTTATCTTCTAGCAAATGTGTTGGAAAATTTCAGGACACAGTCAATGAAAGATTATGAACTTGATCCTGCTCATTACTTTACTGCTCCACGTTTATCATGGGATTCATTGCTTAAAATATCGGAAGTAAAAGTTGAATTGTTCACAGAAGATCAAATAGATATGTATCATTTCATTGAACGAGGAATGTGAGGTGGTATCAGTACAGTATGTGCTTCTCGGTACTGCGCGGCAAAGAACAAGTATTTAGCTGAAAAAGTGGAGAATCCAAACTATATACAATACTATGATGTAAACAGTCTATACCCAAGTGTTATAACCCGCAAATTACCTGTTGGCGATTTTAGGTGGGCAGAACTATCAAATAATGAGGAAAAGAGAGTTTTTAGATAAATGTTATTATAGGAGATTAATTTATCAAACAAGGATGTGCAAGTAATAGTTGTGATGATTTTCACACTGGGTGCATATTTGAAGTGGACCTGGAACCTTCTGAGGAGGTTCTCAAAAGTGAAAAACTCATATTAACCCTCAGCTCCAGAAAAGATAAAAGTTAAAGAAGAATGGTTATCGGACTATCAGAAAAAATTAAGAGAAGAAAGTAACATTCCTGGTACAAACGTAGAGAAATTAGTGACACATCTAATGAAACGTGAAAAATACATTATCCATGAACAAACTTTATATAGATACATTTACTTGGGTTTTAAAGTCACTAAAATACATATGATATTAAAATTCAAGCAACCTGCATGGATGAAATCATATATCGAAAGTAATATCGCAAGAAGGGCTCAAGCAAAGAACAAATTTAAAAAAAGGCTTCTACAAGGATATGTGTAATTCCGTGTTTGGTAAAACAATGGAAAACATTCGTTATAGGAAAAATATACGAATCGTTGAAACAAAAACAGAAGCTGGTAAGAAAAAAGCTTCCACGCTTTTCAATAAATCCAACTTTGCTAACATCAAAATTTTCAATAAAAATTTTTGCGGAATCGAGCTGGCTGTACAAACAAAACCTCTTTATGAACAAACCAATTTATGTGGGAATGAGTATACTTGATCTCTTTAAAGAATATATGTATTGGTTCTACTATGATGTATACAAGAAAATATACCCTAACCCAATCAGTCAGCCGCGCAGTTGTCAAGTATTATACACCGACACAGAAACTTTTATCATGAATGTCTACACAAAAGACATTTATCGCGATATGCTTCCGAGTTCGCTGGAAAAGTACGGCATCCCCAATATATATGACACGAGTGATTATCTCCCAGAAAAAAAATTATATTTAAATGAAAACAAAAATGTACTCCGTAAAATGAAAGATGAAATTAATAGCAGACCTCTTTAGGAATATGTGGACATTAGAAGTAAGATGTATAGTGTTTTTGTTGGAATGGATAACCTCAAGAAAGGAAAAGGAGTTAAAAATTGTGTAGCCGATAAAGATCTTACGCATGAAATGTACAAATAATCTTATAGGCCTATCTTTGATTCAAAACAATTCACAAACAAAGAAAAACAAGTAAAAACAAGAAATCATCATCTTCAGACAGTAGAAGTTGATAAAGTCTCTCTCAATCAATTTTATAATAAACGCTATATTTGCAAAGACAAAATAACTACACTACCATTCAGCTCCGCCTGGTCGCAAATACCTTAATCTAATACCTAAACCCAATAAAATTAAAATAATTTCTCTATTTTTTTGGTCATCGGTCGGATTATAGAAATCACTGTTTTGGCTCATTCTTTGTTTGAAGTTGAGGTAGAAAATCAAATCATGATGATTAACAGTCATTATATAACATTCTTTTAAAGCGGTATCAATATCAGCAAAAGATTGTTTTGCTTAAGCTTTTTTTTGCAATCTATCATTTAAATAATCCAGATATTTTGTTCTTTTTATGCTCCATTCATTTCTTGCTTTGGTTAACTGTTCTAATGCTAAATCATGTTTCTTTCTTTCCTCATCTGCTTGTTTTGAACATAAACTGCTAAACATATAATTAGAACCAGTAAAGGCAAGTGCATTGATAATTGCACCTCATACCATCATTACTATTGCCGTTGCCATTATCTTTTATGAAGAAAAAAAAATTCTACACAATTTTATATTTCAGGAGCCCCGAATACCCCTATTGAGTCGCCGCTAATTTATTATTTACTATGGTTGATGTTGAATTTCCTTCATTCACACGCCAGCTCTGTATCATTAATGCAGAAGCAGTTATAAAGGCCAAGTTACCACCATCTTCAACATCAAATTTTCCGAGATCTGGAGATTTCATTTTCAGCAATGTTTTTTAAAGAATGCTATATGTTACACCCACTAATAACATCGCCATGATATGCGCTATGTACAATATTATTTGTGTCCATTTTTATATATATGGGAAAAAAATAAAAAACATTAATCTATATCAAAAAGATTTCGCTTTTTCACGGTTTCCTTCAACTTTGTTTGTGTTGTCTCAGGTCGCATGGCTCCTCGGGTCGCACGGCTGTCTTTGTTTTTTATTGATACTTTTGAGTCTTGTACCATCTGTAAAAGGCAATACCTGCAACAATAAGAGCACCAAAAACCTATACTTGTGGGTGAAAAAGAAGGAGCCCAATTGTCCGAGTTGGAGCCATGCGACTCTAGGGAGCCTGCCGGTTCCGACTCAAAGGATGGTTCGCCAATAGGCGGGGAATAATCTTTTGATTCATATTGTTTCAACTTTTCTTTCTGTTGAATTCGGCAAGCTTTTTACCTGCAGCAACTATATTTGGATTCTTTTCCTTAACTATTTTAGTAGCTTTTTAAACTTCTGACATTGATTTAATCTGTATCTCTCCCTACATCGGGTTGTTCATTGTCTCCATTTTGTGTTTTATTAAATGTATTGAGTCGAATGGCTCCCTTGAGTCGAATGGCTCCCTTGAGTCGAATGGCTCCCTTGAGTCGAATGGCTCCCTCGAGTCGAATGGCTCCCTCGAGTCGAATGGCTCCCTCGAGTCGAATGGCTCCCTCGAGTCGAATGGCTCCCTCGAGTCGAATGGCTCCCTTGAGTCGAATGGCTCCTCGAGTCGAATGGCTCCCTTGAGTCAAACGGCAACCTTTAGTCGAATGGCTCCCTTGGGTCAAATGGCTCCCTTGAGTCGAATGGCTCCCTTGAGTCGAATGGCTCCCCTGAGTCGAATGGCCCACTTGCGTCGAATGGCTCCCTTGATCGAATGGCTCCCTTGAGTCGAAAGGCTCCCTTGAGTCGAATGGCTCCCTTGAGTCGAAAGGCCCCCTTTAGTCGAATGGCTCCCTTGAGTCGAATGGCTTCCTTGAGTCGAATGGCTCCTTGAGTCGAATGGCTCCCTAGAGTCAAATGGCTTCCTTGAGTTGAATGGCTCCCTTGATCCGAATTGCTCGCCATTTCCTTAGCATACTGATGAGAGAATAACCGTTCAGCTAAAGCTCTATTAAATCGCTTTACAATCGCTTCCGTTCTATGGTTCCCAACTTCACCCCTGTGAATAATAAT
Organism: Chiridota heheva; assembly: GCA_020152595.1. Taxonomy (NCBI): domain Eukaryota; kingdom Metazoa; phylum Echinodermata; class Holothuroidea; order Apodida; family Chiridotidae; genus Chiridota; species Chiridota heheva. The sequence continues at coordinate 171,685 of JAIGNY010001501.1, forward strand.
ATTGTCTTTACCATTGAAGTATTCACACTAGCCATAAATTCTTTCCTTGTGTCAACCTTGATTATTTTTGGAAAGGTCAACAGACTTCTTTTGTAGATTTTCTCAGAAGCATTAGCTACTTAAACTGCTGTTTTATCAGTAAGGTGTTAAGCTTCCTTGTACCTGCTCGCCACATCGACGACTGTAAGTGCATATTTGTAGGTTTTTCTACCGATTTTATCATGTGGCAAAAATAATAGATCGGCTTCATGCAAGTCATTAGGTTTTGCGCTGTTACTATTCACACTCGTTGGCCGTGGAATGTATTTTGGAGGAGCCCTGTAAATTTGCCACAAAGCTTGTTTTGTTAAATATTCCTAAGCGACTTTATCTGTAACTCTTACTTATTTAGCTAGTTTCTTTATTGCAACATCTCCTTTCCACATTCCAGTACTGCCATAGTAAGTGTTTCTTAATTTGTTTTTTGTTCTGTGATCCATTCTCTTTACTTTTTACAAGCATTTGTTTTTGCAGAACTTTTGTTCTTTTTCTAAAGAATCTCAGTTTGTAATTTTAACATGTAAGTTTTTGTAGAATTTCCACTATTTTCTAACCTCTTTAATTATTATTTTTCTTCTGCTTTTAGTAATTAAGCAGTGTCCAATTTATGCCTTTGTCTCTTCCCTCATTGCAGAAAACATTTCAGATTCTCTCAAAATTAATTAGAATACTTCTTGACTTATAGCACCATCTTGTAAGGCTTCTGATATATAATTTCACATAAAATTCAGTTTAGAAATAGCTATAACTCTAATCTTATTATGATTTTTAACTTTCTTTACTACTTTTCGCGAAAAATATCTAGCGAACATTACTCCGATACCGCAACTAACTGCAAACCCTTCCAAAATAATAAGTATGGGTGCCGTTACAACATCTGAGACGATTCTAATTGAACCGCTAGCAATGGCTACCACTTCTGCAGCAGCTTCTGTATAATCTAATATAACAAAACAAATTTAATAGTTTTTATGTAATGACTCTCGCCTTATTTTTTTCTTTTCAATCTTTTTTTGATATCATCAATTTTGTGCAACCTGTATGTGCTTACGTTAGTGGGATTTTCTAACAATATAGGATAAATATTAGGATAATCAGAAAATCTCGGCCTTGCTGGTGTCTTCAAATTTTGTTTTTCTTCCCTATTTTATATATATGCGAGATTTTTTTTCAATATATTTTAATCTCGTGACAAGTATATTCTACACCTCCAATAAATTTGCAAAAATTTTTTGTTTAGCGCATACGCCGCATTCAAAGCACGTAGCAGTATTTAAATCAAATGCTTTATATTTTGTTCCATCAGCAATAAAAAAAAACACCTGATTTAATTCATAATTTTCAGCCCCCGTACTGGCCGCGCAATTAAATCTTAATCCAAAAGTAGTAAAACTTCCTCCGTTATTCAAGATATGTTTCTTTATGAATCTTGGGAGCTGATATGTTTTAATCCATTCAATAGTTATATAATCATCTTCATATAAAATGATTCCAGCATTTTCGGAGTTAGGTATTCTTCCTCTTCTTATCTCTCCATATTTTTTGTCTTAAGGTTTCAGTCTTTGCATATGCTTTCAGCTCTGTCAATTTGTCATCGATATTATAGAAATCAAATTCTGGACCAAAGATTTTCATTTTATTTACATATATATATAAAGAATTAGGTTATTTCTAAAGTTAATATTACGGGTAGGCCGTGGTTGTTGATTTATTTTTCTTTGGAATCTTTAAAACTGAACTTAAATTAACTAATTGGGCCTGGTATCAAAGGTTTCCTTTGTGATCGCTGCCGCAGTTACCAATATAAATACTACTCCCAAAAGGTGTATCGGCAACAGGAATAATTTCTAAAAGATTTGAGGATTTGCCCGCCCCGGAGTCGAGCAGTAACAGCAGCAGTCCTTCAGTCATAATCGCAGATGCAGTAAATCATGAAAATGAAAATGTAGCCCTAGTTTTCGGAATTTTAGCCATCGCTGGAATTGGTTATATGCTTTATGAGGTATTAAGAAGATATTTTTTTTGGATATACATACAAATCAAGAACCATGACTGCATGATGAGAGCCCAGACATGTTCAGCTAGCCATGCAGCAGAACCGCTTAACAGGTTAAATAACCGCAATGCAGTTGATCCGATGATACCCAGAAGCGTTTCTAGTGCTCTTGCTCCTAGTGTTTTGAAAAGATCTGAAAAATGTTTTAATTTATCTTGTATCTATACTTTTGTATTTTTATCTGGTGTGGGCTACGGACTGTGCTCTGGTTTAGGTTTGCGTGCAGACGTATCGCGAAAGCCAGCAATGATAGATGTGGCAATAGTGCTTATAGCTAAAGTCAAAGCAGATAGAATACTAACAATGGTGATGCCTTGTTCTCTAAATAGCGTTGTTGTTTTTTCTCTCAATGTGGTATCATCTTTTGTTGTTCTGTTAATAGTTTCTTTCATTCGATTTATTTGACTTCTTAAAGCTGCACTGCTTTGACTAGCAATTTCCAGTCTTGCCTCTCTCTGTGTCAGCTTCTAGGGTTCGCAACCGATCTCTTCTCTCATTCTCTTGCTATTCCTTCCAAGTCCTTTTAAATTTAGCAAAATTTCTACGCTCTTCAAGAATGTCATTATCTAAGCTAGTCAACTTCCTAGATTATCAACTAGTTCTCCTCTTGTCCGAGTTAAAGCTTCATCTAATGTTAGCAGCTCATGAAGGGAAAGCCCTTTAGTTTGATTTGATGCTTCTTTTACAAATATAAGTTCATTTAATTCTTCTATCACCTGTTCAACAGTAAGAGTAGTTTGTGACAAATCTTGCATTGGCATTTCTTCTGGTTGTGTGTTGAGTAATGGTTGGCTTATGTTGTTAATCTCCACTCGAACCTTTGGATTCAACTTGGTGGCGGGTTGGTAATCGGTAATTTTTAGAATTTTTTTCATGAAGTCAGTGCCGTGTTTTCTCTTCAACGTACTTAGTGATAACAAATTGGAGGAGTCATTTTTATAGGTAAGTTCATTACCGTTATAATAAAGTTTTCCACCATTATATGGAAACTTTCCATATTTAACAAAAGTTGCTTTCAGTTTATAATTTTCTTCAATAGCATTATAAAATGCATCAATTTTACTTTTTGAATATTCAATATGTTGTTCTGATAAACTCAGATCATTTGAACTCTGCATATCAAGTCGATCTTGATATTCTCTTGATGTATTTAGGAGCCTACCAACATCGTTTACTTTATCAAAAGTATAGTCCTGGGTGTCCTCAAAATCTTCTAGCTCTGGAGCTTCAGAATAATTAAAATCTACTAATTCGATTCCTTCTGCCATAATTTATCTTTTTTAAATTATAATTTTTTACAAATGAAAATGTCTGAAACTTATGGACACAAATTGAATCCTTATCGTAAAATGAAAAATCCTTTGGCCATTAAAGGCACAAGGCAAACTGATGTAATCACAAATAATCCAAGTACAATTGATCAGAATCAATTATTAACGGTGCAGTTCCCTAATTTAGGCTCTGGTAATGTTATAGTGCCGAGAACCACAAAATTATCATTCTCCTTTAAGATTAACCTTAGAAGGTGACGATAAGAGAACCATTGTCAACAATATAGGAAGAGCCAGTGTTAAAACAATGCCTAAAGTTTGAAGGTAACAAAGTTTATTCACTTGATGACGCAGATGTTTTAGATTGTTACAAAGATATGTGGTTACCTCAAGATCAACTGATGAATATGTCATATCAGGGACATCATCTAAATAAAGATGGGACTGTAGCGGATTATATTGGGAAGCTAAGAGTGAATGCTGGTGATAAAAGCGCAGGTTTAAACAACGGGAAAGATCAAGCTATTGCCCTAGCTAATGACAACAAAATTTGTATTAATTTAGATTTTCAAATGCCTCGAGATCATATGCCATTTTATCAATCGGAGTTGGGTGAGCGATCGAGTTATGAATTAACATTAGATAAATACTTCAGAGTTATGAAGAGCACAGATACTAATGCATCCTAGGAAATAAGTGGAATTAGTTTGGAATGCGAAACGGTGACCAATCCGGAGTTGGCTCGAATGATAAGAAACCAATATAAATCACCAACTGTTATATATTATGAACGTGTGCTTCGCTATAGACAAACAACGCTAAACAAAAGCTATACTATTTGGAATATCAATCTTAATACTCCTGCCAGAACTTATGAAAGACATTCTGTTCTTTGTAGATCCCTCTGGCGATGGTTGGTGGCGCTTACAAGAGAGACACCGAAAAATATTATAACCCAAAAATTAGGAAAACAGCAATTACTATAGAAGGTAAACCAAATCAACTTTACGCCCATGGGCTTCACATATACCAACATTGGGATGAAATAAACAAATATTTTGGCGATTTGGTCACCGAACATGGAATGCATGTGGCAAAAGCTCTGAAAATATCAAATGTTTTGACATTACATGACATTTTAACGACAAAATATGCCCTTTGGTTAGATATGAGACACTGACGATAATAGTTTGCATGGAAGTGGACGGCGAGTTGAAAACGGCTTAGCTTAGAAAGAATCACGATTCAACTTGAGAGAACTGCCGAAGCAGCAGGAGAATTATTATGTTACATCTATGTTATTATAGATGCGCAATTGGAATGGAACATTTTTAGGTTCTGTTTACTAAAATAAAAAAAGATTCTTCTCGTGAATTGTTTCCAATGTTTTCCCATTCAGCCTTAATATGTGGACACACATGTTGTATTAAAATATAACTTATTTTAGATTTGTTAGTAACTTCTTGGAGGAGGGGAGGGGGAATTTACACTTTTTGAACATATTGTTATAATTTTCCTGACAATTAAATGGAATCGAGCACATCAAAACAGAACATGGATTTGAGGAGATGATGAAGTGTATCTTTGTAAAATGGAAAATGTTTCTTTACATGAAATAATACAAGCTTTTTATAAACGTTTTATGGAAGATGATACTTTGTTTATCATTGATGATTGTTTCGCAACAAAAGTTGAAATTTCGATCACATACCAAGAATGCGAACCATGCAACTCAAGGGACTCTTAAAAAATGCCTAATAAGTGAATTGGCTTTTAGTGGTCGGTATACAAACCAGAGTGTTTGGATTATTTCACAAAAGTACAATGCAGTTCTGAAAGATTTCAGAGAGCAAATACAATGGGCTTGTCTATTCCACAGACAGAAATTCATTTCAAAACTGCTTGCGAGAAAATGATGTTATTCCTGATGCGGACGGCCAAGGTAAAAATGAAAATGTATTAAGAAAAACAAAACATTGAATTGAATTAAATTGATTTAAAAAACAGATCAAGCAACTGATTATTGTATTATTTATACTTCTAACAAAAAATGCCAGGGAAAATTGGCTTAACTTAAACAATGTTTAGTAAACCGTTCGGGAGCAACCCAAAACAATTGGGTACTTTGAAATACCCAAAAAATTGGGTACTTTTATGTATTACGTCATCGCATAAGCCTACACATTTGACTAGCTCACACTAAACATATTGGGTTTCTCATTTTCCGCTCCGGATTGCCCAAAATTTCAATGGATATCCTTAAATTTTGGAGACGGATAGTTTACTTTTAAACATATGTATTGTGACAGTCTACAGTTGAATATATACTAAGACGATGCTAAGGATATGATATCATATTGGTGAGGCAAAGACAGAAGTGTGTAATTATGTAATATTTATCGTGTAATCATTACAATCAGGTGAGAGGAACCTGTAACAAACGTGAAAATATCAGTCATACAGCCGTTTTAGTCAAATGTTGCCATAAATTGAACAAAAAGACTACATAATGGATCTTATATCATAAAAGATTTTCAGCATGTAATTTTACTCCTTAAAGAATCTCAAGGATAAATGGGTAAATTGTTGAATTTCAAATATAGTAGACTAGCCAACATGAAAATTACCTCTAGAAAAAGAATTAACGGCTTAATGTAAGGTGTCCATTAAGCATAGATACACAAGATGTATTGGTCACACTGTGAGGGTGGATCACATCGCTAACTTTGCATTTTAAGGTCTTTTTAGGGACTTGGTCAAATAAATCAACCTGGGTGTTTCGGTATTTTGCATAATTTTAAATCTTTTTTAAAAGATCTAGCCAATGAATATGTATTCATGATGATTAAAATATATCTAACGCATGTTAAGGACCTTTAAAATCTCACATTAGTGCACACACATTAGGCATGACACAACACAGAAATGTGATTTTCTCGAAATTTTTAAAAGAAACGTGTCTATAACATTAGATATCAATATCAAGAAGATTTTGTTTTATGATGATGGTGTCATAGATTAATCAATACTGGTTATAGAAAATGAATTTTATGCTTATTACCTCATAACTTTTGCCTGGAAATTTCTTCCATTAAGAAATCAGCACATAGTTCTGTATTCATGGAATACTATCTGTACTGTTTACTTTAAAACATATGTATTTGTGACAGTTTACAGTTGAATGTATATTACGAAGAGACTAAACAGATGATATCATATTGGAATCAGGCGAAGACAGAAGTGTACAATTATGCAATATCTACCGTGTAATCATTACCACCAGGTGAGAAGAACCTGTAACACACGTGAGATTATCAATGTCATCAGGTCATACAGCCGTTTTAGTAAAATGTTGCAAAAAATTGAGCAAAAAGACTAAACAGTGGATCTTATATCATAAAAGAAGGTTTTTCGGCATGTAATTCTACTCCTTGAAAATTCTCAATGATAAATGAGTGAAGCATTTGAATTTGTACTATAGTAGACCAGTCAAATATGAAAAAATACCTCTAGAAACAAAATGAACAGCTTAATGGAAGGCATCTATTGAGCATAGATACACAAGATGTGTTGGGCACAAAGACAGAAGTGTGTAATTATGTACTATTTATCGTGTAATCATTACAATCAGGTGAGGGAAACCTGTAACAAACGTGAAAATATCAGTCATACAGCCATTTTAGTCAAATGTTGCGATAGATTGAACAAAAAGACTACATAATGGATCTTATATCATAAAAGATTTTCAGCATGTAATTTTACTCCTTAAAGAATCTCAAGGATAAATGGGTAAATTGTTGAATTTCAAATATAGTAGACTAGCCAACATTTCTGTCTTTGCCTCAACAATATGATATCATATCCTTAGCATCGTCTTAGTATATATTCAACTGTAGACTGTCACAATACATATGTTTAAAAGTAAACAGTACAGATAGTATTCCATGATTTCAAAACTATGTGCTGTTTTCCCAATGAAAACAATTTCCAGCCAAAAACTCATAGGTAATAATGATAAAATATTATTTTCTATAACCAGTATTGATTAATCTATGACACCATCATCATCAAACAAAATCTTCTTGATATCGGTATCTTATGTTATAGACACATTTCATTTCACATTTTCGAGATAATCACATTTCTGTGTTGTGTCATGCCTAATGTTTATGTACTAATGTGAGATTTTAAAGGTCCCTGACATGTGTTCGATATTTTAATCATCATGAATATATATTCATTGGCTAGATCTTATAACAAAGATTCAAATTATATAAAAAAATCGAAAAACCTAGGTTGACTTCGTTGTGTATCTATGCTCAATAGATGCTTTACATTAAGCCGTTAATTTCTACTATATTAACAATTCAAATATTTTACTCATTTATCATTGAGATATTTCAAGCAGTAAAATTACATAGTGACAAATCTTCTTTTATGATATAAGATCTATTATTTAGTCTTTTTGCTCGATTTTTCGCAACATTTGACTAAAATAGCTGCATCAAGTTGATGATCTCACGTGTGTTATAGGTTCTTCTCACCTGATTGTAATAATTACACGATAAATTTTACATAATTACACACTTTTGTCTTTGTCTGATACCAATATGCTTTCATATCCTTAGCATCGTCTTAGTTTATATTCAACTGTAGATGCCTTCCATTAAGCCGTCAATTTTTTTCTAGAGGTTAATTTTCATGTTGGCTAGTCTGCTATATAAACAATTCAAATATTGTACTCATTAATCATTGAGATTTTTCAAGCAGTAAAAATGCATGCCGAAAAATCTTCTTTTATGATATAAGATCCACTATTTAGTCTTTTTGTTCAATTTATCGCAACATTTGACTAAAATGGTTGTATGACATTGGTGATCTCAAATGTGATACAGGTTCCTCTCACCTAATTTTGATAATTACACGATAAATATTGCATAATCAGATAATTGCACACTCCACAAATACATATGTTTAAAAGTAAACAGTACAGATAGTATTCCACGAATTTAAAACTTTGTGCTGATTTCTCAATGGAAGAAATTTCCAGGCAAAAGCTCTTAGGTAATAAGCATAAAATTCATTTTCAATAACGAGTATTGATAAATCTATGACACCATCATCATAAAACAAAATCTTCTTGATATTGATATCTAATGTTATAGACACGTTTCATTTCACATTTTTGAAAAAATCACATGTCTGTGTTGCGTCATGCCTAATGTTTGTGCACTAATGTGAGATTTTAAAGGTCCCTAACATTCGTTAGACATATTTTAATCATCATGAATATATATTCATTGGCTAGATCTTTTAACAAAGATTTAAATTCATGCAAAATCCCGAAAAACCCGGGTTGATTTTATTTAACCTTTTGATCCCAAAACTGACCTTAAAATGCAAAGTTAGCGATGTCATCCACCCTCACAGTGTGACCGATATATCTTGTGTATCTATGCTGAATGCATGTCTTACTTTTAAGCCTTTAAGTTTTTGCTAGAGGTAATTTTCATGTTGGCTCGTTTACTATATTAACAATTCAAACGTTTTACTCATTTATTTTTGAGATTTTTCAAGCAGTAAAATTACATGCTGAAAAATCTTCTTTTATGATATAACATCCATTATTTAGTCCTTTTGTTCAATTTATCGCAACATTTGACTAAAATGGCTGTATGACATTGGTGATCTCAAATGTGTTACAGGTTCCTCTCACCTAATTTTAATAATTACACGATAAATATTGCATAATTGCACACTTTTGTCTTTGCCTCAACAATATGATATCATATCCTTAGCATCGTCTTAGTATATATTCAACTGTAGACTGTCACAATACATATGTTTAAAAGTAAACAGTACAGATAGTATTCCATGAATTTAAAACTTTGTGCTGATTGCTCAATGGAAGAAATTTCCAGGCAAAAGCTCTTAGTTAATAAGCATAACATTCATTTTCTATAACGAGTATTGATAAATTTATGGCACCATCATCATAAAACAAAATCTTCTTGATATTGATATCTTATGTTATCGGCACATTTTATTTCAAAGTTTCTTTAACTGTGGTAACCTTACTAGATTAGAACGATTAATCGTCATTGAAATTATAACTATGTAATTTTGCAATTAACTAATTAAGAATTTTGGGTTGTGTACATGCAGATGAAAACAACAACGCAATCGTTGGAGAAAGTGAATAACATTTTATTCCTTTGTTAGAAATTTGCACTTTTTAAAGCAACACTGTCAATGACAATGGGTGGAGCTGTATAAAATGTATTGAATACCATTGAAATGGCATATTATCAATTAAAAATGACATCATTGCTGATGCCTTCAAATGTAACCAGAATTATACAAGCATTGTGAGTGCCGTCTGATTATTACGTTACACATTTTCTACTAAGATCTAAAACTCTTGATAAAAGCAATAAAACAAATACATGGAAATTCTTGCAAATATTTCGAGGAGAGTTTTTTATTGTTGGATTTAAGGATCACCCAATTTTCTCATGTCTTAAAATCTTATTTTACTCGTTTTACCGTTAAGCACGTAAGAAAGAGGAGGAAGAATGTAACTTAACAGTAATTCAGTAATTTTCATTATCTTTCTTGAAAAAAACAAGAATCCAGAATAACGTTTAACGTAAGTAAGTTGTTTTTACACATAATCTAATCCAGTTAACCACAAGTCATTTAAGATAGGAAAGAGATGCTGTATCAGAGTAAAAATTTCTCCACGACGCTGACTACACCAACTGCAGAGCATATATTGTATCTGTATTTTGTACAAATTTAAGAAATTTCCCATGTTTAAATTTGTATCTAAGCATCATATTCGCCTTTCTTCAACGAGTGTGCTTATATTTTGGAAAGTTGAAGCGCAACCGTGCCCAGCTTCACAAGTATTTCCGTACTTACTCCAACTCACAAAAGAAATGCAGCTTCGATTGTAAATAAATCAGCATGCTCTAAACATGCCTTCCAGTTGAAGCGTAGTTCATAAACTACCAAGACTACTTAAGAGAGGCTGGCATCTCACGTGAAGATTGTTAATAATGGACAATAAACTCATATACATATTCTATCACAAATCAGCAGCATCCACCTCTAAAGAACCCTTTCCTTGACTTTCTATTGTGGAACGATTTCTTTGATACATTTCCAATTTAACAGAACGTAACAACATTAAACTCTTCAACTTGATTTCTTTTCATTTCTAGAATGAATACAGCCAAAACAAACATTACCGGATAAAGTTACGTCCTTGTGAATATTTTTGTTATGATTTATATCATACCATGGACATGAACATAAACATCACTGAAATCAAGCCAAGTTTTAAACAACCAAACTTAATTGGTAAAAATGATAGCTCTTAATTGGTATGGTAACAAATTGAGTCTCATGAGAAATTGAGTATCATTATATTGCTATTTAAGTTTTCTATGAAATTCTCAATACGCTAATTATCTTTATATACGTAGATTACCGATGTACAGTCCGGTCCACGCTCCGGATGGGAAGATCGTAAATTATTCTTAGATTATATATAGTTTGAATAAAGTTGCAGTCTTTCCAATATTGAAATATTTCTGGAACTTAACATTCTTTCTTGTATATTTTGAGCTTTCGCTTGTAACTAAAATGTTAAAATTTGCTTGTCAGAGACTATTGAAATTAATTTTCAAAATTACTTTAACGGTGAAAGTCAAATTTTGCGGTGGTGAAAATGGAGAAAATAATCTCATCGTTCTGTTGCACCAATAAAATTACAATATTTCGCATGTAATTTTCCTACTTTTGGCTTGAAGCTATTTTACCGTTATGTATTTCTATATAGAGATTTGAATTTGGAAAGATTCATTGTGGGTTATGATGACCGAAAAGTGGACCGAACTAATGTAGGCCTATACAAATATTACCAAATGAGAGTTTCAATGATGACACAATTGAAACAGTATGAAATTAGGTGTGTGTGCGCTGATATGAAACCGCTTTTAGATAGTGTGAATGGGTTGATTCTCTCAGTTAAGCATCATGTCCCGAAAATAGTCTGAAGAAACTTTCGAATTAATTCTAAACATCAAGAAGTAGCAAACGGTGCATTTTGGGTAAACTCACAGTTATTAGGTATAACTACATCACCTATTTAATTATACAAAGGCCTCATCAATATTCCATCAATTCTCATCAATTCTACCGAATTACATTTTTTCCAATACAAGCTTTCTCTAACTTAATTTGATTTATTGTAAGGTGGGGTAATAGATGGTTCTGTCGTATTTCAAATACTTCCGCATTATCTTCTTCTTGATTTTACTTTATGTTTTTACGCAGGAGACCTATAAGTGACATGGTATGATCTGACAATGTACCAATAGTTTAATCCCAGTACTCTTCTTACAGTCTTAATTGGAATAACAACACCAGCTAAAGATTTAATCCACACTTTTCCTACCGTGCCTACATTTCTTTAGTATAAATTCAAAATGGTGCCTTAAATTTGTTATATGACTATGTGTATGTAAAACCCTTGGTCGCTTTCCTTATTTCTCCAGTTTATATCATTCAGTTATCCATGACGTCGGGAAATGAAATTTATGTCATGTCTTTCTTTCCAAAGATTTATCTTCCCGTGTGAATTACAGCAAGAATATACAACCAGGTATAGGTTCAACGACTGTATGATACCCAGGAATTTGTTGATACTCCAGATAGAAAAATGCATGGTTAATGCCGTGTCGTACGTTCCTTCAGATTAAAGGTAATCTACGGTTTCCATTTACTTGAATTGTCATAAATACACAGCAGCGCTGATACAGAAATAAACTTGGACCCCATAATGTTTACACATTACTCTCTTATAATCTCACATAACAAAACCTTGAATTCTCAAACATAACAAGGGATTAGAATTTCATTGTACATTAATATTTGTAGTTTACAAAAGTGTTTTGAAGAAAGAATAACCCTGAAAATTTTGCTATGTTCTACGATTTCTTTCATCGGCATATCAGCATATAGGCCTAATAGATAATCAAAGAATTGAATCTCTCAGAGGATCATAAATTTTGCAGTAGTTTCGAAATCCAAATTTCCTGCACGCACTATGCATACTTTGCACCAACGGTAGAACCAGGATTATGCTATTTGAATAACAGGTTCCTGGTAGAACTAGGGTCTTGGAATCTGTGTGAACAGGTGGACGTCAATACACAAATATAGCGGCATTATTGACTGGTATCCGCAAGATGATGTACTGTTCTTCAATATAATTGAGTAAGATTCAATTAATTGAGCAAGATTTTCTTAATTTAGTAAGCCTGAAAAAGGCAAAGCGACTATCTATTTAGTAAGATGAATACAAAATTGGACAAAGACAAAATATAAATATTACTTTTATCTGATAAACTTAGAAAATTCATTCGTGGTAGTAATGATTTATCAATTGTTATAAAGTATAACTGACAGACGGTTGACGTGGTGATATACATGTATTAAAGAAGGAAATTAAAGAACTGTAATGGTGTAATTGGCTCCAAATTTGTGATTCTGAAAAATCTTAACACGTTCATGTTTTTCTTTAAATTACTTCATTATCTTATAAGCTTAAATCTTTAATAAGGAAATGATAATGAAATGTACTAACATTAAATTGACTTATATAGTAGTAGCTCTCAGTCACTTTTGAATTGTCCCAACTTCTGTCTTTGAAGTATAATTAAGTTATGACGAAGATATTGCTATGAAGTTATGTGAAATACATGTTTACTATCTATTCCCATAGCAAGAGACTTGACATTATTTATATCAACGAAGCATAAACTTCAGGAAGAAATAAAGTTAAAACAAACTTCTTTAATGTGATACCAACCTTTACCTCAGGTTTGCATTAAAACGATAAATGGTAAATTAACAGTTTCTCCCAAACCATTTAGCTCATAATTATATAGGACTTTATTAATCCAAATCTGGTAGTTTATGGTCTTATCTTGAGGTTATTTGTAATCCGTAAAACAGTTTATTTAAACCCAATCCGTAACGAAATATAGTATTGAATTTTAAGAACATCTTTATTTACAAAGGTGTTCAATCCATATGCAAGTTTAACTCAAAATCTACAACCTTTGAAGTTCTGTATCGTCAGATCGTTTAATAACATTTAGTGTATGTATATTCTTTCTATGTCTGAAAATAGCTTCATAGTTTTCGCAAAGTTTCCTCAAAGGTCACGCTCCGAAGTACTTTAATCTAATTGTATACGCCTTTATTAAATCAAAATTCTGGTAGTTTATTGTAGTATCTGGTGATTTGTAATCCATGTAACAGTTTATTTAAAGAGGGAGGCTCGTCTCAGTCAAATTGTGATGAGAACAAGGGCACTTTCCCAGAATAAGTTTCTTCGGTAATAATATATCAAACATTTGTGCGATTTTGTATTTAAATACATGAACTAAGACACACAGAAAGAGGGGAGAGAAAGAGAGAGAGGGGGGGGGGCGGGAGGAGAGATGGGGATAGAGGAGAAGGTGGGTGTAGAAGTACACGTGATAAAGAACAGGGTCATTTTAAAAGTTTGACAACATTTACACAAGTTTGTTGTAAATTATTAAAAAACCTTTCTTTTAGACAACTCATATTTTTCAAAAAGTGACGATAAACTTAACCATGTACAAACGTAAACAATAAAACATTATATTTCCACATTATGCGTTTTCAAGATTTGGTTTTTTTATATGGTGTCTTATCTCTTTGACATGAATTTTGAAGTGTATAATACACCTTGATATGTGTTGTGACATTACTTTGGAAATGTGAATAATTTTGCGAGAGCCTCCGGGGGTTTCGACCCTGGACCCGTACCAGGGCTTCGCCCCTGGACCCCACCAGGGGCCCTTAAGCAAGCCCTTGGACCCCACGCCGACAAGTTGAGAAATTTGCGCTTTGTGTTTTGTATATGGTGTATTATAGCCTTCTTTGACGTGAATTTTGACTTGTATAATACACCTTCTTACTATGCGTTGTGACATACTGTTTTGCCCTTGAAATATCAATTTTGCTAGAGCCTCCGGGGACTGAGCCCCCTGGACCCCTTCCGGGGTTTCGCTTCTGCTCGAAGTGACACCTTTAGTGTCACCTCGACTATGGCAATAAATATCGTTTCGATTCGATTCAATCCCCCACCCTCCTCCCCCTCCATCCTCCCCACCCTTCCCCATATAAAAATTCTGGATATGCCACTGCTGTAATCTATTTGCATATGCCTAAATCAATTCATAATTCTGGTAGTTTTTTATTCTTTAGTTATCATCTTGCGATTAATAATCCGTGTAAGAGAACATTTAAACCCGATCCGTAATGAAATATAGTCTGGCATTCCAAGAACATAATTATTTCCAAAGGTGTTCAATCCTTGTTTCATTCGAAGTCTGCAAGTTTTGTCTTTGAAACACGTTTAGTGTATGTCTATCTCTTTATATGTCTGAAGAAAGCTTCGCAAAGTTTCATCAAAGGTTAAGCTCCGAAGTACTTTAATCTAATTATGTATGACTTTATCAACCCAGAACACTAATATTTGATTACTTTCTATTTATCTTACCATTTACAATCCGTGCACAGTTTATATCAATCTAATTATTCGTTAAGATTAGTCTGGTATTTCAATAACATGTTTACGTTCGAATGTGTTGAATTCATTTTCTCTTTTACGGAGAAGATTAATCTGCAGCTTATTTTTCAGCTTACGTTTCGGTTTTGAAACACTTTGAGCATATGTTAGCTAGAGTTTCATTTATGTGATTCAATCTCTTATTTTGAAGATATACCCTTTTTGATGACGCAACAAACACTACTGAGTAAATACATTAATGCGTACTTACTAAATGATATTCACTTATGATGATTAATTGTGATCAATTATTGCATTTCAAAGGTAGGAGTTTGATTTAGTTCGTGTAACAGATCATTCGCGTCGATGAATAAACACGAAAGTAGCTTCACAGTGCTTTAAATAATTTATCGACTTTTCTAGTTCCTTTTGGTCACCAAGTGATTTAGAGTACAATGAAAATCTAGATGAATTGATTGGTTTTGCACTAACTGACTAAAGCGTTCATTGACGTTGCACATGACATATGTTCAAGAGATATTTCAATAGTCCTTTGATCATACAAAAGACAAAGATGAAAATGAAATACGTCAGACTTACATTGGATACTTGTATGTTTTAGTCATTTTTAGAAAGAAAAAAAAATTATAAGCAAATGTTTACACTTAAATGCCAAAACTTAATTTTGAATTTTGCAAAGTACCTACAAGTGGATAAGTTAATGAATTCGACGTCTGTAATGTCTCGCATGTTTAATTAAAACGACATCATATCAAAGCGATAAAGTAAAATTCTACATTCGACAAATATTTACTCGCTTGAAAATATTTTTCTGA
>JAIGNY010001501.1:192500-225000 GCA_020152595.1 Chiridota heheva
AGGGGGGAGGGTGGTCCATGCTGAAGTGGTAGGCATGTTCCATCCGACATTTATTTAGGTTTTGGGAATTTCTAAATCTAGCAAATTGACTTTTTGGACATTCAAACATTTAAAAAAATTCTAAAACCATATGTGAATGTCTGAATTTCATACGAAAGTGAATACTATAATATCCTTAAAATGTTTTTTTTTTCTCCCTGAACCTGTTTTAAAAATCTCTACAAAATACTACATAACTTTGAAATATATATCATATGCGCGGATAACGCAGTTATTTTCTTGTTCAAAGTTCCGCCATTTCCTCGTTTTACGTATAAATGTTAGTGTGTGGGCTATTATGTATACGTATATGTATAGGAAAAACGAAAGCGCGGAATTTCTTTGTACATGTCTTGTATAGCTTTAAAAGTATATCTGATGTCGGATTTAGTTCCAAATTTTCCGCGTTTTTGTACTGGCCAGGCTAAACAATGCTATCACGAACTTCTTTAATACGATCCGGACGAGAACACTTGTACTGTACGACGTATGAACAGACATAACATCGACAACGAAGTCATTGTCCACGGCCTTCGATAACCAGTTGTGGTGCACTGGCGTGTCTACCCAACCCAGGTTTGAATCCAGTCTCGTAGACATGTATGATAACCGCCCTACCACAGTAGGTAGACAATGGAGTCTTTAATTAGCTCCATTTTATATCTTAGCTATCATCAGAACAGTTAATCACACAATTTGATAGATGTTGAGTATAAAGAACGGTCGATAACATGTTAATTACTGTTCTAATTGGAGTACACCTTACATTGTTTCTTAATTCGGTTTTATCGTTCGTTTGTTTTGGAACAGGAAATTTCGTACATTCTAAGAGACTGAATTGCAATTAAATAAAGAAAATTAGGTTAGTTTCAATCTGTTTTCAAAATAAGGTTTTCTTTTCGGATAAGAATAAACACCTGAATGTCCTAAAATAAACTTCTTAAATGTTACTACAAAGTCGCCTGCCAACACATATCTTAATTCAGCTGTTCATCTGTTAGTCCTTCGGGCAAACCTATGCCATTATGCAGTAGTTGAAGAAAAGATTGTGTTGTAGATCCGCATTATATGAACAAGAAGTTGGTACTTATCCAAACGTAAATAATTTGCAGCTAGATAAAAGAGAAAAAGTGTTTCACAACTCCCTGCTTCAACTGAAGCCCAGTTATCCGGTGGTGTATCCAGCTTGAGCAAGTAGCGACACAAATAGAGCAATTTAAGGAAAGTACGTTAGTGTGGGGACAGGAGCGCAAATAGAGAGGTGCGTTCTCGATAATGATAATGATGACAGTAACACGTGGGTGTTACGAAAACAGAAACCAAGACCCATTCGAAAACAGAGACCCAGAATACGAAAACAGAGGCCCTGAATACGAAAATAGAGATCCAAAATACGAAAACAGAGACCAGGTATACGAAAACAGAGACCCTGGTGTACAAAAACAGAGACCCAGAATACGAAAACAGAGACCCAGGTAACGAAAACAGAGACCCAGGTATGCGAAAACAGAGACCCGAAATTCGAAAACACAGACCCATAAATACGAAAACGGAGACCCAAAATACGAAAACAGAGACCCTGTTACCCTGGTATACAAAAACAGAAATACAGGAATTCGAAAACAGAAACCCAAGAATACAAAAATATAGACCCATGTATACGACCCAGCGAAGTGCCCTTTTTCATAAAGGAAAAGTGCCCTTTTTCTGAGGGAAACGTGTACTTTTTCAGAAGAAAAAGAGCCCAGGCCCTTTTTAGCGAAGGAACCTGCCCTTTCAAACATTACAAACTTTTTCTTCAAAAAATATCTGATCTTTTAACACAAATATCACCCTAAAAAGACTAAAATTGTGAAATTTCGCGCGCATACACTATTCTTAATTCCCCTAAACAGCTAAAGACAAACTTGGAGGCTCAACAGCCCTATTTATTGGATTTGTTCATACTAAAATGGCCTCTACCTCTGCTTACCTTAAAAACTCTTTAGAATAGGGCCAGTGTGCGAGCCACCCCAAATTTCATTAGTGAGGCATCTCTGTAATGAGCCATGCAGGGAACAACTTAGTTGGGGATGAGCCATTGTCATGACATAAACTGACGTGCCCTCTCCCCTTTGCAAAAATTGTGTTATATAAAATATAAACATATTATTTATTGACCATTTTATTGACAGATTGAAGAATGTAACACAGACATCATGCAAAATACCACAAATTTCACTCGTTGGAGCGCCTATAATTTTGGGTTCTGCAAGTGGCGTAGCCAGCATTAAAAAAGTGAGGTCGGAGAAGTTCTTAGACCCCCTTCCAAGACGAAGTGTTCAAACATCTGAGGGCATTTTTGTTTTTGAAACAAAAATATATTTTAAAAAACAACAATGATTTTCCAAATTTTTTGAAAATTTATGCGAAAAAGTGGGGTCAGGATTCCCCTTGTGGCTACGCCACTGGGTGTGAACTCGGGCCATCTGATCTAATTTATAGGCCTACGGAATATATATAGTCTACCGCGTTACATTTATTCTCAGCAAGAAAATGATAAACTCCTGAATAATAATCTAAGGACCCCTTAATTTTCATTAGATTATTTTAGACATTAAATATATTCCGATTCATGACCAATACAATTGGCTCATGATCTTCAACAAGTTTAGTCTAAATCCTTCCGATTTCAAGACTTACGGTTTCAAGACATAAACTGATCAATTTTACCAAATTTTGGACCAAAATATTTTAAATTCTTGCTGCAATTTTTTTTTTTAAAGAAGGAAGGGAAAATGTGTCACCAGTCATTTTCGAGACGATAAAAATGTATAATTTTCCGGGGGTGGGGTCGGGATGGGAAGGAGTAGGTAGGGGAGAGGGGGGGGTAAAGATTCGTCTGTTCGTATTCAGGGGCTCTGTTTTCGTATTCTGGGTCTGTTTTCTTATTCAGGGTCTCTGTTATCTTTGTTTTCCTATACCTGGGTCTCTGTTTTTGTATTCTGGGTCTCTGTTTTCTTATTCAGGGTCTCTGTTTTCGTATACCAGGGTCTCTGTTCTCGTATGCTTGGGTTTTCTCATTCAGGGTCTTTCTTTCCGTATAACAGTGTCTCTGTTTTCGTATAGCCTGGCTGGGTCTCTGTTTTCGTATTAAGAGTCGCTGCTTTCGTATACCAGTGTCTCTGTTTTCGTATTCTGGGTCTAGGTTTTGTATTCAGAGTCTCTATTTTCGTATACCAGGGTCTCTGTTTTTGTATACCACAATCTCGGTTTTCGTGTGGCTCTCAGGTCTCTGTTTTCGAGGTCTCTGTTTTCGGATACCTGGATCTCTGTTTTTGAGTGGGTCTCAGGTTTTTGTTTTCGTATAGCCTGCTTTGGTCTCTGTTTTCGTATTCAGAGTTGCTGTTTTCGTATACCAGTGTCGCTGTTTTCGTATGCCGGGTCTCTGTTTCGTATTCAGGTTCTCTGTTTTCGTATACCAGGGTCTATGTTTTCGTACACATGGGTCTTTGTTTTCGTAATATGGGTCTCTGTTTACTAATTCAGGGTCTGTGTTTTCGTATACCAGGATCTTTGTTTTCGTACACCTGAGTCTCTGTTTTCTTATTCAGGGTCTCTGTTTTCGTATATACCAGGATCTATGTTTTCGTATACCTGGGTCTCTGTCTTCGTATTCTGGGTTTCTGTTTTCGTATTCAGAGTCCCTGTTTTCGTATACCATTGGGTCTCTGTTTTAGTATTCTGGGTCTCTGTTTTCGTATGAAGAGGCGCTGCCTTCGTATACCAGGATCTCTGTTTTTCTATACCTGGGTTTCTGTTTTCGTATGAAGAGGCGCTGTTTTCGTATACCAGTGTCTCTGCTCTAGTATTGTGGGTCTCTGTTTCGTCGGTTCGTATTCAGGGTCTCTGTTTTCGTATTCAGGGTCTCTGTTTTTGTATACCAGGGTTTTGTTTTTGGTATAACTGGGTCTCTGTTTTCGTATACCTGGGTTTCTGTTTTCATATACCTGGGTCTCTGTTTTCGTATACCAGGGTCTCTGTTTTCGTACATCTGGGTCGCTGTTTTCGTATTCTGGCTCTGTTTTCTCATTCAGAGTCTCTGTTTTCGTATTCAGGGTCTTTGTTTTCGTATACCACTAGAGTTTCTGTTTTCGTTTACCTGGGTCTCTGTTTTCGTATACCTGGGTCTCTGTTTCGTATTCTGGGTGTCTTTTTTCTCATTCATAGTCTTTGTTTTCGTATATCTCTGTTTTCGCATAGCCTTCCTGTGTCTCTATTTTCGTATTCAGAATCTCTGTTTTTGTATACCTGGATCTGTGTTTTCGTGTGGGTCTCGGGTCTCTGTTTTCGTGTGGTTCTCGTATCTCTGTTTTCGTGTGGGTCTCGGGTCTCTGTTTTCGTGTGGTTCTCGTATCTCTGTTTTCGTGTGGGTCTCGGGTCTCTGTTTTCGAAGTCTCTGTTTTCAAAGTCTCTTTTTTCGCATACCTGGATCTCTGTTTTCGAGTGGGTCTCGGGTCCATGTTTTCGATGTCTCTGTTTTCGTATACCAGTATCTTTGTTTTCGTATAGCCTGCATGGGTCCCTGTTTTCGTATTTGGGTCTCTGTTTCCGTATTCTGGATCTCTATTTTCGTATTCAGCTTCTTTGTTTTTGTATACCAGGGTCATTGATTTCGTATATCTGGGTCTCTGTTTTCGTATTATGAGGTCTGTTTTCTCATTCAGGGTCTCTGTTTTTGTATTCAGGGTCTTTATTTTTGTATACCATCAGGGTTTCTGTTTTCGTATACCTTGGTCTCTGTTTTCGTATTCTGGGTCTGTTTTTTTTTTTTCTCATTCATGGTCTTTGTTTTTGTATACCAGTATCTCAGTTTTCGTATAGCCTGCCTGGGTTTCTGTTTTCGTATTCAGAATCTCTGTTTTTGTATACCTGGATCTCTTTTTTCGTGTGGGTCTTGGGTCTCTGTTTTTGTATACCTTGATCTCTATTTTCGAGTGGGTCTTTGGTCTCTGTTTTCGAGGTCTCTGTTTTCTTATAGCCTGCATGGGTCCCTGTTTTATGTACCTTTGGGTCTCTGTTTTCGTATTGTGGGTCTCTATTTTCGTATTCAGGTTCTCTGTTTTTGTATATAGCGTCTCTGTTTACGTATACCTGGGTCTCTGTTTTTGTATACCAGGGTCTCTGTTTTCGTATACCTGGGTCTCTGTTTTTGTATACCAGGGTTTCTGTCTTCGTATACCTGGGTCCCTGTTTTCGTATACCTCGGTTTCTGTTTTCATATACCTTGGTCTCTGTTTTTGTATTCTAGGTCTCTGTTTTCTTATTCAGGGTCTCTGTTTTCGTATTCTGGGTGTCTTTTTTCTCATTCATAGTCTTTGTTTTCGTATACATCTCTGTTTTCGCATAGCCTTCCTGTGTCTCTGTTTTTGTATTCAGAATCTCTGTTTTTGTATACCTGGATCTGTGTTTTCGTGTGGGTCACGGGTCTCTCTTTTCGTGTAGTTCTCGTATCTCTGTTTTCGTGTGGGTCTCGGATCTCTGTGTTCGTGTGGTTCTCGTATCTCTGTTTTCGTGTGGGTCTCGGGTCTCTGTTTTAGAAGTCTCTGTTTTAGAAGTCTCTGTTTTCAAAGTTTCTGTTTTCGAAGTCTCTTTTTTCGTATACCTATATCTCTGTTTTCGAGTGGATCTCGGGTCCATGTTTTCGATGTCTCTGTTTTCGTATACCAGTATCTTTGTTTTCGTATAGCCTGCATGGGTCCCTGTTTTCGTATTTAGGTCTCTGTTTTCGTATTCTGGATCTCTACTTTCGTATTCAGGTTCCCTGTTTTCGTATACCAGGTTCTCTGTTTTCGTATACCAGGGTCTCTGTTTTTGTATATCTGGGTCTCTGTTTTCGTATTCTGGGTCTGTTTTCTCATTGAGGGTCTCTGTTTTCGTATTCAGGGTCTTTATTTTTGTATACCATCAGGGTTTCTGTTTTCGTATACCTTGGTCTCTGTTTTCGTATTCTGGGTCTCTGTTTTCGTATTCTGGGTCTCTTTTTCTCATTCATGGACTTTGTTTTCGTAAACCAGTATCTCAGTTTTGGTATAGCCTGCCTGGGTTTCTGTTCTCGTATTTAGAATCTCTGTTTTCGTATACCTGAATCTCTTTTTTCGTGTGGGTCTCGGGTATCTGTTTTCGTATACCTCGATCTCTATTTTAGAGTGGGTGTCTGGTCTCTGTTTTCGAGGTCTCTGTTTTCTCATAGCTTGCATGGGTCCCTATTTTATATACCTTTGGGTCTCTGTTTTCGTATTGTGGATCTCTATTTTCGTATTCACGTTCTCTGTTTTCGTATACCAGGGTCTCTGATTTTACATATCTGGGTCTCTGTTTTCGTATCCTGGGTCTGTTTTCTTATTCAGGGTCTCTGTTTTCGTATACCAGGGTTTCTTTTTTCGTATATCTGGGTCTCCTGTTTTCGTATTCAGGGTCTCTGTTTTCGTATACCATCAAGGTTTCTATTTTCGTATACCAGGGTCTCTGTTTTTGTATACCTGGGTCTCTGTTTTCGTATTATCGGCCTCTGTTTTCGTATTGAGGGTCTCTGTTTTCGTATACGAGGGTCTTTATTTTCTTATTTAGGGTCTCTGTTTTCGTATTCAGGTCTTTGTTTTCTATACCAGGGTTTCTGCTTTCGTATATCTGGGTCTCTGTTTTCGTATTCTGGGTCTGTTTTCTCATTCTGGGTCTCTCTTTTCTTCTTCAGGGTCTCTGTTTTCGTATACCTGGGTCTCTGTTTTCATATACCTCAGTCTCTGTTTTCGTATACCTGGGTCTCTGTTTTCGTATTCTGTTTTTCCTCATTCATGGTCTTTGTTTTCTTATACCACTATATCTGTTTTCGTATAGCCTGCCTGGGTCTCTGTTTTCGCATTGTAGCTCTCTGTTTCGTCTGTTATTATTGAGGGTCTCTCTTTTCGTATTGAGGGTCTCTGTTTTCGTATTGAGGGTCTCTGTTTTCGTATACCAGGGTTTCTGTTTTCGTATACTTGGGTCTCTGTTTTCGTATACCTGGGTTTCTGTTTTCATATACCTGGGTCTCTGTTTTTATATTCTGGATCTCTGTTTTCTTATTTAGGGTCTCTGTTTTCGTATACCAGGGTCTCTATTCTCGTATACCAGGGTCTCTGTTTTCGTATTCCTGGGTCTCTGTTCTCGTAATCTGGGTCTCTTTTTTCTCATTCGTGGTCTCTGCTTTCGTATACCAGGATCTCTGTTATCGTATTCCTGGGTCTCTCTTTTCGTATTCTGGGTCTCTGTTTTCGTAATCTGGGTCTCTTTTTATTCATTCGTGGTATTTGTTTTCGTATACCAGTATCTCTGTTTTCGCATAGCCTCTCTGGGTCTCTGTTTTCGTATTCAGAATCTCTGTTTTCTTATACCTGGATTTCTGTTTTCGTGTGGGTCTCGGGTCTCTGTTTTCGAAGTCTCTGTTTTCTCTGTTTTCGAAGTCTCTGTTTTCGAAGTCTCTTTTTTCGAAGTCTCTTTTTTCGTATACCTGGATCTCTGTTTTCGAGTGGGTCTCGGGTCCATGTTTTCGATGTCTCTGTTTTCGTATACCAGTATCTCTGCTTTCGTATAGCCTGCATGGGTCCCTGTTTTCGTATTTGGGTCTCTGTTTTCGTATACCTAGGTCTCTGTTTTCGTATATCTGGGTCTCTGTTTTTGTATTCTGGGTCTTTTTTCTCACTAGGGTCTCTGTTTTCGTATTCAGGGTCTTTGTTTTCGTATACCATCAGGGTTTTTGTTCTCGTATACCTTGGTCTCTGTTTTCGTATACCAGTATCTCTGTTTTCGTATAGCCTGCCTGGGTCTCTGTTTTTGTGTTCAGGGTCTCTGGTTATATATACCAGTGTCTCTGTTCTCGTATACCTGGGTCTCTGTTTTCGTATTTCTGGGTCTCTGTTTTCGTAATCTGGGTCTCTTTTTTCTGATTCATGGTGTTTGTTTTCGTATACCAGTATCTCTGTGCTCGCATAGCTTCCCTGGGTCTCTGTTTTCGTATTCAGAATCTTTGTTTTCGTATTCTGGGTCTTTTTTCTCACTAGGGTCTCTGTTTTCGTATTCAGGGTCTTTGTTTTCGTATACCATCAGGGTTTCTGTTCTCGTATACCTTGGTCTCTGTTTTCGTATAGCAGTATTTCTGTTTTCGTATAGCCTGCCTGGGTCTCTGTTTTTGTATTCAGGATCTCTGGTTTCGTCTACCAGCTGACCAGTGTCTCTGTTCTCGTATACCTGGGTCTCTGTTTTCGTATTTCTGGGTCTCTGTTTTCGTAATCTGGGTCTCTTTTTTCTGATTCGTGGTGTTTGTTTTCGTGTACCAGTATCTCTGTGTTCGCATAGCCTCCCTGGGTCTCTGTTTTCGTATTCAGAATCTTTGTTTTCGTATACCTGGATCTCTGTTTTCGTGTGGGTCTCGGGTCTCTGTTTTCGTGTAGTTCTCGTATCTCTGTTTTCGTGAAGGTCTCGGGTCTCTGTTTTCGAAGTCTCTGTTTTCGAAGTCTCTGTTTTCGAAGTCTCTCTTTTCAAAGTTTCTGTTTTCGAAGTCTTTATTTTCGTATACCTGAATTTCTGTTTTCGAGTGGGTCTCGGGTCTCTGTTTTCAAGGTCTCTGTTTTTCGATACCTGGATCTCTGTTTTTGAGTGGGTCTCGGTTCTCTGTTTTCGAGGTCTTTGTTTTCGTATACGTATATCTGGACCTCTGTTTTCGAGTGGGTCTCGGGTCTCTGTTTTCGATTTCTCTGTTTTCGTAAAAAACAGTAACACGTAGTCAATGAGAATTACGGTCCCTGGTGAGTCCAACAGAACAATTTTTTACAGTACTATAGGGTAGTTGCGTCAGTACCGTCGGAAGGTATGTTTGATATCAAGAGGGATGAGGGTGGGGGTGCTAAATTAGTATTTGCTGAAAGTTGATAAAATTTTGGTAAATTTTGACAACATTTCTTAAACGTTAAAGAAAACTTCCCGAGATCCCGGGTCCATTTAAAGAATATAATGCACAAGCATTGGATAAAACCCCAAGTACCCATTGAACAGGTAAATGTTAAACTCTAAATGAGCATGTATCTATGGCGAGAAAATATTTAAATCTGAAGACCTAAAGTGCGTAAAGTTGCGCCCTACAAGATTCAATCCTTCACAAAAGTTTCCAAATCAAGCTAAATCTATCCTGCTCTATGATATACTGCACATGTAAATGTTATACACTGAAAGAGCGTAAATTTTTGCCATGCTAATATAAACTTTGAGAGAGCATAAATTTGCGCCCTTTAAAGTACCGTACCAAGAATCATAACTTCACAGTTTCCAAATCAAATTAATCTGTCCTGCTTTATAATATATATGTAAATATTAGATTCTAAAAGAGCGTTAATTTACGCAATAAAAAGAAAGTACCAAGATTGAGACCTTCACAGAAGTTTCCAAATCAAACGTAATCTATCCTGCTCTATGATATAATGTGCATGTTCTGTACCTCTTAGTCTGAAAAAGGGTAAATTTGCACCATGAAAAAATAAAACACACTATAATATACATGTAAACATTTTACTCTGAAAGAGCGTAAATTTGCACCTTAGAAAGTACTTTACCAATATTCAATCATTCACAGGTTTCATCTCAAACTTTAATCTATCCTGTTCTATCTGTCTATCCTGATAAACTGATGTACACTTATGTAGATTGTAGATAAGTATTTACACATTTTCTTAAAATTAAATTGCAAGCTGTTGCTACCTGCCCATACACCTTCAAGTGCACCGTGTAGGGGTACATTAGACTGTTAAACTGTACATTAATTTACCCACTAACACCAAGTTTCTCCTTTAGCTTGCAAAGTTTTCTGCACATACTCAAACAACTACCAACAAAATTGAATAATTTACATGTTGGCATCTAGATAGTCTCTCATTGTTTTTTAGTGGCATAATTTTCACTTCATTAAACCTAAAACTACAGATTACCTGTTTATTCTAAATTATTTCAGTTATGAATTTGGTAGTTTGGAGTATTCGTTGTCTTCACAACAAAGTAAATTGTATTACTCCTTCATCCATATGATGGGTACCATTCTGGATGTCATCTTTTGGACCCTTCCTACCCATGGTTGATCTCGTTCACATTCAGTGGTCTTGGAATGGTGTCACTGCAACGCAGCTGCCCCAGCTTGGCAGGCAGGCAGCTTAAAGTTGAAAGTATTAAATTGAATTGTATTGAATGAAAAAAAAGAGGTATATATCAAGTTCAAGCATTTCATATAGTATACTACATTTTTTTCTCTCTCCAAAATCAAATGAAGTAAATAAAGGCCATGAACTGATACTTGTTCCTACAAATGCTCTACTTGAATGAATGCATATTTTGCTGACTTTACTTTACTTCTATCTTTGACTTATCTACAACAAATTAGTTTAAAAATTGAATACATTTTTTATTTCTTTAAATGTCACTTGTGCAATTGCATGTAGAAGTAACCCATTTAACTTGTTCAGTCTGCGAAGAAAACCTTTGTAATAGGTACGAAGCCATGTCATTCATATTACTCAAACCCATTGGGCAAATCCAATAATCAGAATTGTATTATGTTTATGTGTGACGTGAAGAAATGGGCTTGTGGGACGCTTTAATGAAATGAGAAGGGAGAAGGTCAGATGGGCTTAGTGATTGACCAATATTAGTTTCCAGCCATGCTTCGTGTATTGCATTGCATTTATTCCTGAGATGTTGTGACTTACAACCATTGGATTTTTCGGGGAAATACTAAAAGAGTATCATGTACAGTACTTTTGATTTACAACATGAAGAAAGTTTGAACAAATATTTTAGATTTATTAAAAAAGTATTCATCAATTTTTAATCAAAATACATGAGCAATTGTTAATAGTCAGATAGTGAGGACAACGGCGTAGGAACATTTTTTTCTTGGGGTTGAAAGTTTATTTACCACGAACCTCAACCCCCTCCTGATTCAAAAGTCTCATTTTTTTCCAATTAATTTTCACGAATGTGGGATTTATTTTTTCATTTCTTAACAATGAAGAATAGACAATATAGTATAAGTTAGACACGACGTATCTGGCAGTACATACACGCTCGCTGTGCAGTCACTTGCATGTACACGTACTAGCTGCATGATGTATGTTACACATACGCAAGCGCTGTGTCGGTGTATACGATGTATACATTTTACGGCCAAGTGTGGTCAAATCAAATGATTGTAATTGGGGAAACTAAACTCGAACCCGGGATCGGACCGAGATATTATAATTTATAATCGAATAAATCAGAAGAACAAGCGCCGAAAAGGCTGATATATTTTTACAGAGGGTACAATTAAGCCCAATAAGTGGTTTTCCTCCTTCAAGTGGGGGAAGGGGGAGGGGGAAGCATACTTCCGTCCCCACATATTTTTGACTGAGGCAGCCCCCTTCTTCCTACGCCCTTAAGTAATATGAGGGCGACAAACTGAAACAGTATACTTTCTACACCTTATCACCTTTGGAATAATTAATTGATGTAGTTTGTTTACCCATTTTGTTTATGCTAATAACCTTCAAGATACTTCAGCCAAGCTGTCCTATTTGTATAGAACAAACAACAGACAGACATCACATTTCTTAATATATTTTATTGCATTTTTTCTAAGATTTTAAAACTTTTTTAACAACCATTGGATTTTTCGAGAAAGTAGTAAAACAGAATCTGGTTTATTAAAGTAGTTTTGATTAAGCCTACCACGAGAAGAAAGTTTAAAAGTATATTTTCAATATATACAAACAGTAACTAATTTTCAATGAAAAATACAAAACAATTGCAATGAAAATCAGAAACAGGGTGACGAACTCCAACAGTCATGACAGTAGACTTTCCACACCACTCAGTTACACAGTTGAGACGGGACTTAAACCTTCGATATCTCCTTAACAGAATAAGATATTGATGTTTTTCACCATTTCGTTTTTGCCTATGTCCACTCCTCTTTCTTCTAAGATGATCTTATTCTCTAATATTGATTCTGGTGTACAAACTTATCTTCAAATTTGTATGTACTTCAAAGACACATTTGTTTACTAAAAACTTATATCTGAGGACCAATATTCCAGGTACTGTACCTATCAAAATGTTGTGCTACAAACTTGCATATTTTTGCAGGGAATACATTGAAAGCAATTTATCTCACAATTTTGTATGAGCCTTGTAGACTACACTTGAAATGGCAACTATTGGAGGACTGTACTTCGGCTGAGGCAGCATAGGAAAAACATCCAATTTTGGTTATTTTAATGTTTCATTT
Organism: Chiridota heheva; assembly: GCA_020152595.1. Taxonomy (NCBI): domain Eukaryota; kingdom Metazoa; phylum Echinodermata; class Holothuroidea; order Apodida; family Chiridotidae; genus Chiridota; species Chiridota heheva. Next base: position 204,862 of record JAIGNY010001501.1, read on the forward strand.
AAAAAAACTCTTGTATCCCTAACCATGTAACTTAAACAGATAAAAATTGCAACATACATTCCTTCTAAATCTAGTCTGCACAAAATGTCCAAAAAGTTACCTGTGCATGATAAGCAAAAACGAGGAATATCTAAAGCTATTTTGAAAGCCACATTAGACTTAAAACAGCTTTTTGTTTGTAACCTCTATCACATTCGTTGACATAGTTATTGAATGTAGTAATATTTTAACAATTGATACATTACGTTTGTGTGATATTGACCTCGAATAATAAATTTGCTTTTTATCATATGTAAATAACTGCATTTTTCCAGATTTTGCTAGTACAGACGACTGGAATTTCATTTTCTCTTGTCATTTATATAAAACAAAAAGTTTTGAATATTTTTTCTAGGGAATTTGAAAGGAATCTCTATCCTTCAAGTTTTACGAATTTCATGAACAGTAGTCGAACAAATTTAAGAAATGATAAAACTTAATAAAAATTGATTATTTTTTTTTAAATGAAAATGTTTTAGAGGTCAATTTGTTTAAAAACTTAATAATATCGACTTCATCAGCGAAATACAGAACACAGGATGAAAGCATAGTGAAATTGTCCTGTTTGACACATGAATCATTCATTAATTATTAATTCATTCATTATTCATTCATTAATCATTCAGAAATAGTTTCATTCTGGGGTATCAGTAGGATGATTTGCTCAAATTACAGAGCTTCATCGGGCCTTTTCGACAGCATTTCGTGTGCATTTCTGTGTCCTCAACAAATCTAACACCCTGCCCTTTTCAAATCAAGCTGGGGATCTGCAGTATCATAAGACCGTATAGGATGCTTTGTTGTTGCTGGTTATAGGTAAGACTAGAACGGTAAATACCGTCATGATTCGCATGCTTAAGCAAATTGACACCCATATCATACGACCCAGCCAATTATAGAAATGGCATTCCACACTAAGTCCTCACCCCATGTCCCACATGACATTCCATCCAATTCCTTGTCCCACATGGCATTCCACCATATCTCCTACTTGACATTAACACCATATGTCCCACGTTGCATTACTTATGTCTCACATGGCATCCCATCCTATGACCAACATGGCATCCCACCGTATGCCCACATGGATCCCATCCCATGTCCCAAATGGAACCCCACCTCAACTCATGTCCCACATGGCATTCCACCATATCTCCCAAATGACATTCCATCATATAGTATGTCCCACATGGCATTCTACCCTATATCCCACATGGCATTCCACCATATGTCCCACATGGCATCCCACCCTATGTCCCGCATGGATCCCACCCTATGTCCCACATTAATTCAACCATATGTTCCATATGACATCCCTCTCTATGTCCCACATGACATCCCTCTCTGTGTCCCATATGGCATCCATCCCCATGTCCCCATGGCATTCCACTTTATGTCCCGCATGGCTTCCCACCTGATGTCCCACATGGCACTGAGAGCAGTACAAGTTTATAACACACCAGCACCAAAATTGAAGAATATTGTAGTCTTGCCTTTTCTAATTGGTAAAGGTGAGAAACTAAGTGAAGTAATGACAATAGAAGAGAAGTGAAAGCCATATTTCCACTCGGAAAGAATTCCAAACTTCCAAGTATACTAATGAAGTACTTTGAACTGTAAAATACCTAGTTTAGTAGTGTACGTGTGATAGAGGGAAAAGATGAACAAAACTGAAAAACTGGGTTGACATCTCAATTAAATCTTAAGATTTCTCAAGTTTTTTTTCTCAAAAGGACTAATGTTACAAGCCTCAAAAAGTAACTTTACATACAGCTTGATGTAATTTTATTGAAACTCATCGCAATATTTACACTGTTTTATTAAGTACAGTATTATATAATTTCTTCAAACAACAGCAGGACACAATCAACCCCTCCTTTTAGTCCTCGATAAAACCCCTCGAAGGAGGGTTTTCTTAGGCCATTGAGGCAGCCATTACCCATCATGCAATTTTCTTCGTCCATACACTTTGTACAGAGTGACAAAGTAAAATCATTTTGTGAACTACGACGGACGGCGTTTGCTGAAGTGTGAGAGGTACATGGAATTATGGGGAAACATGTTAGCTACCTTTTATCCAGTACCTTTTGATATGTTTACCAGTCCGATTTTGAAAAAAGAGCCAATATATGGCATGACCTATGTTTTACCTGCTTAGGTTTGTTGCGAATAATCTGTACTGTGCTAACATCTGCGTTGTGTTGACTAAGCATCGACTTTTCTTCTTTGACTGCGATTGTCAGTGTTCAATAAATTACAAATTAAAAGGGGTATTTCATATGCATTCTTACATTACATTTGTTCTTCGCGTAAATTTTGTTGTTATTTACGTAACCTCTTGGAGAACGCATTCATTTAAATCATTTTAATGCAGTGAAATATCAGTTCCTTTGTGACTTTCGTATGTGATGTTCTGTCTGAACAGTGAACGTATTCTAAAGTAGGCATATTGACCGTAACTAATGCTAAGTTACAGCCATCATGTGCGTAGAGTGTACGTTGGACTGTTTGCATTGCAGGCTTGTGTGTAATATATATTGTCATTCGTGTCATTCTGTTTCACCCATTGTCTGTACTGGCGAGTAACGTTCAGACGTTAAGGCCTAATCAAATCATGAATAAAACTTATGCAGTTAGTTTAGTTAATCTCAAATTGCACTGTTTATTCCTTTACGATCGGTCAGTCAGTAGGTGATCACACTCACAGTGTCACGCATAATGCATACTTGAAATAGACTGAATTGAAGATAGTAAGCAGCTGAGATGTGTGTGCGATTCGTATGTTTTAACTGTCGACTGGTTGCTGAATTGTACAATGGTCAAACCCTGGAAGCAGGGATTAGCATGAAAGACTTTTTTCAGGGGTTCACCTGGACTGTTCAACAAGATGATTTGGAAAATTCTGTGAAGAATATAATCTTTGTATTTTTAGGACGTAAATTTACTCTGTCAGAGTTATTTACATGACGCAAATTTACACTCTTTCAGAGTTATACATTAACATGGGGAAAACTGATGCTTTTTCAGTTAAACATTTACATAGGTATCATAGAGCAGGATAGATCAATTTTGATTGGAACCTTCTGTGAAGGATTGAATCTTGGGACTTTCTGCAGCACAAATTTAGAATCTATCAGAGTTTGATATTTATATGGAGCAAATTGACGCTTTCTCAAACTAACATTTACATGTGTATCATAGAAAAGGATAGATTAAAGTTTTGATTTCTGGGAAGGATTGAAACTTGGTGCTTTATAAGCATAAATTTACACACCTTCAGGTCTCCAGAGTTGATTATTTTCATTGCATAAATTTACGGTCTTTCCAACTTCTAGAGTCTTATTATCAATATCATAGAGTAGGAAAGATTAAGCTTTATTTGGAACAGTAAATGATTGAATCTTGGTACAGTACTTTCTAGAGCGTAAATTTACGCTTTTTGAATTTTACATGGAGCAAATGTACATGTATAGAGCAGGATACATTAAGTTTGATTTGCAACTTTCTGTGAAGGATTGCTTCTTGGTATTTTCTAGGGCGCAAATTTACGCACATTCAGGTCGTCAGAGTTAAATATTTCCTCGGCGTAAGATTTTGAATTTATCATGGTGCAAATTTACACTTTTTCGGAGTGCAACATTTACATGTATATCGCAGAATATATTAACTTTGATTTGGAACATTATGTGAAGGATTGCTTCTTGGTATTTTCTAAGGCGCAAATTTACCCACTTTCAGGTCTTGAGACTTGAATATTTTCTCGGCGTAAATTTACGCTCTTTCAGAGTTTAACATGTAAATGTACTGAGCATGATAGATAAAATTTGATTTGAAACCTTCGGGAAGGATTGGATCTTGGTACCTCCTAAGGCGTAACTCTACGCTCTTTCAGAATTTAGCATTTTATATGCTCCAAATTTACTCTCTCCCAGAACTTAACATTTACAAGTATACCATACAGCAACATAGATTAAGTTTGATTTGGACCATGTTGTGAAGGAAATTTACCTTCTTTTAAAGTTTGATATTTGCATGGCAGAAAATTACGCTCTTTCAGAGTAGTAAAATTTACATGTATATCAGGATAGACTAACTTCTATTTGGAAACTTCTGTGAAGGATTAAATCTGTGTAAGTTCTGGAGCGTAAATTTACGCTCTTTTAGAGTTTATATTTTCAGTGTGAAACAATTTCATGATAGCTTGTTTATATCAATTCTACTTGTGCAAATTTGCAATCTATCAGAGGATGTCATCAAATGTTTCCAGCAATCGTTTACCCGCTTTTGTAAATAATTCAATTCAAGATAAAGGTATTCATTTAACATGAAATGCTGTATGTAGAATGAGTGAATAATAAAATGATGGAAAATATAACAGTATTGGTTATTGTGTCTTTGTCATTGTCATGTGTAATAAAAATATCCTTTCTTTCAAATCCACAAGATAAATGTTATTGTCAATTTGAAAGAAACAGTCCTTCTACCTTTCAAAACTATGATAAGAAGAAATAATCCATTGATTAATAAGAATCATTCCCTAGGATACAATGTATCGTATGTTAAAATAAGACATTTTCCCATTCTTATGAAATTTTGACCCTTAGATAAAGGGTTAAATGCTAGGTCACCCCGTTAATTATAAACAGTAAAAAATGGGTATAATAGGCAGAAGTAAGTGAAGCTTAATTATCATAAGCAATTAAGGTCCACCCATATGGCGCTAACATTTCTTTATAAGACATTAAGAGTGAAAACTAGAAAATAAACTGTATGTGCGCAAAGCGGGAGAAATATTCACGATTTGTTTCTCTTTAAATAAGTTGAGATGCTTAGGCCCTTTGAAAGTTTCTTCAACAAAAAGAATGTCGGGTATAAGGCAGCTATACTAGGATAGTGGCATGCATGTCTACCACTGTTTAAAAGGGCACTTTTTGAACTTTGCACACACACAAAAATACGGGTGGTTGGGGTTCCATCGACTTTGGATGCTAACGGTGCTACTCTGTCTATGGTAAATCATTTTGTTGGTTATCGTTGCAGACCCTTGTCCCCTGATACTGTTTCCGTATACTGTCTATATAGGATTTTCATTACACATATTACAAAATACGGCATCAATGTGTATTAAAGGTCTGCAGCCGAAGCCCCCCCCCCCCCACCAGCCCCGCTCTTGACGACACTAGTGGCTTATCTATCCCCTTATAATGCAGCAGCCTCCAAAGCATTTTGTCAAATCCATTAATACAATTAATTGAAATATCAAATGAACCATATAAAGCAAAGATGTTGGCAAAGATGTTGGCACTTTTGATTCATACGGATTGAGCTAGCCTAACCTTTATTCTGGACGATAATTATTCCAGTTTGCACTAACAATTCCCAACTTTGGACCAAACATTAAACTTTTACCCACAATCTTCAATTTTTGACCAAAAAGCTTTAATATTGGACCAACAACAAATTTAAAGTTTTTTGGCTCAACAATTCTGAATTTTTATAACAAAATATACAATTTAAGGCCAAAAATCTTCAAACTTTGTCACTCACTTTCTGCATATTAGTTCTTTGATTTAATTCGTTGTTCTATCTGCCAGCTACTCTTAAAGGTTACGCGTAAGTATCATTATATCTGAAAGACGTCAATTTTCTTGCCATCCCATATATTAATATTCAAGATTTCATCGCCACTCATCCGGACCTATGGGGCATGTAGACCGATGTCATTACCAATTTTAAAGTCTTAGCGTGATTCCTTTACCCAGTCATGCCAGTATCAAGCTGTATAAAAAGAAATGTCATAAGTATACTTCTCTGAATTATCGGACAGTCCCATGAGCTCCGATTGGTTGAATGCCCATAAGTATCGTCGACCTTCTTCAGCCTTAATATGTTTTCCTTGTAATTTAATTACTAGTTCTTGTGGGATATAAACTTGCTTATGGTTTGCATTATTTTCTAAGTACGTGTTGGAAAGTACGGTGACACAAATACAGCTCTATTTTTCCCCGATATCACTCCAAATATGAATTATTGCCGATAGCAAGAAATATTATCAGTAAGATATGACCTTGGCTGAACAGAGAGAAAAAAACCTTAATTGATCCAGGACCTCAATAAATTAAATTACATTCTCCTAATTAATATAATGAAAAAGTATTTCTCATTATACTATATTTATTACCATCCATGGTTTCATCTAATATTCTACAAATATACGATCTGAAGTAAGTTATATACTGTCATAAACCTGCCAGGCTTTTGCTCTTAAAAAGGTTTACATTTGAATGAGAATGCTTGTTTCGTCATGTATTTTCAACAACAATTCGTTTTTAGATGCAAATAGTGCTCACTCGTTGGCATGGTTGGTTAGCAAATAAACATAAAATAGAGAATTCTATTATGTTTTAGTCGCAAATAAATAAGATAGTCTTGCAACGTAGTTCGCACGCCTCTTCCAATTGTCATTGGCAAACAGTGACAAAACGGATGCATATAATCGCAACATAAAACTGACATCGACATTTCATTCTGATCATTTTCTAACTTTTTGAGATATTTTCACATGTCAGGCTTAAATATTATGGTCTGGCAACTTGATGTTAGATACGTGTGCATAATGTTTCCACGACAAAAGACAACCAAACTAATAATTCAAGGAGCGTCAATTCTGTAATATATTTTGAATGCTTATTATATTTACTTTATGGGTGAAATTACATTTCTTGGGTAAAATGTGACAGATATCATATCCTGTGTCTTTCTTTTTGAAGCTAGTCCTGTACTTTTTTATGGCAGCGACATGACACTTTTGGCCTTACCTTGTCAGATGTAATTTTCAATTATACTTGGATATCTGTGTACAATGAAGGTTACATTGGTAATTATGCGTTTAAAGTTCTACCTCTTGCGACGAAAAGTATAAGCAAAGAATGTATCCGTGCTGTCTTCATTCATTTTATAAAGGTAAAGTCTTTTTGAGATCAATATTATTATAAAGAAATTTACCTGGAATTTTTCAGCTTGTTGGTGAAAATGTTAATGGCTTCAATATAAACAAAATGGTAATTTTAAAGCTCTTTCTAAATTGGTTGTCTACATAAGCTACATGTACTGATATACAAAAGAAATCACATCGACTAAGACTTTAGTGAAATTTGTAATGATCCTTATACTTTCTGTTCATTGTAATGGAATCTATCTTGTTTCGGTCAATGCAATGCCATATACTGTCGTGTTTGGGCCAATAAAATCAACCCGAAAATGTAATGGATTATACCTTTTTGAAACAAAAGAATTATTGTTTTGAACAACTTGAATATAATGTATTCAAGCTTGGCCCATGGATTGGTTCCTATCTTGTCTACATATACAAAAGAAATCACATAGACTTCAATGAAATTTGTATTAATCCTTATACTTTCTGCTCATTCAATAAGTTGCTTTGGTAAATGCAATGGATACTATCGTGTTTGGGCCAATACAATAATTCCTATCTTGTTTTGTCTAGCGTAGTAGGTAATATCTTTTTTGGACAAAACAATTGTTTTTACCATGTAATGACCGTTCGTGTATTGGTCTGCACTGCATTCTATCTTGTTTTGGTCAATGCAATGGAATATACCTTCTTAACAAATGAAATCTTGTTTTGAACAACTTAGTTTCTGCTAGTTCTGCATGTCCAAGTAATTGAAGTAATAGATTATGTCTTGTTTTAGCCCATTTCATGGGCTCCATCTTAGCTTGGCCCATGAAATGGATCCTATTTTGCTTTGGCCGATGAAATCGATTCTATCTCAGTTTGGTGAATGTAGGCTACTGGATTCTACCATTTTTGGCAAAGGTAATGGAGCGTATCTAGGGGCTGGGGAGATTCAACCCCCAATAATTTAGGTTCAAAGACGTGTAATCAACATTTATACATAAAATCATTTTATCTCAAATTAATTTTTTTCAACAAGAACTATTGGATATTTCCTGAACAAAAAAATAAAACAAAACAATTTGTTTTAATACTTTTCTTACCTTTGTGTGCCTAACATGATATGTCTGACCCTGAACCTATTCATTGCCAAATTCCCCACGACGCTCTGTATGTAACAGAGGGATGCTCGTCTGAGTTTCGTTGTTCTCTGTAAAATTGGAGATGTATAGCTTTTACGTCACTTCCGGTTCTGGAACGCACAATATCCCAGTCTGTTTGCACATGTAAACACATGGCGTTGTGTGTGTGAAGATTCAACTGCAGTGTAAACGTATAACGATCTACGAGAAACTATTTTCTTTATCATGTGTTAAAAAGAAACAGATGAAAGTGAAAAATGTAATAAGATAATACTAAAATAGTAGTCACCAGACAAAAATTACAATGAGTTAAAAAAGAAAAAGCAAAATCTAAAGAAAATTGTTTTGGCGTGATTCGAACCAACAACTGTTGGTTTGAGAAAGAAAAAAAGAAAAAAAGCCCTTTACCTTACCGACTAGGCTATATTAAGCTTTGTGTATTTTTGGTGTTTTATTTAATATATAGGGCCTACCTAAAAATAATGCCAACAAATCGTGCAGCAAGTAATTACATTTTAACCAATTAAACAGTTTAAATCGAATTCTAAACATTGTGTCGATATGACGATTTCGCCACTTTAATCAACCACGTGAATGAATGTAGCATTTTGTTTGGTTCTACTCGTTCTGAAAATGCTCAAAAAATATTGGCACAATTTAATTATAAAAGTTCAGGTAAGGACTAAAGGGTAAGGATAAATTTGTCATATGACGAAATTTTTCAAAATGGTTTGTTTATTTGGATATCGATTGGGCATTGTCACGTAATGACATGGCATTGGTTTGCCGTAATTTTAACTTAGTCAATTTAAATGAAAACCTTTTACAATAAAAGTTTAATCTTGTTAGATTCTTGTTTGATTTTTATTTAACGACTATAGCGTTTTATGTATAATAATAAACATAGCAAGTTAATCAGATTCGTTGACTGAAGGATTTTATGATCTCTCTTATTATTCATATTACTTTTTTACATTTAACTCGTACCCTGTACTAGCTTTTAAGAGATTCGTAATTTATAGACCGACAACTGCCTCTTCCTCACCACCCCATCTTAAGAACTCAAATCAATTTATATCTTACATTCCACCGGTGATGTGAGAACATTAAGTGCCAACATCGCCAATAAAAAAATTCTTGGAAGTGCCACTTGGCCTGCTTGATGAAATCTGATTAATGAAAATGGCAGTAAATACTGACAACCGTTATACTGTTACATAATATGTTTCCATCACACAGCAGAGATTGGATTTAAAGGAATATATCCGTGAATAATAGAAACGAATTAGTGTCAAAATCATGTTGATATCTTATTTCGTTTAGGAGTTATTACATTTCAAAGATATTACAAGTGTGACCTCACAGTGTACAGTGTGATGTCAAGAAGGCAGATCCAAAACAGCTTCTATATATAACTTTTTTACCTCTTTCTAATTTATTTGAAGCATTTTTTTGAAATAATAATTATTGAGATATTGGGGTATAATACGCACTTAACAAGAACATGCCTCACCATGATCTGATCATATACCTTACACTCTAAGTTAAAGAAAATCTGATATTGTTTGATAAAAATACATTAAAAAATTGTTTTAAATTTGCCTTTATGACTGTATGACATCACCAATGTATACTGCGAGGTCAGACTTCACACTGATAAAATCTTTGAAATGCGAAGAACTCCCATAGATACCAACATGCTTTTTTTTTATCTCATGCATCACTCACATATACATATATGTGGAGATGAGATATTGTAGTGAATTTGCTGTATAGGCAAATAAGTGCCTATACCTCCTACACTACATGCCCCCCCCCCACCCCACCCCCTCCCCCACCCTGATATTAGAGTGCTGGTGGGGCCCACCAGAGTCTCATATGATGACCTTATATTAGGGGTTAGGGTCATAAGTTTTGTTACTGGACAAAATTTGGTGATTTTTGCGTCTGTCCGTGTGTGTGTGTGTGGGAGGGGATGGGGGGGTGCATGCAAGCGTATGCAACAATTAATTTTGTGTCGCTTGTATCTCAAAAACTGTAATACACACATAAATCAAAATTAGTGGACGGGTACCCCTGGCCCGGAAGCGACTTTTTTTTTTTGCAGACAAGAATTGCCATTACAGATTTTTTTTAGCCAATCATATACAAGAATGACGATGACGTAATCAAAAATGAATATTCATATACAACTTATGACATATCGTCTGACAAAATAATTTGGGACTTAGTAATTCCATGACCGCGAGTGAATAACATTACTTTGCCGGAAAACAATGGAAAAAACCTGACACTACAGATATGGCACATTTCAAAATGTGCTACGAAGCGAATCCTTCTTTGAACATTGAGGAAGTAGTTAACAATATCTCGGTAAGTGGTGTTCGAGTGAAGTTCTAACACTCGCTCCTTGTATGAAAATTAAGACATGATTTATAAAGTAGTAATTAAGCGACTTTCCCTTGCATTAAAGTTACAGCAGTGTTTACACTATGGAGTATGGGAGTAACTATAGAATACCCTGCAAATTAAAAGCTCCCTTTTTTTAAGTGAGATAATTCGCACTAGTTGTAGGTATGCCTAGGCCTAGTACGAGTTCATGCCCAAATACACTTTTGTTTAGATCTTAGTCATTTTCACTCAAATAATTTGACAGTTGCGAAATTTACTTTAAAAAAAAGCTTTACATTAATCGTAGCATATATATATATATATATATATATATATATATATATATATATATATATATATATATATATATATATATATATATACAGCAGTTCAGATGGTCACGGTGTCTGCCAACATAAATGAATATGCAACGTTGAAAATCCTAATGTTGTATATGAATATTCATATTTAATTACGTCATTGTCATTCTTGTATATGATTGGCTGAAAAAATCTGTAATGGCAATTCTGGTCTGCAGAAGAAAAAAAGTCGCGGCCCGGAACTTTTGTCTCCAAGGTTTTGGGGTACAAAGGTTACAAGTCAAATGAAACAAGTTTTGGGTGATGGCTGTATTTTTTAAAGAAATTTATGCTGTTTAAGTGATTAGGGTCAAGGGTCACAGGTCAAATATGTGATAGATTTTAGGTGTTAATTATGTACTAATTCGTACATTTTTCTACCACTTCAAATTCTGAAAGTGCAACACCTATTCCAATCCTATGTTTGCATCATGATACTGTGGTACATGAGCTTGTGTCCCGTAAATTCTGAGGTCAAAAGGTCAACGGTCAAATGAAACAAGTTTTTGGTGACAGCTGTATCTTTGAAGGAATTACTTGGTATCTTTACAAATTGCATAGGTGAGTAGGGTCTATCATTCTAACAAAAATATAACAAAATAATTGGAGGTAAAAATTTCAAAGGTCATGGGCCAAAGATCAAATAAGTGTTTGTATGCAAATTTTGCGCCATTTTAAACTCAGAAAGTACAAAAGCTATACCAACCCTATGTTGCACCATGATATCTTTGTACATGAATTTGTGTTCCGTAGATTCTGGGGTCAAAGGTCAAAGAGCTATTGACCACTTTTCACCATTTCCCCCTATAGTTATGGAATGGTAAGTGTGACGTGAGCATGAATGGTGTCACACAGTAGGGTACGATAAATGTGGAAAATTTCAGAAGTTGTTTCAGTGATTAGGGTCACAGGTCAGAGGACAAATATATGATTTTAGGAGATAATTATGTACTAATTTGTACAATTTTTGTGTCACTTTAAATTCCGAAAGTGCAAACCCCTACTGTATACCAATCCTATGTTTGTATCATATGGTACATGAACTTGTTTTCTTAAACTCTGGAGTCAAATGGTCAAAGGTCACAGAGCTATTGACCACTTTTCACCATTTTCCCCTATAGTTATGGAATGGTAAGTGTGACGTGAGCATGAATGGTGTCACACAGTAGGGTACGATAAATGTGGAAAATTTCAGAAGTTGTTTCAGTGATTAGGGTCACAGGTCAGAGGACAAATATATAATTTTAAGAGGTAATCATGTACTAATTTGTACAATTTTTGTGTCGCTTTAAATTCTGAAAGTGCAAACCCTACTGTATACCAATCCTATGTTTGTATCACATGGCACATGTGTCTCTTAAACTCTGGAGTCAAATGGTCAAAGGTCACAGAGCTTGTTGACCCCTTCTAACCATTTCCCCTCATAGTTATTATTATTAGCTATTTCCCCCACTATGCTGTAGCAACTCCGTGGATTGCTTTCTTGTTGCAATAATTTCTTCCTTTAACAATCGTCTATCATATATAAGAAAATGAAAATTCACGAGAATAATCCTTAAAGCGAATTAACATATCAAAAATTTTCACCATACAAGTATTAATGAAATATACATTAGTTCACAACCGGTTCTACACATACTGAAAAATATCAACTGTTTGTTTCATACCTAAGTGAATTATTAACGTAAATCACGTACAAACACTTATCCGCAATGACATGTGAAAATTTGTAAATTTATTAACGCATTTTGTGAAAATGTCGTTTATGATGTTCAAAATGAAATATTAATTACCTACGATGTTCGGTACTTGAACCTTCCCTTGGATTCCGTCACTAATTCATAGAAAAGTGTATTACTTTTTAGTTCAATCAATCTTCAAAACGACTTCTTCGGTAACAAATTAAAGAATTACTTTAGTGATGAAACAATTTCCTCTTATATAAAAGAGGACTTTAAAATAAAACAAAACTACTTCAATATCTTTGATTTTAATGTCAATGATTAAGATATTCAAGTTTAAAATTATGTTTCGTTTGTGTACAAATAACTGGTGTGGTTAGCTTACTTACTGTAGAATTTTGGCAGCCTCATCCTTACTTTCGTAACAATTGCTAATGTATTTTAAAGAAATTTAATTAGTATTGTTTACTAATTCAATTTCTTTTTTTTCAAAGGTGGTAAATTAAAATGACATTACTAGATGCAATTCATATAAAACTAATTGACCAATACACTATATCCTTTAAACTCGAATAAGAATTTGTTTTACATTGATTTATATACATTCTTGTTATAATATATGCAAGATACGTGGTATTACGTCGGATGTTAATAAAGCCGCTTGAACTTTGAAATTTTTATGTTTCAAGTACTGGTAAGGCTTTTTCTACGAAAGCAATAGAAAAGCTCAACAGGGATTTTCTGCACTGGATTTTTGTTTTGTTTACCAATTTGAAAAGACAATCATGTATTATTTATTTTAATATTCCTGAAGATTTGTTAGTTCTGCAAGTTTGTTAATATTCCCTACGTTAAATTTGTTTGAATTGTCACTGTCAGGCAAAACAGGGTCGTGAACAACGTGTAATGAAAGAAGCTTGCGAAAACTGGTACTATGAATTTAATGTGTAGTTCTTTTTATGTGTGATCACAAATAAACATCAAAATATCAGCCTAAAGTATTGATTTTCTATATAGCGTGAGAATTTGTGAAATAATTCCAGCCGAATTTTTCCATTGTTTTGAGTTTGACATTTTTATGGTAGAAGCTAATTATTTTGATTTATTATATAGGTCAGAAATTGATTGCTTTAGTTTCCCGTTCGTGAATTAGAAGAATTAATATATACATCCCTATCATATCATTGTATCAGTGAATATGCATGTTTGAATATGCAAACCTCTACAATAAAAGCTATGGGTTGAAGAAAAGTTTTTCATCTTGATTTCGAGAAAATAGTAAATTTGATTAGCCCAATCGTTTCATAAGTATAATATCAAATTTATGTTACCAAGTTGTGTAAAAGTTATTATTTTTGATCAACACTACTCCATTCGTCTCAATTGGAGGAGAAACATGGTGTAAGGCTGGAGTACAAGGGGTCATGGATCCCTATCAGCAATTCCATTTTTGGTCCTCAATTTAGCAGTCCAAAAAACAAAACAAAAATTCTGCCGTCATTAAGCTCTTAGATAATCTTATGTGTTACAATTCCAACAATGAGAGATTTCCTGTTGACCCTTAAATCTTAGGTGTTTCCCGGAATTTTATTTCAAAATATGTGATAGATTATATATCCTTTTCTCCCAAATTTCAGATATTTTCGAATTCGGAATTTACTTGACTGTTGACAACTGAACAAAGGGTATATCTTCCACCTGTACATGGTTAATGTTTTAATTTATTGTAAACAGGGCCTCATATCAAATCAGCTTTTAGCTTTATGAGGATGATCAATAGAAAAGTAATCATAAATAATATACAGATTTTTCAAACTAATTATGTCTCTATAGATATCGCTAGTCGTATAACAAGAACGATTGTCATACGCAAGCAAAAGTGCGAAAGTTAATCTATATTGCTAATATTATAACTATACACAAGAGGAGACATCATTTAATGAAATGTAAATCAAACGCCATGCTTGATTCTAACTTGTACATCTCTAGAAAATGATTGATAGACGTACAGATCAAAAATAGTTTTGCTTCAAGTGTTTCAACTCTTTTGTATATATTTAGAATCGACTGAACCGGACTCCGTCATCGTGGTTACGTCCATGAAAACGGGTTCGGGTTATTTCGATTACCCATTTAGCACCACGTGATCATAATGACGTCAGGAAGAAGTTGAGCAACGTCCTCTGAAACTTCAGAAATAGGTAATTTACAATTTCAATAAGTGTCACAAGTTATGTGTTGAGATTTCTCGTATAATGTGTCTTATTCATCAATGTATGAAAGTATATTTTCATATTCAGTATATTCCATCCTGCAGTGGGAATGTCATCACATGAGAGGATTGTGTGCATCAGGTTGCCTGAGTGTAGATAAATCTTGTCAACGAATGAAAATAGATTGTTGGAAGGGATTAGAGCACTGAACTGCGTTGGAGGGGAGCACTGTGACGTAACCAAGCCAGCGTCCAACTGCCGTGATTGTTGGGTTGTCGCAATTGATCATTGGACTGTTGCATACCTCATCATTAAACCCATGGCTCATATTAGTTGATTTTTTCCCGCGAGTCCTATCAATAGAAAAGTTTATCATTGTGCACTATGGGTGTTGACAGATGTTCGAAATGACCGCACCTCCCTCCTCCCCCTGAAAAAAGATGAGTGTCCTGAAAATATGCTGAAATGGTCAGATTTTAAGACGTTCACTTTTTTGTCTTTAATTAAATTTAGCCTCCGAAAATATTTTAAGCCAACAACAATGTTTCTTTCCCTCAGATTCGGAAATCATCACAAACAAAAAGCTAACATACTCATTTTCTTAGTGGATGCAAATAACCAATAGACAAGTTAATCACTAACATGTTATAACAATCAGACAATCTAATTATACAATAAGAATTAATTTTAGATGGAACTACATAAGATATTAACAGTCACGAATGTATTTTCGTGTAAATAGACTCTAAAAAGGAATGACCAAATTTTACCATGACATGGTCAGCTATGCACCGATGTCAAAATAAAATATAGTAATTTTGACCATAATGTGATAAAATTTCACCATATTATGGTCAGATTTGAGTTTCAAGTGTAAAGAATTGGCAGCATATCTGTTTTGACTCGTAATTTACTAGTTCTTAGTCCCTTATTCATAATTCACACACCCTTACTGGAAGTGGCGTAACTAACGTGGTGGAGATTGCTTTTTTAGAATTTTCTCCGATATGGAGACCCTCAAATTTGATTTGCCCCCGGGCCTTGTGATCCTCTCGGTAGTCCTCGGTATAATGGGGATCAAGGCCGTAATTCTCTTCCAAAAAGTGGGAGGGGTAGGCGGACATGGCTTTTTATCCAAAAAAAGTGGTGAAAGGGGGAAGGGGGAAGGGGGGGGGGAGCAAAGGCAAATTTCTCCAAAAAAGCCTAAAATGAGTTGAATTAAAAAATAAAGAAAAGGGGAAATGTGGAGGAAGATATATCGCTCTGTCCCCAATTAATTACGGCCCTGATGGGGATAGTATGTGAATGGTGGATGATGGGTGAATGGAGGATGGTAGGTGAATGGAGGATGGTAGGTGAATGGGGGATGGTAGGTGAAAGGGTGATGGTAGGTGAATTAGGATGGTAGGTAAATGGAGGATGGTAGGTGAATGGAGGATGGTAGGTAAATGGAGGATGGTAGGTGAATGGAGGATGGTAGGTGAATTGAGGATGGTAGGTGAATGGAGGACGGTAGGTGAATGGAGGATGGTAGGTGAATGGAGGATGGTAGGTGAATGGAGGATGTTAGGTGAATGGAGGACGGTAGGTGGATGGAGGATGGTAGGTGAATGGAGGATGGTAGGTGAATGGAGGATGGTAAGTGAATGGAGAATGGTAGGTGAACGGAGGATGGTAGGTGAATGGGGAATGGTAGGTGAATGAGGAATGGTAGAATACCTAGGATAAGCTTGTTAAATCATCCTGACCAAAAATTCTGATTAAAGCCGCCTATCTCCTAGTGTACTTATTTTCCCCGTACATTTCCCACCCTTATGATTGCCTAAAATCCCCTACTGTATAGTGACATCCTTGCCAGACATGCTGGAACTTGGTTAAGTGAATCAGTGGGTGAAAAAAAAAAAAAAAAGGAATTGAATACAAAAATGGGAAACAAGTAGACAATGGACATGGAATACTGAAACCTGATTAAACAGTTAAATGAATCCGAAAGTGATGACAGACCTCAGAAATGAAATGGTAAGGACACGGATAACAAGAATGCCTGAAGGGTTAATGAATAACAAGAATGTGTGAAGGGTTTTTGGATAACAAGAATGTGTGAAGGGTTAATGGATAACAAGAATGTGTGAAGGATTAATGGATAACAAGAATGTGTGAAGGGTTAATGGATAACAAGAATGTGTGAAGGATTAATGGATAACAAGAATGTGTGAAGGGTTATGAATAACAAGAATGTGTGAAGGGTTAATGAATAAGAAGAATGTGTGGAAGGTTAATGGATAACAAGAATGTGTGAAGGGTTAATGGATAACAAGAATGTGTAAAGGCTTAATGGATAACAAGAATGTGTGAAGGGTTATTGGATAACAAGAGTGTGTGAAGGGTTAATGGATAACAAGAATGTGTGAAGAATTAATGGATAACAAGAATGTGTGAAGGGTTATGAATAACAAGAATGTGTGAAGGGTTAATGAATAAAAATAATGTGTGAAAGTTTAATGGATAACAAGAATGTGTGAAGGTTTAATGGATAACAAGAATGTGTAAAGGGTTAATGGATAACAAGAATGTGTGAAGGGTTAATTGATAACAAGAATGTGTAAAGGGTTAATGAATAAGAAGAATGTGTGAAGGGTTAATGGATAACAAGAATGTGTGAAGGGTTAATAAATAACAAGAATGCCTGAAGGGTTAATGAATAACAAGAATGTGTGAAGGGTTAATGAATATGAAAGTGAATAAGGTAGTAGGAAATAAATAAGGAAATGGGCAATAGAATATAATAATTTTCTTCAAGGGAACCTCCGATTGAGGTTTGGTGGAAGAGACCCCCTGCACCCATTTTCTTACGCTACTTCCAGCAGGGTGTGTGAATTAGGAATACGAAACTAAAAACTAGTAAATAACGTATAAGGACCAGGAAATTACGAATAAAGAATTATAGGAACCAGTAAATTGCGAATAAGGAACTATAGGATCTAAAGAGCCAGAAAGGGTGTGTTAATTATGAACAATGAACTATGAAGGGTATGTGAGTTACAAATAAGGAAATAGGAACTAGTAAGGGAGTGTGATTTACGAATAAGGAACTACCAGTAAGGGTGTGTTAATTATGAATAAGGAACTATGAAGGGTATGTCACTTACAAATAAGGAACTAGGAACTTGTCTGATTTACGAATAAGGAACTATGAAGGCTGCGTCACTTACAAATAAGGAACTAGGAACTGGTAAGGGTGTGTGATTTACGAATAAGGAACTATGAAGGCTGTGTCAGTTACAAATAAGGAACTAGGAACTGGTAAGGGAGTGTGATTTACGAATAAGGAACTACCAGTAAGGGTGTGTTAATTATGAATAAGGAACTATGAAGGGTATGTCAGTTACAAATAAGGAACTAGGAACTTGTGTGATTTACGAATAAGGAACTATGAAGGCTGTGTCAGTTACAAATAAGGAACTAGGAACTGGTAAGGGTGTGTGATTTACGAATAAGGAACTATGAAGGGTGTGTGAGTTACAAATAAGGAAATAGGAACTAGTAAGGGAGTGTGATTTACGAATAAGGAACTACCAGTAAGGGTGTGTTAATTATGAATAAGGAACTATGAAGGGTATGTCAGTTACAAATAAGGAACTAGGAACTTGTGTGATTTACGAATAAGGAACTATGAAGGCTGCGTCACTTACAAATAAGGAACTAGGAACTGGTAAGGGTGTGTGATTTACGAATAAGGAACTATGAAGGGTGTGTGAGTTACAAATAAGGAAATAGGAACTAGTAAGGGAGTGTGATTTACGAATAAGGAACTACTAGTAAGGGTGTGTTAATCATGAATAAGGAACTATGAAGGGTATGTCAGTTACAAATAAGGAACTAGGAACTTGTGTGATTTACGAATAAGGAACTATGAAGGCTGCGTCACTTACAAATAAGGAACTAGGAACTGGTAAGGGTGTGTGATTTACGAATAAGGAACTATGAAGGCTGTGTCAGTTACAAATAAGGAACTAGGAACTGGTAAGGGAGTGTGATTTACGAATCAGGAACTACTAGTAAGGGTGTGTTAATTATGAATGAGGAACTATGAAGGGTATGTCAGTTACAAATAAGGAGCTAGGAACTTGTGTGATTTACGAATAAGGAACTATGAAGGGTATGTCAGTTACAAATAAGGAGCTAGGAACTTGTGTGATTTACGAATAAGAAAGAATGAAGGCTGTGTCAGTTACAAATAAGGAACTAGAAACTGGTAAGGGTGTGTGATTTACGAATAAGGAACTATGAAGGCTGTGTTAGTTACAAATAAGGAAGTAGGAACTGGTAAGGGTGTGTGATTTACGAATAAGGAAGTATGAAGAGTGTGTCAGTTACAAGGAAGGAATCAGGAACTATATAGCCAGTAAGGGTGTGGGGATTATGAATAAGGAACTAAGAACTAGGAACCAGAACTAAGAACTAGGAACCAGTAAATTACGAGTAAGAAACTACAGAAATAGTAAGGATGTGTGAATTACGAATAAGAAACTACGAAAGGTATGTAAATTAAGAATGGGCAACGAGGAACAAGTAATTTACGAATAAGGAATTAGGAACCAGCAAAGGTGCGATTTACGAATAAGGAACTATGTGCGGAAGTTGGGTGTGTAAAATGTGGGTGTTTAAATTTCGAATGAGGAACTAGGAACTATTGTTACATGCGACCTATCATCAGAAATCACCGACATTCCAAAGGGTGACGGAGATTGCGCAATACCGCTATGATTCACTAACTAGGTGGCGCAGTTCCACGCTGACTCATGCTGACCTGCTGATGCAATCTTCTCGATTTGGAATATTATGACAATGTATTCTCAATTTGAAACATTAATCAGAGAACTACGCCCTGCTAAGCCTATTTCTTAAAATAGAACTTGCGAATTATCTATATAAGCAGCTGTTTTCAAGAACATTTTTAAGGTTTCATCAATTTTCAATTAACTGTGTCTTATTCTTTTACATCTAAAATTGCCTGCCCTTATTCATTCAGTGTGTGGATATTTATTAAAGTCAACGTGAATTTTCGTTGACTGCTGCTTGAAAATATTTGCCTTAAACTGTCGGCAGATATATCATAAAAAGTGGATCTTACAGCTGTCAGGCCTATAAATTATGGTAATGAGCTCACAAACGGGCTTAAAAATTTGAGAGAAATCATCACATCATTCTTCACGGAACTGGATTATGTACTGGAATACTAGCGAACGGTCCCTCACTGCACAGACAGACAGAGAGACCAAACAGATAACGCATCATCTTCACTATCACAGTCAAGTTAGGATACTTAAGTAGGCTAACTTTAAGAGTACACTATATATTTTGTTATCAAAAAAAAAAAAAAAATTGAATACA
>JAIGNY010001501.1:232500-415000 GCA_020152595.1 Chiridota heheva
TTTACTATTTCGATAACAATTCAAGTAGTTTAATCATTCTGAACAGTCATTGAATGGCTTTTAAAAGCTTGTATATTGCAGTGAAATGATTCTATGCCACACTTGAAAAAAAAGTGTTATTGAAAGTATGGGCTATTTTGCAGTCGGGAAATATATTTGAAAATAATACGTCTTCCAATTTCTAAGAGTTTCATAACCGGAGATGGGAGAGTATTACGAAAAGATGATACAATTCTATCTATATCTATATTGTTATAAAAATCCGCCACCATGACAACGGGGGCAATGCATTATCCGTGTAATGCCCTGCGATAATGCTCAGGTGATAATGTATTCTGCGCGTATTGACTCACTTTATTTTTGGGGCGATTTAAAATTGCATTAGGAGATATGTTAAATTCTTATGGTATTGATATACTGTTTTTATTAATATCGTCTTGTTCTACATTATTCAGTATTAAAAATCAAATTAATATGTTGTCAATGATATTTTGATTTCATGTTTAATTGCTGTTTGATTTTGCTCACCCATTTTTCGAAATGAAACGTTCCTTTCATATGAATTATTTTAAGTAGTAGTTAATTTTATCTATGGCTTTGTTTTTAGAAAGTTTTGAAAATAACTGTGCTTTTCATTCAGAAATAAATAACTAAATTGTATTATTATGTTTTTGAGGAGTTTTAGAGGAGAAGTAGTCGAAATTTTATTTTTAAAAAGATTAATGTTCTGGCATCATGTTTATATTTTCATTATACAATTTCTATGGAATATTTGCATTGTGCATTCAATTCCCCGTAATGCCCGACATCGAGTACTTGGCTTGGTTCCATTTTCAACAACTGGTGAATTTCTTAACAAAGCAAAAAAAGTGTAAACTGTTCTCATTTGTTATTCTTTTTTATGCATTTTAAACAATCTAACACGGAAATTTAAAACAAAGATTACTGTTGAGGCGGAGTGTTTATATGCGCATACACGGTTCAAAGGACTTTGCCCTCAGAATGATCAAAGTCCTTTTATCAGGGCATTATAGGATAATATAAACAAGATGCCAAAATTTGAGGCCTACCCCTTGTTTAAAATTCAAGTGTGGTCAAAAATTGTAATTTTGTTTACATCAATTTCCAAATGATTACGCCTGAAAACGCCTGAATGAATGATTAAGATGCTTAAGAGCTGTGACTGGTCAAACATAAATTGTTTGTATCATCTTTCGATAACGAAATCCTTATTTCAATTACATTCAATTATACTCGCGGCCATACATTGCTTCCTCGAGCAATCTGAGTCCGCCAGTTAAAAACGCATGTTGTTTTAGCAATGGCTTAAAGATTAGTTTCGTGACTAAGCGGTAAAAAAAATACAAGAAGTCACTGCACTTGAATCCGTGTGCAAGTGCAGCGGTGCAGTCTTTTCTTGTAACTTATAACCTTCCTTAAAGTGCAATGTTCTTTCGTTCAGTTATACATTCCGAGCTTGAAAGTTTATAAATGCATGGGTGTAGCCATGAGTCGTTCGAACGCCCCCCCCCCTCCTGTCCCCCACCAACATTTTGCTTAAAGGGCTATGTGTTATACTAAGAGTTCCAGATTTTAAGGCAATAACCCTTATTTCAGTAAAAGTTTGTGTTGCTTCAAAATCTGTTTATGCTGCAAAAATGAATTCTTTGGTCATTTAGAGTACCATTTTTTATCTTTCGCTTCCACCATGCCACGTCCATGCGTTCCTGATTATTTCTAACAGTGGCGTGACTCATACCACCCTTGTGACGCCACAGAGAGTAAATTCGTCCCTTATGGAATCACAGTTTGCATTTTTTTGAGGAGGGGGGGTGCAATTGGTCACACTAGATTGTTATTAGAATTACACGGTGCATGGTGCCGTAAGATTGTATCAAATTTAACGGCGTGGATTCCATGGGTCCGCTTAAGAGCCCTTGGTAGTAGGGGTCCATGGGGCGAAGCCAATAAAATACATTATGAGCAATCTGTTTTACTTATTTTCCGAAAAAGGCGACGATGAATTTGAAAAGCAGAGGCGAGAAGTTTTAAATATCAATTTCTTCTCCCATATCAATTTTAGGATATCCCGTGAAATTTTGTGCAATCCGGAACGGAAAATAAATAACCTCATACGTTTAGTGTGGGCTAGTCAATTGTGTAGGCCCATGCGATGACGTATTACATTAAAGTAACCAATTTTTAGGGTACTTCAAAGTACCTAGTTTTCGGGTTGCTTTTAGACTGTCCATGGCCGATATATAAAGATATATATAGATATATATATATATATATATATATATATATATATATATATATATATATATATATATATATATATATATATATATATATATATATATATATATATATATATATATATATATAGATATATAGATATATATATATATATATATATATATATATATATATATATATATATATATATATATATATATATATGTATATATATATATATATATATATATATATATATATATATATATATATATATATATATATATATATATATATATGTATATATATATATATATGAATATGAATATATATGTATATATATATATATCTACATAGATATATTATATATATATATCTACATAGATATATTATATATATATATTGTGGGGTGGTGAGGTGAGGAGGGGGTCATGCGTCCCGTTTCCCCCTAAAAAAATGAAAGGAAGTTATATGTGAGTTTAACTACCAACCAATGTATATGAGTTTGTTTGTTTGATGAGGGCTTAACGGCACCACGACAACGAAAGTCAAATTGTGCCTGAGAGGTCAGATCATTCTAGAGGTAGGAAGGAAAGGAAACAGGGGGGAAATAAGAGAAATTTAAGAACAAAAGGTCAGAAAGCTGTGATTGAGAGGGAAGGTGCATGGTTGAAACAAAAACAAAGTAGAGAAGGGGTGGAAGAGAAGAATTAAATATGGTTGTAGAGGGAGGCATGATGAAGGAAGGAGATAATCTTATCCGGAGGATTTTTTGTAAAGACCTGCAAGCGTGGAATTTGGCAAAAATACACACCTGAAAACCGTGGACACACCTACAAACGTGGACGTCCACGGTTGAGATAAGTGTATTTTTAGGGGCAAAAACATCATCCGAGGACGCCATTTGAATATCCGATCAATCAAATATGTGTCCACGTTTTTGCTGGAAACGTTCGGTTTTGTTGTGTGTTCTGTTTGGTTTACCTTTGCTTCTGGTGACATTTTGGCTTGTTGACTGTAATTGTAGTCACAACGCCGCCCTCAACTAACATCCACGGTTTGCCGCGAGAATTTATTGTCCTCGGTTGTAAGGTGGAAAGTGATATTAAAACAAATATCTATTTACACCAAAAATATTGATAAATGGAGACTTTCTTTAATTACTTCTTATTAAACACGCTAGCCTCTTTAATTATATTTTCAAATTAGCTATAATTAAAGGCGTCCACGGATTGATAGTGTAATCATGTAGTCCACGTTTGGCGGTGTTTATATGTGTGTGTGTGTGTGGGGGAGGGGGGGGGGGGTGCGGGGGTGTGAAGATTAATTCATACATAACGTTATTTACTATTCTGTATAAGGGAAACTTATTTTTTAAACGTATTTGTCAGAAAGAAAAAAGTGAAAGTGAAAGATTTGTAAGATAATACTTACCAATTACAGTCACCAGATGAAAATTACAATCAGCGAAAAAAGAGAAATGAAAGTCGAGGAGAATGGTTCTAACGGGATTCGAAACTACAACTGATGGTTCAAAAAAAATAAACCAACTCGGCCGTTAATTTTTTATTAACGGTTATTCCCTTATCTCTTTAGCTTTGAAAAAATATATTGTGATAATAAATATTTTCTGTTATGTTTCTAAAACAATAAAAGCATTGAAATAATACCTGCTTAAATATCACGTCTCAGAAGTGGCTATTAAACTAAAGTTTTGACAACGGAGATTTAGTTAAAGATTACTTTTAATCGATTTACATGAACTAGGCAAAACAAATAAAAACCACAAATTTCGTAATCAACATTGCTAAAATTATTTGCACCGTAAGTTTTAAGAGATAACTTCTGATATATAACACTACATTTCAATTGCATCTTCTTTTCATTAAATCGAAATTTCAATATAATTCTCAATTACAAAATAGCAAATTTTCAGCATGATTAAGCAATGAAAAAAATCTGTTGTGAATTGAGGGCCACGATAGAAAAAAACCCTGTTCCTTACATAAAACTTAGTCGAACTTTTTGTAATACATGAGACCTACAATACGTTTTCGATATCCTAACCTGGTAACTGAGACATATAGAGAACTGTTGCCAATGATTGTCAGGCACGTAGCCAGACCTGACGCGATCTGGGGGAGGGGGCACATTTGGACGACAGCTTTGATGAAATATTACACTTATTTTGGACGTTACCAATCAGCCAATAATACCATTAACCACGGGATTTTTCAATGTAACCAGTGACGTAGAAGGCAGGGGGAGGGGGTGGGTCAATTTGCCTTCTGAGAACATTTCACCTTCCCAGCTGAATAATTTCATCCCATTTGGAAGGTAAAATTTGGAAATTCTTAACATAAAAAAATTAGGTAAAACTAACTGACTAAACAATAATTAGGTGAAAATAAAAAAAAAATTGGTTGATTTATAAAAAAAATTAAGCAACATTTCCCAGAATTTAAAGAAAATTTCCTAAAAAGGACAGAATTTCCCGAAAATTGAAGAGATTTCCCGAAAATCGAAGAAAATTTCCTAAACATGAAGGAAATTTTCCGAGAATTGAATAGAAGTTTCCGAAAATGAAGAAATTTTCATGAAAATTTCTCAAAAATGAAGGACATTTCTCGAAAATAAAGAAAATGATCCAAAAATGAAGGAAATTTCAGGAAAATTAAAGAAGATTATCCAAAAATTATACGAGAATCATTGTGAGCCGGAAGGAGAGAAATGGAGGGGGAGAGGGAGGGGGATAGGGTGCACATGCCTACTGCTTGTCGATGATTGTGTAAACATTTCGACTAATCAGGAACGCTGAATTGTATAGTCAAGGGTTTATTCTGAAGCACACTTAAACGTAAAATTGGCTGATGAGTTTGCTTTGCTTTCTTTTGTCAATTTTACGATGATTTGGAAAATGATACATCAGTGTGTGGTAAATACACTAACCCCCTGCCCACCCTCATGACATAAATGACATAAGTCTAATTTGAAACAAAATTAGATGAAGGTCGCTAAAGGCAGGGATGTATAGAAGACCTTAGATCATTGCAGATCTGAGAGCTCTAAGCTCTCTTTATATGGCATAATTTATCTCATACATATAATATAAAGAACAATCCTGCCCATATGCATATGATCCCACCGGATTATGTCATTGTTGACTGTAAATCGGGGCTATTGGGGCTTATCTCCTAAAAATATCATATCCCCATCCCCCCTCCCCTCCTTAATTCTGTCAAAGCCATGATTAACTAAAATATCATATGAACCATGTGTAGAAAACAGAAGATAGCATTTTTTCTGAGTGATCGTTAATTTTGGACCAAAACTTTTACACAAGAAGCCTCCATTTTGGACCAAATATCTGTAATTTGGGCCCCCAGATCTTCCATTTTGACCCAAAATGTTCACATTTGTATAAAGAATCTGCAGGCTTTTATCAAAAATCTTCAATTTTTGATCAACACTTTCAAGTTTGGACCACAATCTACAACATAGAGCAAAAAACCTTTAGATCATGTAGATAGGGAGGTGAAGTTCTTATAATGCCGTAATATCAGGACCATGCGCGCATGGTCCCCACCCAACAATAATTTTCAAAGCAATACAATTTTAAAGTAAGCCTTTACCTTTTCACCCGCGCTTATTGGAAAATGTTCGGGAATTCTCTTTGAATTTTTAGAAAAATTGTATTCAATTTTATGTTTAGAATTTCACAATTTGTCAGCAAAATAAAGAATACATGCAACCGGGAAAAATAAACCCTTTCCGGGAGCGGGGAGGGGGTCCCCAACTTCACACGTCTCTATCCTCCCTAATCTGAAACCGGCCCTCAATATCTTTTTTCGTGTTTTAGCTAGACACGCCCATGTTCTTCATCCGTGAAACGTTGGGCACTTAAGTCTCCACATCTGTAGTCGTCTCATGAAATCTCCCAGCAAGGACGTCCAATGAATGGCCATCCCACAAAGAATAAATGCCACCAAGAAAAGATGCCAAGGATAGAGACAACATCCAACAGGAATTACAAATATACATTGGCCCTCTTAATGTTGATAACCACCCAGCTGGTCTTACCAACATTGTGTCAGGCAGAGTGTGCCATGAGAGAGTAATTGACACGTCTACTTCTCGAGAAGTAAGACGTTAATAACATTTTCCGTTTTGAATTAGTCCCTGTACCAACATCTATGTTTGATGATAGCGGTGAAAGAAGGATTAACAAAATAAAGTCTTTCTTGAAAAAGAAACTACAAGTTGAACAAGCTGACAATCAGCCAGAAAACTTCAGAAACCATTAGTTACTTTATCATCACTTGAATATGTTGATGGCTTAACACCTTGAACAAACTTAATCAGTGTGACGTGCTTCTTTGTGTTTGACCGCTATTATGATTACAGCATAAAGAGTGGTACTCGAACCGAACGTGCAGGTTCAGCAGGCTAGCAGACTTCACATACTAAATACAAACACACCTCTGCCACCCCAGAAAGTTGTCCTAAATGTCTCCCACAACAAAGTTCAGATCTTCAATTTGTCAAAAATTATTTAACAAAGTGAAGAATTTTTAAGACAATGATCCCCAGAGATACCATGAACTGCCTGTTACAGGATGCACTTCAGTTCCACAAGAGGCCAGCATGGGTCTTTTGATACAAAGAAGACAATTGAAGACAACCCATGAAGAAGCTGATGTAATTATACCACAACAAGTTTTACATGTGTCAAATCAAGGAACAACTCGCATCAAAAAAGTAATAGCTAATGATACAGACAGATTCATCTTGTTACTTTATTATTACAACCAAAGCAAGCTGACATGCAAATTAGTCATGGAAGCCACCAGTTCAGAGAGAGCAATGGTTGATATTGGAGCAACAGTGCTTCTGTAAGATAGTGCCACATTTTCTGGCTGTCCATGCTCTCTCTGGTAGTAATACAGTGGCCCACCTGTGGAATGTTGGTAAAACAACCATACTCAATGCACTATAAAAGGGGTCTGAACTTGTTACACTTGGGGATGCTGAAGCTGATATGAATAATTTTATAAAAGAGGCGAATGGATTGATCTCATCCTGTCATGGGAATACCCAGGGTAACATGTCCGATGTCAGGTACAATATGTGACTATCAAAGGCAGCAAAGAAGGGTCTAACTACACCACCAAAACTGAAAGCATTGTGACTAACATCTAAAGCCTTTGAGGAAAATATGAAACGTGTCCATTTTCAAACTTGTATCTGGAAAGTAGCATGGAATGAAAATCCACCTAATATGCCCAACTAACTTTGGCTGGACTGAGGATAAGCAAAACAAACTGCTCACACCAATGACAGTGCCAAATGGTGTGCAGCCGGCACTAACGGAAATTCTTCAAATGATTCCTTGTGGTTATCAAGGACGTCTTTCTGCATGGTGTAAGTGCTCAACTGCCCAGCTCGCTTGCACAGTTTTTGTGAGTGCTATAAATTGGACAAATGCCAAAATGGACTACAGCAATTGATAATCAGAATGATGACAGCGGTGGTGAAGAGATGGAAGCAGCACTGGGTGGAAGTATCAGGAGTGATGGACTAAAGTTGACTCAAGTAAGTTATTAGTTTAAAGAAAAATGAAACAAATTCAAACAATCTGAGGACAGTTTTGTTGACAGTAAGTTAATGCTGTATTGCCTTAATAATGAACACTATATTGCCGAGTAATCATGAAAAAAACCCATTGCGTTTTTGTGTTTATGATAAGGAAAACATTGACCAAAAACATTGATAGGCCTATGGCATGGGTTTTTTTTTTTGCATGGATACAATGTGATTAATTTGGATATTTCGGCATGCCAAAGGTCAGAAATGGAATCTATGCTATGAATAACCCAACAATTGACACACAAAAACCCATATGGGTGATCATAAAACAAATATATGCCGAGGTTTATGTGATTGCAGCTATCTTTGCGGAAATCTTGGACAATCTCCAATTCCTCAAGGCCAATATAGCGGCCATTTTGGATATTTAAACAAACAAGTTAAATGGTTTTAAAATTTGTCAGAAATAGAATGTATGGTATGAATAACCTATTATTGGATACAACAACCACCAATATATGTGTTCATAAAGCAACTATCGGGGCAAATATATGAAAAGTATATCATATGGTGACAGCCATCTTGGCTCTAAATGCAAGATATAACATGTTTTATGTGGTGGTGGCCATCTTGGATATCTAAAAACGCTCAAGGTCATCAAGAGTGGCATCCTTCTCTATGTCCCCCATGTCATCCTATCTTATGTCGCGCATGAGTGGCTTCCAACCCGATGTCCCCCATGGCATCCCACCTTTTCCCGCATGAGTGGCTTCCCACCCGATGTCCCACATGGCATCCCATCTTATGTCCCACATTGTATACTACCATATGTCCCACATGGTATCCCTCCCCATGTCCCAATAACATCCCACTTTATGTTACACATATAGTGTTTAAGTATGTTGTGTGTGTTTGTAGTCGGCACCGATCGCCGCAGATAATCATCATTGAATACACACCCGTGAATCGGGGATAAAAAGTAAAGTTTCCAGTTTGCACCAAAAAGAAACTTCCCCGACTGGCGCCACAAACATGTATGTATGTGTGTGAGTGAATGTGTAACGCTAGCTCGATGGATTGGTTTGTTTGTTTGTTTTATGAGGGCTTAACGGCACCACGACAGCGAGGGTCAAATTATACCTGAGAGGTTAGATCATTCCAGAGGTAGGAAGAAAAGAAAACGGGGAGATTGAGAGAAACGCGGGAACTAAAAGCCAGAAAGCTGGGATCGAGAGAGAAAGTGCATGGGTGACAAAACCAAAGTAGAGAGAGGGGGTGAGAGAGAAGGACTAAATATGGTTGTAAAGGAAAGCATGATGAAGGAAGGAGATAATTTTATCCGGAGGGTTTTCTGGAAGAGCTCGGCTATTTAGTTGTGGAATTGGATCTAACCATATGTCCGACATGACATCCCACCTTATGTCCCACATTGGATCCTACCATGTTCCACATGGATATCCCTCCTTATGTTCCAATAACATCCCACTTTAAATCCCACATGGCATCCCATCCCATGTCCCATGGCCTCCCACCGTATGTCACACATTGTGTCACTCATGGAATTCCAACAAATGGCATCCCACCTATGTCCCGCATGGCATCACATCCTGTCCCACATTGCGTCCCACCATTGCCCCACATGGCATCCCTCCCTTTGTCCTACATAACATCCCTCCCTATGTTCCCCATGACATCCCACATTTTGTCCCACTTCAGTGGCTTCCCTACCGCTGTCCCACATAGCATTTTAACTTATGTACCACATTGCATGCCACCATATATTCCACATGACATCCCATCCCATGTCCCACATGGCATTCCATCATATGTCCCACATGTCATTGCACATTATGCCCCACATGGCATATTGTCCTATGTCCAACCATATGTCCCACATGGCATCCCTCCGTATGTTTCAAATGTCATCTCTCCCAATATCCCCCATGGCATGCCACTTTATGTCCCGCATCAGTGATTTCTCACCCGAAGTCCCACATGGCATCCCACCTTATGTCCCACATTGGATCTCACTATATGCCCCATATGGTATCCCTGCCCATGTCCCACATGGCATCCCTCCCTATGTTCCCAATGACATCCCTCTTTATGTCCCACATGGCATCACATCCCATGTCCCACATGGCCTCCTACCCTATGCCACACACGGCATCCCACCCTATGTGACACTCTGTCACACGTTGCATCCCACATTGCTCCCACCCTATGTACAACATGATATCCCATCCGATATCCCACATTTCATAACACCCCATATCCCACACTGCATCACATCCGATGTCCCGCATGGCCTCCCACCCTATATCACACGTGGTATCCCACCCCATATCCCACATAGCATCCCATTCTATGCCCCACATGGCATACCATCCATATGTCCATCGACTCCGTAAGCAGTCTCGTCCTAGCTACCACAGTCCCAGAATGAGCATACTAAGTTTGAAAGTGTCAGTTTATATAACTTATGCAAATGAACTGTTGAATAAGAAAATAAAGGCTGAGTCAAATAATTATGCCTGATATAGCCCTTGTGCATACCACATGTTATATATCCCATCCTTTATCCCACATGGCTACCACCAATGTCCCACATAGCATCCATCTCTACGTCCATATGCAGTCACACTCCCTGACTGATCATACTAAGAAGTATAGTCTTGTCAGATCATATACTGTATCACTTTTATGCAAATAAACATAATAACAAAGGGGGAGTTGATACAGCTGTTGGTGCAGAGATATTTTGAAGAATTTGAAACCTCTAGTGTTATGAGAGACACTTGAGGATCTGTAAAGAACATTGGAAAAGTATATCATCTTACTGGTATCTTCTAAGGAAATATTAAATGCTTTGAAAAGTTTTCAGGAAACTAGTCTTCACCCTGTCTAAGGGTCTCTGAAAAATTAAGGAAATTCCAGGCTTCCATGAGGATATCTAAAAAACTTTTTTCTGAGGAAATCTCAGGAAAAACTGGACGATCGGATGGACAGATGGACGAAATCACCATTACATAGGTTTAGACAGGGAGCTCGGGGAGTCAACCTAGCTGAGAAGGTTATCAATTTTCAAGTGTACTATTATGCCTAGCATGGTTCCCAATATAAGGATATGGACGTCTACCGAGTTCTGCTTGGTGGGTGTGATAACGGGGGATACTGAAATGGAACCCCAAAAATGAGCTGGATCAGCTGATCGAGTGACCAAATGAAACGTACTGAGTTTATGCGGGAGTGGCTCTAATTGGCCAAAACCCCCAAATTGAGCTAGATCAGCTGATTGAGTAACCGAATGAAACATACTGCAAAATGTTCAGCATAATCTTACGAGTCATAAATGACTATTGCCAGAAACTGTATGTGGTGTGGTACCTCCGCCAGAAGGTAATTGGTCAGCCTGCAAAATTGAGCTACAATCTTGGACAAAATACAATACTATTTTGACAACGGATTTAGCCGAAAACAATTGAATACTAAGCGTCTCAAGGTATTTTGCCAAAGATTGTCTAAGAATGGAATGCGGAAGTCGTTGACGATATGAGCGAACTTTTAAAGTTTCTTGAACTTGTTTAGCAATTATTAACTTCTAAATTAAAATTATCATAGATTTTTACGGAGATGGGGTTTCTTGCACTTTTTAGAATTTGAGCGGCACTTGGAAAATATCGAAACGTAATCGGAGAATTTGAGTGCAATTAATTATACCTTATACGGTATAATTCTGCTTATTATTGGCCAGGTAATTTGAAAGGGGGTTGAATTTTTCGAAATATGGTCTTCTCGAACATGATAACACTTTACACTTTGGATATTAATTTGGTTGTTATTTATAAATGTGCTAAATTCCTGCTTCGGCAAACCACCCAAGTAGCATGATCATATGGCCGGATACCATGTGGACTACCTATGAGAATAAATATGGGTCCCATCTTGGTTACCCCTTCGGATTCTGCACCCACAAATCACACTGGGCCCATATGGGCCAGCCAAGATTCCCATATTGGTAACATCTTGGCCCCAGGTGGGCATGCTCATATGGGTAGCATATGCGATGGAAGAAATATTGGGCTTATCTGCGTTACCCCATATGGGCCCAAGAATCATATGGGACCCATATGAGCCAGCCCAGATGCCCGTGTGGGTTACATCTGGGGCCCAGGTGGCATAATATGGGTTTCATGTGGGCAGGCAGTTCATTGGTAGAATATAGGCTATCTCTTATGGGATTTCTATGGGATTCATCTGGGACCCAGGTGGGCGTGCAATGTTTTGGCCATTCCATATGGGAAACACATATATGGGAAACACATGGGATCCAGATGGGGTGTATATCTATCAATTGTTTCTTATGTGGATCAACTGACCTCAATAGATCGAACCAAAATAATAACTCTTGATGCGCATACAGATATACAACTCCATCAATTGCACATCTATATACGTTACTTCGAGAAGTAACTTAATCAAAAGTCATACC
This sequence comes from Chiridota heheva, assembly GCA_020152595.1. Taxonomy (NCBI): domain Eukaryota; kingdom Metazoa; phylum Echinodermata; class Holothuroidea; order Apodida; family Chiridotidae; genus Chiridota; species Chiridota heheva. The sequence goes on from JAIGNY010001501.1 coordinate 244,817, forward strand.
AGATCTGAAAATTATATTTATTTTATATTATCCATGCATCAGAATTGGTTCATTGTAATTCCAAAATAAAACAATTCACCTTATTTGTTTAATAAAACACAAAATCTTTGAAGCGGTACAGTATCTTGTTCTCAATGATCACCAATAACCAGATTGAAAGGAAAACGGGAGCAAACTGCTTGCAAATAAATCAACTAAGATATAGTTTCTTTCAAAAACCAAATATCAAAACTCCACCTACTCGAGAGTTTTCTCCTCCCATCGCGGTGTTATCCATATGCTACCCACATGGGCATGCCTAGGTTTTTCTCATATGGGCCGACCCATATGCAGCTTGCCTGGGCACACCCAGGTTTTTCCCATATGAAACCCACATGGGCCGACCCATATTCTGCCCACATGGGATTGTCCAGGTCTTTTCCATATGTTGCCCATATGACGCCCACATGGGCTTGCCCAGGTCTCCACATGTGTTACCTACATGGGTCAGCCCATATGCAGCCCACATAAGTTTGCCCAGGTTTTCCATATGTTGCCCACATGGTTTATCCTTTATGCAGCCCACATAAGCTTGCCCAGGTTTTCCCCATATGTTGCCCACATGGGTCATCCCTCATGCAACCCACATGGGTTGCCCAGGTTTTCCCCATACGGTGCCCATATGGGCAAGCCCAAGTAGATCCCATATGGCTCAATATGGATTGGCCCATGCCCAGATCTTGCCCATATGGGCCCCATGTACCCATGCTACCTGGGCATTTGCGAAAATAAAATTTGTTGTGGTTAAGAGATTTCGCTCAAATGTATTAATAGTAAATCAGTGGTATTAGATCAATGCCAGTTATGTTCTCTCTAAATTCAACGTAAGAAGGGAAGGGTAGTCCATATTTTGCTTGCTGACAGTCAAATTGGTTTGTACAAATTTTACTTCCTTGGAGCAAAAGGCTTAGCAAGGATTGTCTTACCGGAAAATCGCAGAAAAGACTAACATTTCGTGCGCTTCGGCATGCAGAACTTGCAAAACCCCTCTACATCATCTTCAGCGAGCCCCCAAAACCAGCGGCAGTGGGAGAAAGAAAATTCTAAGCACAAAAAGAAACCTACTTTGTTACAGAACATTACAAAAGTATTTGTAAAGCAGAAGCGCTTTCATGTAAAAGGTTTATGAAAATTATATTCATTACTTTCCTTTCAGTGGAGATATCTACCATGCATATGTACAACTAACCATTGGGGCAAAAATGCACTTGCCCCCAAAAGATTATTACTTTTTTTGTAATAAAGAATTACAACCCCCCCCCCCTCTCCCCTTCCTTCCCTCTCCACAAATCATTGCCTTCTAACTAAATTCTTTAACAGCTACCTGTGCTGGGGCATAAGCTATTATGGAGTTCCTTTTAATACAAACAAGGTTTTAAATTTAACACGCGCCAGTGCACCACAACTGGTTATCAAAGACCGTGGACATTGACTTGGTTGTCGATGTTATGTTTGTCCGTACGTCGTACCTGTGTTCTCGTCCTGGTCGTATTAAAAAGCGTTTCGTGGTAGCACTAATTATTATCATAACCGAATACGCAGGTGACGACCCCATTGTAACTGTGTGTTCACTCGTCGTCGTCGTCGACCACACATAGGATAATCGAATAACAGCCACTAATTTTGGAAGTCAATCACCAAATTCACTCAAGCATGAAAGCAATAGTCTAGGATTTTGTTTGTCAACGAAGAGCTCAGTTTTCTCAGAAATGGCTGCCATTGTGATTGTCCAATTCTCAAAAATTATTGTGGAGGTAACAACTAGGGTGTAGTTCTGCTAACTTGGATAGGAGGAAATCTGCATGTATGTGCATGACATGCTCTGCATATTTTTGTAATGCAAAAAGTAGTTTCAATGATATTTCTAGTGTGGGGTTGGATGAAAATAGCACAATAGAAAACAAGTTTATAAATTACTTCTCAGAGGGGTAGCCAGAGGGGGCGGGGGCATAAGCCCCAAATTTCAGAGACCCTGCCCACTATTTCCCCCAAATGAAATAACACAATATAGTGTAATTGTTCATTGCATCATCAATCTCCCTCCCGCAAAATGTAACCCCACCCAACTCTTGGCCCCCACCCCCTCCCAAATGCACTTTTTATTTTTGAAAGGGGCACTTTTCGTTTGTCATTTAGGGGGAAACATGCCCTCCTGTCCCCTCCCAGGTTTCATTACCTGTGCACATGACTTTCAGCGCCAATGTAATAGGTTTTCAGTGAAACCAAAACTCATTATGTATTCAACATTTTTTACTCTAATATTATAGGCTCCAACATGTGTATATTACCAAAATTACGTCCTTTTGTGTATAAAACGAAAATCTTGATATAATACTATTTCTGAAATTAACAGATCTTTGTAGGTCTAAGTATTCATGAGCCACTCCAAAAAGTAAAATTCTATCCGGGCCATTCGTAAACTGATATATTAAAAATTATTCAGTGAATGATGTTGTGAATTATCTTAGTGTGCACACTCCAGTATCCATTAAGAATATTAATTTTTCAGTTGATGTTTTGTCTAAGACGTTGAAGGGTTTGAATTCAAATAAAGCACCCAGTCCAGATGGTATACATCCTGCTGTCTTACGTGAGTGTTCTGATGCTCTTTCTGTTCCACTGAGTATTATCTTTTCAAAGTGCCAAGTTGATGTTGGTTTGTTCCTAGTGATTGCAGCATTGATGTCACTCATATTTAAAAAAATAGGTGACCACAGTTTGCCTTGAAATTATAAGCCACTTAGTCTTACAGTGTTGTGTGCAAGGTTATGGAGTCCATTGTTAAGGATGTTGTACTAGATTACTTACTGGTCATTGGTTTGTTGAATTTGTCCCAGCATGGGTTCTTACCTAAGAGGTCTTGTCTTGTGTTTCTAATTCATTGGAGTTTTTTGATGATGTCACTAAACTAGTTGATGCTGGTCATAATGTGGATGTTATCTATTTAGATTTCCAAAAAGCATTTGATAAGGTTCCATCAGGCGGGCTCATGATGAAAACAAGAGCAATTGGTGTGAACGGAAAGTGTGCCAGTTGGATATATTCTTGGTAGGTTAACAGGTCACAAAGAGTTGTTTTTAATGGCAAAGTGTCTTCATGGAAGAAGGTGCAAGTGGTGTTCCTCAGGGTTCTGTATTGGGTCCGCTTCTTTTCTTAATCTTCATTAGTGATGTTTCCCTTGGCTCCAGGATTTGTAAATTTGCTGATGACACTAAGCTGTACAGGATTGTTGATGATGTCAGATATTCTTCACTTTTGTTAACTGATCTGGATAAGTTAGTTTCTTGGTCCCAAACATGGCAGATGGCATTCAATGTTCAGATGTTGATCAATGCAAAGTCATTCATTTTGGTCAGAACAATTTGGCTTTTGATTACTGCATGAATGGTTCAAATCTTGGTTGTGTTAATCAAGAAAGGGATCTAGGTGTTGTCATTACTAGCAATCCGAAGCCTTCTAAACAGTGTCAATCAATATATCAATCAATCAATATATATATATATATATATATATGTATACATATGTATATATATATATATATATATATATATATATATATATATATATATATATATATATATATATATATATATATATATATATATATATATATATATATATATATATATATATAAAACAAAATAGGAAAAAATGACAATGTCTCTAGCCAACAGATTATTTTAAAACCAAATATTTCGAAAACTCCTGTTTCCTTCTTCAGTGGTATGAAGTTAAATGACGCTAGAAGATAACAGCGATGATAGCTTGCACGTTAACACATTTCAAAGAGCGCCAAAATCGTACGCGTAAAATAGTAGGCGCAAAAGGGGAAAAACGCGCAGAAAAAACCACAAAAAACAAACAAACAAAAACCGGCGCCAAAATGCGCTGAGGCACAAAAACAAGAGAAGGATTAATGAGACGAAATGGAAGTGGAAACATTTTCCCTAAAAACAGAAAAAGGAGAAAGATAAGACAGGTCTTTATTAAGTCCATGGATGTGGCTCTTAGTTTTAATCATAAATTTCAATTCAAACAACTTTCTGTCTTCCGTGCTTCTAAAGTTCCCCCTGATGAGAACCACCTTCAAATGTTCCAACTTATGTCTAGGCAAATTAAAATGCCCTGCCACGGGATAACCCTCACTGTCACCATCGAAATCGCGAATAGACTGCTTGTGGTTATTGAACCTCAATCGGAAAGAGGTTCCAGTCTCACCAATGTAAGAAATTTCCGGACATTTCGAACACATCACGCAGTAAACCACGTTAGAAGAATCACAGGAAAAAGTTCCCGGTTTGATCACGTTATTCCTCGGGAGAGATACCGTCTCATCCGTGACTATGTGCATGCAGATTTGACAACGCGGCTTCCTGCAGGGTTTATTGCCTCGCCCAGGCATCCTGCGCGATATGTTGGAACGTACCAACAAATTCCTAAGACTCGGCGGCTGCTTTAGTGCCACAACCGGTGGTGCAGAGAATTATCCCACCGGGTAGGCCTATTGTTTCAGGTAAAGGTACTTGCACGGAATTCTTGTCCGCTTATGTGGACACTCAATTACAACCACTCCTTCGTGCTATCCCTAGCTATGTCCAGGATACAACTCACTTCCTTAACAGGCTATCGAGCGAGGTTAATAGGATAGACGATACAGCTATTTTGGTAACGATGGACGTGTCTTCACTCTATACGAATATCCCTCATGCGGATGGGGTGGAGGCATGTATTAAGCATCTCAGGCAATCTGGTTCGTTCGATGATAATGTCGTTCGTGATATCGGTAGACTCATCCAATTTATTCTTTCCCATAACTGCCTTGAATTTAATGATAAGTTTTATCACCAGATCAAGGGCACCGCTATGGGTACTAAGATGGCTCCTTGTTATGCTAATTTGTTTATGGCCGACCTTGAGGGTAAGATATTACAAGAGTCCACACTCTCTCCTTGCTTTTATGTCCGTTATATCGACGATATCTTTATGATTTGGCAGCATGGCGAGGTTTCGTTGCGGGAATTTATTGGTTTCGCGAATACGTATCACCCGTCCATTAAATTTACTTATGATTTTTCCGGGATGAATTACCTTTTTGGATGTTTTGGTCAAAATCCGTGAGGGTTCATTGGTTACCTCCTTATACACCAAGCCCACTGATAGTCATGCTTACCTAGTTTATAATAGCAATCATCCCCAACACACTAAGGAATCTATCATTTATAGCCAGTTTCTTCGTCTTAAGAGAATTTGTTCTGACCCTCTTGATCTCAAGATCCAACTTAACGTTATGTCAGGGCACTTTCTTAAAAGGGGCTATCCCTTGAAACTGTTAAGGAAATTCATGGACAAGGTTATTCCTGTCAATCGCAGTGAGCTTTTAGAGTATCGGATCAAGACTAAGACCGCACGCATTCCCCTCGTAGTTTCGCACAGTACACAGATACAGCCTCTCTTGAAGTGTATTAAATCGTCATGGGGATATTGAAACACGCCCCAGAGGTTGGAGGAATTTCTCTGCACCACCGGTTGTGGCACTAAAGCAGCCGCCGAGTCTTAGGAATTTGTTGGTACGTTCCAACATATCGCGCAGGATGCCTGGGCGAGGCAATAAACCCTGCAGGAAGCCGCGTTGTCAAATCTGCATGCACATAGTCACGGATGAGACGGTATCTCTCCCGAGGAATAACGTGATCAAACCGGGAACTTTTTCCTGTGATTCTTCTAACGTGGTTTACTGCGTGATGTGTTCGAAATGTCCGGAAATTTCTTACATTGGTGAGACTGGAACCTCTTTCCGATTGAGGTTCAATAACCACAAGCAGTCTATTCGCGATTTCGATGGTGACAGTGAGGGTTATCCCGTGGCAGGGCATTTTAATTTGCCTAGACATAAGTTGGAACATTTGAAGGTGGTTCTCATCAGGGGGAACTTTAGAAGCACGGAAGACAGAAAGTTGTTTGAATTGAAATTTATGATTAAAACTAAGAGCCACATCCATGGACTTAATAAAGACCTGTCTTATCTTTCTCCTTTTTCTGTTTTTAGGAAAATGTTTCCACTTCCATTTCGTCTCATTAATCCTTCTCTTGTTTTTGTGCCTCAGCGCATTTTGGCGCCGGTTTTGTTTGTTTGTTTTTGTGGGTTTTTTCTGCGCGCTTTTCCCCTTTTGCGCCTACTATTTTACGCGTACGATTTTTGGCGCTCTGTGAAATGTGTTAACGTGCAAGCTATCATCGCTGTTATCTTCTAGCGTCATTTGACTTCATACCACTAAAGAAGGAAACATGAGTTTTCGAAATATTTGGTTTTAAAATAATCTGTTGGCTAGAGACATTGTCATTTTTTCCTATTTTGTTTTGTTTGTAATGGCCAATGCATGGAACTTACCTTTTATATATATATATATATATATATATATATATATATATATATATATATATATATATATATATATATATATATATATATATATATATATATATATATATATATATATATATATATATATATATATATATATATATATATATATATATATATATATATATATATATATATATATATATATATATATATATATATATATATATATATATCTATATATATATATATATATATATATATATCTATATATATATATATATATATATATATATCTATATATATATCTATATATATATATATATATATATATATATATATATATATATATATATATATATATATATATATATATATATATATATATATATATATATATATATATATATATATATATATATATATATATATATATATATATATATATATATATATATATATATATATATATATATATATATATATATATATATATATATATATATATATATATATATATATATATATATATATATATATATATATATATATATATATATATATATATATATATATATATATATATATATATATATATATATATATATATATATATATATATATATATATATATATATATATATATATATATATATATATATATATATATATATATATATATATATATATATATATATATATATATATATATATATATATATATATATATATATATATATACCAACAATGAATGGGAGATGTTTGGCGGTGTGGCGGGCAAAGAGATGGAAATGAATTAAAATCATGCTGTTAACGTCATCTATATATCAATATTCTCCATGGTCTGCAATTACCCAATAGATATATTTGATACAAAAAAATAAAGAAGCAATCTTGACAACAGATTTAACCGAAAACACAATTGAATAATAAGTGTCTCAAGGAATTTTGTCCAAGATTGTAGATCAGCTTATTGAGTAACCGACTGAAATAAACTGCAAAATGTCTAGAATAATCCCGTGTCATAAATGATTATTGCCAGAAATTTTAAGTGGTGGGTTACCCCCGCCAGGAGGCCCTAATTGGCCAAAAACTCCGAAATTGAGCTAGAGCAGCTGGTTGAGAATCGGAAGGAAATGTACTGCAAATTGCTCAGCGTAACCCCATATATCATAAATGAATAATGCCAAAAAATGTATACGGCTGGGGACCCCAGCCAGACGACCCAAATTGGCCAGCCCCCGAAATTGAGCTAGATCAGCTGATTGAGAACCAAATGAAACATACTGTACTGCAGAATGTTCAGCATAATCCCATGTAACATAAATGACTATTCCCAGATACTGTAATTAATGTGGTTGGGTATACCACCGCCAGAAGGCCCAATATGATGAAAATCTGTTGAAATAGATTTTCAGTCCAAAATCCTCAAAGCCTACAAGCTTGAACAATAACGTCACTTAAAATCACTCATCAATAAACAAACGAACAAAACGTTTACTGTTAAATACCATCCTATTTGTAAATTATTACTTCCAGCCAGACACTTTGACGACAAGGGAATCATACTTTTGTCGTTGTGTTGAGTGTAACAGTGCAGCTGCAGTGAAATTTGTTTACTATCAATGTCAGATTATGACCATGGAAAATGAGGTGATGTGTGTGGATTGTTAAAAAAAAAAATCCCTGGTGTAATTCCTCGTGCTGGTTTGTTTGATGAGAGTTTAACGGCACCACAACAGCAAGGGTCAAATTGTGCCTGAGAGGTTAGATCATTCCAGAGGTAGGAAGGAGAGTAAACAGGGGGAGATTGAGAGAAATACGAGAACTAAAAGCCAGAAATCTGGGATCGAGAGGGGTGTATGGGTGGAAAAATAATGTAGAGAGAGAGAAAAAGGGGGTGGGAAAGGAGGACTATGAGATGTTGCTGAAAGAGGCAGCGAGGTGGTTAACGATGTCTTTTTTTGTGGTGAGAAGGTTACAATTCCAAAAGAGATGGGAGATGAGAGACTTGCTCACCCTGCCGTGGAAGCTGTTAAACATTCTTCAAATCTTCTTAGTGGGAGAAGGGGTGTTGGTGGTGAGAGAAGAGATGAAGTTGTTATAAGTTTTACTGTCCTTGATAATGCGCCTGGCTTTGGCTCGGCTGCTGCGAAAGCGGTTGAGGTGGGTGGTTGGGTTAGTTTTGAAGTCCTGAGGGCCTTTTTCCTGTTCTTGATGGCAATTTTGCAGTCATCAGTAAACCAGGGGGTGGAGGGGGGTGGTCAGGGGTTTTGGGAAATGGAGCAGGTGGCGATGTTGATAAGGATGTTACTGAAAACTGACATGGGATCATCAATCATCACCCTCGAGAAGACGGGGAGAGAGGTGTGAGTCGCAGAGGGTTTCAAAAAGGGCCCAGTTGGCCTTCTCGAGGTTCCAATTGGGAGTGTGGTTGGTGGGGGTTTAAAGGTTGGAGTGAATAAGAAGAGGATAATGGTCACTACCACAGAGATCAGCAGTGACCTTCCAGTTAAAATCAAGGAGGTTAGGAAAACAGATAGACAGCTCAATAGGTGAGGGAGCCTGTGGCAGGATGAAGTAAGTCGGGGAGTTAGCGTTGAGCAAGGACAGGCTGTGCTGTAGAAGAGTGTTTTCGACGAGCTTGCCTCTGTGGGTGATGGTGTTGGAGCCCCACAGGGGGTTGAAGTCACCAAGAAGGATTAAGGGTGTGGGAAGCTGAGAGATGAGGTTGTTAAGGCTGGTTGGTTGAACGCTGGCGTTGAAGGGGAAGGGGGGGAGATAGATATTGCAAAGAGTGATGGTTTTGTGGGGGGAGATAGATATACAGATGGCCTGAAGGTCGGTTGTTACATGAACTGGGCTGTGTGCGATATCGCGTCTAACGAGAATGGAGACGCCCAAACAGGCCCTGTCAGCGTCCACTTGAAGTTTATGGTAGCAAGTGAAGTTATTGAGAGAGTAATGGTCAGTGGTGTTTAGAGTTTTTTGTAGGCAGAAGATGACTGGGTTGAAGGTGGTGGCCAGTAGATCGACCTTTACCAAATTGACCTTAAGGCTTCTGATGTTCCATTGTATAATGTTGTGGGTGTTATTGTAATTGTTTGTGGTGCACGCCATAAAAAGGCAGGGGGTTATCTGGAGGAAGATCTGTTGCGTCTGAGTTGGCTTGTTTTTTCTTTGGATCTGTTTCTTTGAGAGCGATTGTTTTTGAAAGTTGGACGAGAAGTATAATCGGTGTGTTCGGTAATCCAACAATCCATATTCTCTTCAGTGTTATACATGTGGGTTTGGGTGGTTGGCTGTTTGGTTGTTTGTTGATTGGTTGTTTAATGTACGCTTTGCTGATTCTTAGCCTGGTTGGTTTTAGTTTGATGTATGATGGTATTAGAGGTGTTGGTGTAGGGGACGGCGGGGGCTTTAGAGAAGAAAGGGAGGTTGAGGAGAGAAGTGGTGGTAGAGGTAGTTTGGGTATTGGGTGTGGTTGGCAATGGTGATGGGCTTAGGACTGGGTAAGAAGAGCCAGGTAAGGTCGGTCTGGACATGCGAGTCAGTTTTAGTTGTGTAAGAGGGGGGGGGGGGGGTATGTTGGGGTTAAGATTTTTAGGTTTAGTTATTTGTTTTTCCTGAAGCCAGGTTGGGCAGTCTTTGGAGGAGGGATGGTTGGCTGGGTGATTACCGTCGCAATTTGTGCAGAGTGTGGTGTTGGTGCAGGAGGTGTTGTCATGATCTGGGGCTCCGCAGTTACCATATCGCGCTTGGCTGCGGCAGGAGTTTTCCCCATGGCCATACCTCTGGCAATTATGACAACGAAGAGGGTTGGGAATGTAAGGGGCGACTGGGATTCTCAGGTAGCCGGCAATGATGTGGGAGGGGAGAGTTGGTGTGGCGAAAGTAAGGAAGATGGTATTGGTGGGTGTTTCGGCTCCGTCTCTCTTGAGAACGAGACAACGGGCTTCAGTGACGTGTTGGCTAGTTAGTTCCTCTACGAGGTCATCATCGGCCAAGTAAGCTACATGTAGGTCTCTGGTTCTTATGACACCTTTGCTGGAGTTCAGGGAACGGTGGGGGGCGGGGGGTGACTGTAGTGTCAATACCGGTGTTTGCTAGGGTTTTGGTGGAGAGAAGGGTGGTGGCTTGAATGTCCCTGGCGCAAAGCACCAGGAGATCGCCGGATCTGAGGGTAAAGACCTTGGGGAGGGTACCAACAAAGCCGTGGAGCGCTTTGTGTGTGAGGAAAGGGGAAACTTTTAAAAGCTTTCTTGTTTGTTAATGGCATGTATGATTAGGATTTTAATGGATTGGGGCTGAAGAATTGTCAATGGAGGCAGCAGGTGGGTCACGGAAATGGGAAGGAGAGGGTCAAGGTTAAGGCACAAGCGTTTTGTCATGAATTAAAAAAAAAAAAAAAGGCCGAGAGACTCGAGGCAACGAGAAAAATAAAACACAAAAAACGCGGAACCACTTATAGGAGGACCACTGTATAGTATAGATAAGGGCGTGAAGGTCTGGACAAAATGGGAGGGAAAAATAAAAGAAACAATCTTACCGAAAGCAGACGCCCATCCACAGAATAAAAATCCCGAAAAGGAAGAATAAAACAAAATTTAGGGTGAAAAGCGGAAGAAAAATGTAGAACGAAATGAGAAGTTTTAGAGAAGAGATACGAAAATCACGTTGCTCTCAATGCACGCAAAGATCGGAAAAGTGCTGGATTGTGGTTTCTGTTGTGAGCAATACAGAAATATAGACCACAACAGATATGAGATTATGTCGGAGCTTAAGACAGAAAATGTATTACGAGGTTTAGACTTATTAGAATTGGTAGTCCTCGAAATTGAGCTAGGTGAGCTGATTGAGTAACTGAATGAAACATACTCTCATGAGTCTATTACTGCCAGAATTTTTTTGGCCAGCCCCGAAATTGAGCTAGATCAGTAGGTCAGCTGAGTGAAAAACCGAATGAAAGGTATCGCTATTGGATGCATTATGATGGCATGTATCATAAATGACAATTGCCAGAAATTTTTGGTGGTGGATTACTCCTGCTAGGTCCAAATGGCTATATAATCACATTGGGTCACTGAATAACATATGCTGCAAAAAAGAGGGCAGAAACAGAAACAGATGCATTGGTGTCATATGATGAGGTTCAAGGCCACCATTAAGAGACAACACAATAAATGGATAGATCAATACCCAGGATACAACCAAAAGGACTATCAGGGAATAATCTTTAGACTGAGAACTGGACATTGCTACCTCAACTATCATATGTTCACCACTTGAAGTTGAAAATTGGACACACGGGAGATTGTTCCTGTGACACTAGACTCATGTCAGGTGTCCACATTCTCTAAGCTTGCTCTATATATGAGGTGCTCCGTACACAAGAGTGGCTATCACCAACAAGGGTGCATACAAAACTCTTTCAGACTCTCGGGGATCTTCGTGCAATGCCAGCTTTTATCCAAAGGATTTGAAGGCGCAATAGGGAACTTTCCCCCACTTTTTTGCGAATTTGTAGCTTTTGTCTGGTGAATTTTTGCATCTCAGCATGAGTTTGTGGTCCCCCCCCCCCCTCCCCAAATTAGATTGATAAAGTTTTGATTTGCATATTTTATTTCAAATTTTACCAGAAATTTAGTGGTTTTGTGGTTGTTGAGAAATTGTTTATTGCCCAACATTTTCAAAGAGAAAAAGAGTATTCTGTCTGAATAAGATTCTCAATCTTAAGTTTCACCCGATTTTAAAATCAAAATATGGGGGTGGGGGAAGGTAGGGGGGTTGATGGGGCAACAATTTTCCTCCATAAACTAGAGGGGCAGTTATCAGTCCGGTTCATACCCCCGATCAGGAGAACTGTTTTGTTCTGAGTCCAATCGGGGATCCTTTACAGAAGTATCCCACAATGCATCTATTCTTATTCAAAGTTTGTATAGGATAAACATAAGAATCGACATATTTCGAGCGCAGGGAACTCAACTAATTCGAAGAGTTCAAATTTTTCTTCACGATTTGAAAAAATGATATGAATTATCTTTTCACCGTGCGCTTTTAAAATTCATCTTGCGGTTTTCAGAGAAATTTGAAGTGATGAATTCTCATTTTGTGTTACCGTTAGGCAGTCCCGCTTTAACAAGGTTTTCTGAAATTATGAGAACTTGTGGATTTGTGAAAATTATTAAGCAATAACTGCGTTATAGTAACAAAGTTGTTTTACTTTCGCGAAAGTAAACATGAACAAAACAAACTTTGTTACAAACCTTTAATGAAATGACTGATAAGCGTCTATGACTGAAACTTCACAATAAAAATGGCGGCTTCCATATATCACTGTAGGCTCAGTGCGCATGCTAGTCTCCCGATCGAGAGACTTATTGAGTCCCCAGTACGAACCGAACTGATTATTTTTACAACCTTATGTATCTTTTTTTAAATTTCTGCCTAACAGTGGGGGACAAGGCCTTCCGGAAATTGAGAACCCTTTTGCAAACTTCCATCAAAATACATAGAAGACTTTTCACGTTTTAGTGAATAATTAACCTACTGATTGGGTGGAACATTTCCACTGATTTTTCCAGATTTCCTAATTTTTCAGCATTGCAGGTCCACGGTTATATCTTTTCTGGCTGTAAGGTGGCGGGAAGGTTGTTGTTTCACCACCTAAGATTTTTGGCAAAAGTCATTCATGATACATATGTGGGTATGCCGATCATTTTGCAGTACGTTTCATTCGGAGGTTCAGTGACTCAATGATCTAGCCAAACTCTGGGGTTTAGTAATTTAGACACTTTCAAGAATAACACTCCTACCCATTTTCTGTCAAGAGTAATTAATGTTAAATGTGGTTTATGCTAAACATTTTACAGAGCGTTTATTCACTTACTCAATCGATTCATTTCCTAAGGATGGCGAATTTGGACCATCTACCAGGGCAGAGGTACCTCACCACTAAAAATTTCTGGCAATAAGTCATATGATACATAAAGTCTGAAAGTTATAACTTAAGCAGTAAAGTAAATAAAGAAGTTCTGATGAACATTTCTTAGTATGTTACATTTGATTAATCAATCGGTTGATCTAGCTTTATTTCAGGGAAAAGGCCTTCTGCAGGCCGGGTATCCCCACTGCATGATACAATATCTGGCACTATAGTTACTTCAAGATTCATGATACATCAGTGGGGTTATGCTGAACATTTTGCAGTTCATTTCAATCTGTTTCTCAGACATCAGCCTATCTAGCTTATTTATCAAAGTTAAAACCAACTATAGGGACTTCTGAAAGTCATTATTGTCTTTAATGCTTAACATTAGGCTTCATTCAGTCAGTACTCAATCAGCTGACCTATAGCTCAATTTCGGGACTAGGCAATTGGTGGGGTTCCCCAGAGTATACAATTTCTGGCAATAGTCATTTATGATACACGGGATTATTCTTAACATTTTGCAGTACGTTTTATTCGCTTACTCAATCAGCTGATCTAGTTCAATTTTTGGGGCTGACCAAATTGGGTCTTTTGGCGGGGGTACCCCACCACATAAAAAATTCTGGCAATAGTCATTTATGATACATGTGGTCATGCAAATTTTGCAGTGTTTCCTTCGCTTCCTTAATCTGTTCTAGTTCCAATTTCTGGGTTTGGTCTTCTGGTGTGTAGCCCATCGCATAACATTTCTGGCAAGTCATTTATGATTCATGGAAATATTCTGAATATTTTTCAGTACTTTTTATTAGGTTACTCAATCAGCTAATCTAGCTCATTTGTGGGGTTCCATTCCAGTACCCCCATTACCACACCCACCAGGCAGAACTCGGCATATGTCCATATCCTTATATTGGGAACCATGCTTGGCATAGTACACTCGAAAATGGGTAACCTTCTCAGCTAGGTTGACACCCCCCACCTCCTATTGGGAAACCATGCTTGGCATAATAGTACACTTGAAAATTGGTAATCTTCTCAGCTAGGATGACCCCCCCCCCCCCCTCCTTCCCCTTCCCTTCCCCAGCTTTCCGGTCTTAGCATTATGCTTCGCATGCTCACCAAAACTATGAAAAGCAAAAATAAAACCCACTAAAATACGTTAATGTTCCTTTAAGGAGAAATAACTGGTATAGAAAAGCTACTTTCTAAAAAGTAATTAAATTTTGACAATTTAAATGATTGCATGTCACATTATCAGAAACTATTTAAATTAAAACTGATGCTGCCAGCCTTCCACAGTAGACTTTCCACAATTACTTCTACACAAATGAAACAGAACTTAAACATCTCCTTAAATGGAATAAGATGTTAAAGTAGTTTCTTCACCATCTTGTTTCTAAAGTCTTCTTTCGCATGAGATACTTTTTGACCACTAAACTAATCCTTTAATTGAGTACTACTGTATAACACTTTGTACACAAAACTAGCTTTTGTCTACAGCTATCTTTGGGATTTGTACTCACATCGCCCTTTAAAAATTCTCCCATCTCACAAATGAAGTTTTTACAAAATCACCTAAAATACACAAGCTTAAATTTGTTAAAGAAAGACACAACTAATTCATTCATGCAAACACCAATGTTTTAGCATAGAATTCGACATATACAAATGTTTCATATATAATGGATTTACTACTTAAAGGGGGGCACTTGACTGGAAGTAAGAGCAACTTTTTTTCACAAATTCATGAGAAATTTAAACAGAGAAGTCTCATCTCTGTATTTTACTGTTCAGCTATGTTCATAGAACAAGAACCGACATTCAAACTGTAGTAAAAGTCAATAAGAAAAACACCTGCAAGTTTTAGGCAATTGCCACAAGATTTAATTGCATTGATGATATCTCGTACAACTGTGTCGGCAATCTGCAATTTCCGAAAAATTAATTAAAATAGTCACATAGCTGAAATTCAAGTATACATATATGACCAATTGTATACTGGGAGAATCTCATTGGCCAATCAAAAATACTGGGCGGGATTCTTGGCCATCTGTACAATTTACGCATGGTATGGGACCAAGCGCATGAAAAAATGCTTTCAAATGCTCATCATATGTGTGTTATACATGAACGCAATACACGCGCACATTGTTGCTTACAATTTTTCCTCCAGCAAAATGCAGCTGATTGGTTGGGTAACAAAAATCCCCCAGCAATCGATTGGTCAAAGTAATAACATCCAGCTAAAATCATTTTGGAAAGGTATACAAATATAGGATTATTTTAGGGACCCTATAATTATTAGTTGAGTGCCCCTTTGAGATTTGTTCTTGTAAAACAGGTTATTTAAGAATGATGCCTCTTTGATTGAGATGAGTTTAAAACAAACAAATAAGACTAACAAACTTTCTTCACCTTGCTGGCGGAAAAGAGTCAAGATTCTTAAAATCTATTTTAACTATAGAAATGTAAAAAATGGGTGCCAAGGATGCAAGTAAATGTGTCACATTGATGTTTAGTTGGTTTTTACTTTCGAGGCGCCAAACTTCATCTTTCTCAATTTCTTTTTTCTTGCTCTCCACATGAAGGACATCAGGAAGTATCCGCCTACAAAAAGAGGATAAAAAATAATAGTTTGAGCTTAGATATGAATATGAGCCTCTCACAGCATGCATTTTACATTTTAGTCTTATTAAGTTTTAAATACAGAAATGTCATGCTAAGGATACACTTGTTTAAAAAACAGCCACTGAAAATCAGACTGTATTCACCTGCTAAATTTTAAGAGGAGGTATGATGGAGATTCAAAACTTCTTGGCCATATTCAAGTGCTTCCATTCTGATAACGTCGGTGAAGGATGTAAAATATTAAGTTTACAAATTATTACTCTCGAATGAAACAAAACTTATCAGGTGGACACTTATCCATTCTCAGAAAGACAAAATATCATGATCATATGTCCAACTAGACTAATCAAGCTAATTCACCCAGTCAGACAGTGGGCTTGCTGACACAAAATAACAAGTAGCTGTCACAATGCTATTTATAGCTGATCAATATCCTGAAGGGATCCCCAAGAGAACCATGAAATATTTGAAAAAGAGGGTCATTTCTGTCAACTTTCGCATGGGGGATAGAGTGTTCATATGGCAATTTGTAAGGGATAAGCATTGTATATTAAGGCTGTGGTATGAACAAAACTGAGAACATTGGCATCAAAACTATATTCTATTACTTTGAGCAATTTTTTGAATATTTATTGAGTTCTCAAAATCTCATCTTACATTCAAACTTTCATAACAAAGAGGATAACTTGTAGCTTCTCTGGTGTAGACAACAATATATAGTGAAGGCATTTTTGATATAACATTGATCTCATCAGTACATTTTTACAATCTACTATCCATAATCACGAGTAGTTTTAATTTTGAACAATTTTCATCATTTTCAAGAGTATATTTACTTGCTTAGAGATTTTGAGTGATTAAAAAATCCACACAGAAACAATTCACAAAAATGCTGTGAAAATTTTACATCCATTATCTCCTCAGCATTTTTCTGATTCAGTCGTTAATTATCCTTTTCTCAAGTTTTTCACTTTTGACTCCCGACATCATAATTCAGTTGCATCTATTACTGAAATTACATTAATTTAACATTCCATTGATCAAATACTGACTAATTTACTGCAGTAAATTCCTGAGGATTCCATATGTCCACACCTTAAAATCAGTGCTTGACACAACATTACTGTATATGTACTTTTTGCAATAAATCATTATCTAGATTCCACGTACTCTGGTTGTTTTTGTCATATAAAATTCATCCAAGTCATTGTATTCTCAATAAAAGTTTTTAGTAAGGTTTGGATCTTTCATCATTTTGCACAGCTTTGTCCTGCATCTCTCATCAGCTCAATGCAAATGTAGGAGATCTTTGATGAACAATGTAGTCATGTTTCCATTAATATTTAATTCGCACTAAGGATATGAAACCCATCTTCTAGAAAAATCCAATTTAGTAGATTAATGTAATTTGAGAGCAGATCAAAAGTGAAAAATTGAAAGAAAAAAATTGATCATGATACACTTTGTATATTAATCGTCTAGTTTTTTTCAAATAGGAAACCCAAGGCAAGAGTCAAGTAAGATATATTTCTCCCTTACTGAAGTGCACTGTACTTAATGGTCTGTAGACAAGTGGAGGCAACATTATAGATAGCATTCAAACTTCCAATCAAAATCTTCCAATCAAAATCTGTAAGAAATTGAGAAGCTACCTCTAGTTAGCTGAATGGAAGCAGTTGAACATTACCAAGAAGTTTTGAATCTCCATCAAAACTAGCAGGAGAAAACAATCTGATAATTTTTAGTAACTCATATTTAAAGACACAACAATTTAAAGAAATACATTAAAGATTTTGAACCTTCTCTTTTACACATACCACCTTTTTATATATAAACCAAAAGGTTTTGTGGTTCCGATGCTTTTTTCATGCTAAGTGATTTGCAAGTTTTATATTAACTGTCATGCCATATTGCAAATCATGAAATATCTGTTCCATATTTATTCATAAGTCAATAAAATAAAGCCTGTTGACAACATTAGCATGTGCACAATAATTAACAAGTTGAACTTTACCATAGCAAGTATAATGCAAAAACCGGTTTCTCGTTTATCCTATTTCAAGAATTTGTCAGTAAGCCCCGCCTACTCATTAATATTCATAACATCACTACCACAACTTTAGAACATATGTACAGACCAAGACTCATTTATGTACGACCACGACATATGACATAAATCTGATATACAGTATCATGAGATACAGTATAGTATTTCGACTGTTACCACTTTCACATTGAACCACGCCTACCATGCAATATCTGCTGATAACATAAGCATGTACACAATAACCAGCAATATTATCATGCCCAAAATGACACAAAACAGACATACACTTGCTCATTTATCACTTTTATCACTTTTAAAAAATTTCTTTTTACCCTCACCCATTTATTAATATGCATGATATCACTACAAAAACATTTCTGCAGACCATGAGCTATCTGTGAACCAAACATGACCCGAATCCAGTTCAGAGTTTTTGAGACACTGTGTTTACAAGCTTTTTGTTTACAAAATCATATAAAGCCCGCCCACAAGGCATATTCATGAAAGTCAACGATTTGATACAATGAACACATACACACTAGCTAACATCACTATTATAACAAAAATGAAACAAAACTACTATGGTAACAACTACTACGAACACGTCTACTAAGGTCAACTCCTACTATAAACACTTCAACTACTAAAGTAACTCCCACTATGAACACTTCTACTACGAAGGTCAACCTCCTACTATAAACATTTCAACTACTAAAGTAACTCCTACTGTGAACACTTCTACTACTAAGGTCAACTCCTACTATAAACACTTCCACTGCTAGAGTAACCCCTAATACGAACACTTCTACTATGAAGGTCAACTCCTACTATGTGGTCAACCTCCTACTATAAACATTTCAACTACTAAAGTAACTCCTACTGTGAACACTTCTACTACTAAGGTTAACTCCTACTATAAACACTTCCACTGCTAGAGTAACCCCTAATACGAACACTTTTACTATAAAGGTCAACTCCTACTATGAACACTTCTACTACTAAGGTCAACCTCCTACTATAAACACTTCAACTACTAGAGTAACTCTTACTATGAACACTTCTACTGCTAAGGTCAACTCCTACTATAAACACTTCTACTACTTAGGTCAAACTCCTGCTATAAACACTTCAACTACTAAAGTAACTCTTACTACTTTTTAGTAAATACTACTAACACTTATACTACTACAAAAGTTAATATTACTACAAAAGTCAACTCTGCTAACTTTTATACTTAAAAAAGAAAACTGCTAATACTACTATAAAAAGTAACTAATCCTAATACTTGCACTTCAAAATTTGAGTATGGAAATTTGGAGACAAGCCTTTCCCAAGTGTGTGCCTGTCAATTTCTACCAGGAATACTACCATTTCTTCTTCTGACATGATAACCATCTCTACTACTAGCAATATGATTAAAACACACATAAAATTCAGTAAGTGATACACTGTTCACTTTTACATATAGTATCTAAAATTATCTATAAAAAGGAATAAAGCTTTTAATGATTTGATACTCCATTTTCTAAAAGAATAGTCCTATTGATTTTCTTGTTTACATATATGACAGAGAAAAATCATTGAGGCAAAGTAGTGAAAAAACTGTTTAAATATATCTCATTCCATTTAGATGTTACAATGATCTAAACACTAAGAAAATGTTATTGAAAAAACCTATTGCAATAAGTGTACTTCAGTTTGGTGATGTCATCAAGAAAATTCCAGCACAGTTCTTATGTTATACTTATCAATTAAAGTTAACACTTGTTTTGATACAGTATCGAGAAACATTGTTGGTACATGTTAGAGCGAGTGTAAAAAATAACATTTACATGAACACACTGTGTTCTTTCCTTGGTGTAAAAGACATTTCAATGATTTCAATTTAAAAAGGTAAATGTGTCAGAATTTGTCCAGTGACTAATGACATATGAAGGTATACAACTGAGGAATAAATGAAGATAAAGTTTATACTATTCTAAAAGATCTAGAATAATATCTTATTCTAGAATCTAAAAGCATGATGCAATATCCTCCCTTTCAAATATTGAAAGTCTAATTCATGGACTGAATGTATTATTTCGTAACATATTCTACTGTAATAGCAAACAACACTCGCTTTCCAAACAGTCAAAACAATTGCTTGTTATTGATAAAACTTGCTGTACAGATTTAGACTGTTCCAACATAACATTGGAAATTCATACAGACACAATTATTCTTTTGACTTGACAAACCAATATTTGTATCATCATTTTGTAAAATGCAACTAAATGCAACTAAAATGCAACTAAATGCAACTAAATGTAACACATCTCACTTTCAAAGTGACAATAAATAATCAAACTTGTCACAATATTACACGTCATCCTTATGTTGAGATTACCCACTTATGGAATCATTTGCAATCATGAAAAATATGCCAGAGTGCTGTATATAAATAAATAATTACATTTCTATAGAACTAATTAACATTTTGCAAAAGCTTTTCATCCAAAAGAGAATTTTAAGTGCTTCTCTCAATATAGCAATATACAGTATTTACAGTAAACATTTGATTTGTCTGCTAAACTGATTACTGCTTTATGCAATTTGTGTTCATGTATGGTTATCCTACAGTAGTTTATCAGTGTAGAGGCAGTCATGGCAATGGTATCTATAACTTGATCACGAGGTATATTAATGCCTCATGATCACCTAATCCTGAAATAGCAGCATTCCCCTACTTATCTATTCAAATGAGTCTTCCCAATATAACAATAACAAATTAACATTTATATAGCGTCAAAATGATAAACATGTAAAACATACTTATACTCAGTGGCGCTGTACATGAAAGAATACGTAAGGCAAACAAAATACAAATTACAAACTATAGCACTTATGAAAAAGAAAGGACTTTAAACCTTTTTTAAATGATTCTAACCCTTCAACGCATCTCAGGTCTGTAGAAAGAGCAATCCATAGAACTGGAGCAGAACATTTGAAGGCTTGTGGCCCGTTAGTTTTTGTGCAAGAACAGGGTACTTTATATAAATTTGTGTTAGAGGATCTCGACTTCTTGTAGGTACGTAATCAGTTAAAATGATTTTATATTCAATTCTTTGCTCAATTTTTAGCCAGTGTAGGTCCTTAAGTACTGGTGTAATGTGCTCAAATTTATGCTTGTTTCTGACCAGCCTGGCAGCAGCATTTTGAATATGCTGCAATTTATTAATTTGATGTTTTGGTATACCATATAAAACACTATTGCAATAATCCAAATTTGAAGTGATAAAGGCATGTACAAGAGTATTCATACATGTATTACTAACATATTGCCTAATTTGTTCAAGTTTAAATTTGTTTTACATGCAAGTTCATTGAAAGATTATTGTCAAAAATAACCCCTAGGTTTTCCACATTTAAAGCAGGGTTTATTTCAGAGTTACCAACAGTTATACAATTAATGTTAACCTTTGATAACATTTGATTGGTACCTATTAGCATGAACTCGGTTTTTGAATCATTTATTTTCAGTTTATGAGAAAACATCCAGATTCTGATGTCTTTGATACATGTGTTCATAGTCTAAACACTTGATTGTTCATTTACATCTTTTCCAGGCTTAAAAGACAACTAAAGTTGGTGGTCATCAACATTGCCACCTACAGACAGTAGATGTCTATCAATAACATCATAAAGCAAGCTGAGATAGCCTAAATATAGCACACAGCCTACACAACTGCCCTGGGGAACACCATAATGCAGTGCAAAATGCTCAGACAATTTGTTATTTATTTGTACCTGAAGTTTACGATTGGAGAGATAGCTTTGGAACCATCTCAATACCTCATTTCCTAGACCAAATTTGTATCTGAAATTATCACCCCTAATACACAAATCTACAGTATCAAAAGCGGCGCTTAAGTTCAGCAATATTAAAAGTACAACGTGTTGTTTGTCCATTTCCATGAGAACGTCTGAATGGACTTTTGTAATAACTGTTTCGGCACTATACCCCTTCTTGTAGGTTGAATTCTCAGGCGAAGTGAGGGCATGCTTTGCAAGGTGATTGTTAAATTGCTCCATTGAAGCTGACTCGATCAATTTGGATACAAAACCTAAATTGCTGATGGGTCTGTAGTTCTTAAGCTCCAAATGTAAGCCAGATTTCTTGAGAAGTGGTGTAACAACAGCCTTCTTCCATGCTGTAGGAAATGCTCCTAATTGTTGCAAAGATAAATTGATAACTTTGGTTAATATAGGCAGCATGTCATCAATTATTGTTTTTAAAAAAGATGTAGGTATTGGATCCAGGCAGCAAGTTTTACTAAAGCTGCAAAAATGTATTTATTACACAAAAGATAAAAAGACGACCCAAAATTAGATCAAATATAACTTCAGCAAGAGAGAAGACTGTTCAAGTAATAATGAAACGAATTTAAAGAAACATTCCATGAAATTAATTTAAATGAAATTTGATCCTTTAAGATACTGTTTTCCCACCAAAATTAACCTACACAAATTTAAATTTCTCTCAATATCTAAAAATCGGACCAGTAAACCTGAAAATGGGTCTAAATAATTTCTGAGGACTCTAATAATAAATTATTTGAGGCAAGTTTAATTTAAGATATTAGTTTCACAAACATTAATAATGTATGTTATACATAGCATTGAATCATGTGAAATCTTTTTTATGGCTGCCTCCGCAGTCAACAAAAACCCTCAATCGAGAAACATAATGAACCCTCACTCGAGGGTATCTCTCAATTGACTATTGTGAAGAATTTTGTATTATCTAATCAGCCCAACTCAATTATTGCATTGAACATTAGTGTAAATCCGGGAACATAACTCATTACAATATGGCGTCTTGCCATACTGCATACTGCCTTCTTTGATCTGTTCTTACTATACAAGTGACAACACTTAAGACTATTTGCTTCTCTGTCAAAGTGTCCAGCGAAATACATCTTGCCTATGGTTAGAAGTATGGATTTGTTTCTGTTGTTGAAGGCAGTGCTTTTACCCACCTAAGATGGGTCCATGTTTTGATTGCAAATATTTCATTTACTCCTCAGAGTTTCCAAGGTCCATGGTTAAATGTTAAACGTTAAATGTTAAACTTTTTTTTTTTTTTTTTAAATGTTAAACTTTTGGTTTATGTTTTGTAACATTTTTAATATGTGAATTAATTTAATATTAGAATTAAATGAAGAATTTATGCTTCATGTGATGTTATCAGAACTAAAAATGTTTGATCAATTCTTTAAAATATATTTTCTAGTTGTGAACAGCTGTTAGATTTGTTTCTGCATTCCCGATTTACTTGGAGTATGAGTAATATTTCTCACAATAAAATCTATGCTAAGCGTAATGGTCAACACATGGGGTTTTCTTTGTATCATAATTTTATACCATTTATGTTTACAAGTACAGTTTACAACCTTGATTTACAGGGCTGAACCTAAAAGAATACTACATCTTTGGTGGTGGAAGATATCTCATTTTGGGGGCCAAAAAATGGAAAATTATGGTTGGTACTGAGGTGGAAAAATCTATTTTGACCCTCCAGATGCTCGGAAATGACACTTTCAAGACATAACCCAAACCCTCCAGGTCTACCGCCAATGTACATTCAAACCGTGGATCCATAACACCACGAGGTTAACGAGAAGAGTGAAATCATGTATTCCAAGTGTAAATGTCAAAGGTGTGTCCACGTTTTTATGGTGCATACATCCGTGCTATGGTTCACGTTACGTTTACAAACAGTAACAAAGATAGGCCTAGTAAAAAAGTATTTTAAAGAAACTGGGAAAATAAGCCTATTATGTGGCACTTTAATGTGAATTTCGTATTTCCATGAATTCTTTCCACAGACTGAAAGAATTGCATGTAACCACCAAGGGAACCTTTATGTTATTCGGATTATCTTATCCATCGTAAAATAACTAACAAGTAACATTACAAAGTTATACATGCCTAAAGTTTTGGATAACTGATTGTGTGACAAATGCCTTTCTACTTAGAAAAAAATTACAAGCGATTGTCAAAAATCAGGAATTTTCAAAACTTTAAGAGGCTATTACAATACATAAAAAAAATGTATACCACAGGTTAGGACTAGCCTAATCTAATGTACTATGCTAATTACTTTAGGTCTACGCCTAGACTGTACAGGCTAGCCAAACCCAAGTTAAGTCTGACATTAGGCCTAATGAATAATATTGCTAATCTCACTATAACCGGGCTTGCTTCTGTTGAATTGATTGAACTTTTACAAATTTCAGCATAAAATTAACATTTCTTAAAAAGGTTTCATTATTTACATATGTATAAATAACTTATCATCAACCATAGGATTAATTTACCTGGTTGGGTATCAAATCACCCCTTCTTGGTCCATTAAGATGATGTGACGGCAGCGCATAACACACTAGCAATAAAATGCATATGTACTTATGTATGTACTGTACGTTACAGCATACAGATTGTACTGCTAGTGGTGAGTGCGAATTCTCTTGGTAAACCGTGGATGTTATGAGATTGTACTGCTGGTGGTGAGTGCGAATTCTCGTAGTAAACCGTGGGCATTAAGAAGAGGGCGGCATTGAGACTACAATTACAGTCAACAAGCCAAAATGTCACCCAAAGCAAAGGTAAACCAAACAGAACACACAACAAAACAGGTATTCCAGCAAAAATGTGGACACATATTTAATTGATCGGATTTTCAAATGGCATCCTCGGTTGATTTTTTTACCCCAGAAAATACAGTTATCTCAACCATGGACGTCCACATTTGCAGGTGTGTCCACAGTTTGAAGGTGTGTATTCTTGCCAAAGTCAACGCTTGCAGGTCTTTACAAACGCACACACATACATATACACACACACACACCATCATGACCACATAGGATCCTGATGGTATCCCATCGGAAAGAAAATTTCTTCAAAACTTTGGTTATAGCCATAACTTTGGGCGCTTTTGACGTAATTTGTACATTATTCTGTTCAGAATGTTTTAAGTTCTTTCTGGTGAATCTCCACCTGTTTCATCTTCTTATTGACTTTGCAGGGAAACATTTCTGCAGGATATTATCCTTCGCATAACCTTGGATGAATTGCTGTCATTAGACAATAAACAACATTATAAATTGTACCATGTTTTGGAATAAGTGTCTTCAATCCAATTATTGACACATTACACAAAGCATATTGCTAATACCCAATGGCATGACTATTCAATATGGAAGAGATTTTTGAATTTTGGGCAATCTTTAAAAATACCCCATGGGCGTACAGACAGAATGTTAGTGAAAACTTCTAAACAATAAAAGAAATGGGACAAACAAACCTAATTAATACTTCACTGACCTTCCCTTGTCTTTCTTGAGTATTAAGATGAATTGAGGAGAAACTTAAAATATCTTACTCTTTCTAAAAGTATTAAAGATGTTCTTGAGAGAAAACAATTTTGAAACTAACCCAATTAAAAATTTCTTTCACTATCCCCTGTTTCTTTGGAGTTTTGAACTGAATTGAGGAGAAATTTAACAGGTCAAATACTCTTTCTAAGGGTGTTAAAGATTTTCTTGGGAGGAAACAACATTAGTCTAAAGACAGTTTGGGTATATCTCATTACCAACTTTCTTTTTATACCTGCAGATGGTAATTGAGCACATATTTTTCAGAATTGCACATTATAATATATATATATATATATATATATATATATATATATATATATATATATATATATATATATATATATATATATATATATATATATATATATATATATATATATATATATATATATATATATATATATATATATATATATATATATATATATATATATATATATATATACATATATAAATATAAATATATATATATATATGTATGTAAATATATATATATATATATATATATATAATATATATATATATATATATATATATATATATATATATATATATATATATATATATATATATATATATATATATATATATATATATATATATATATATATATATATATATATATATTTATATATATATATTTATATATATATATATATATATATATTCCACCCATTTCACATCATCTCTACATTTGCCTATTTTATATGAAATTATGCATGCTGCAATCACCAAAAACACAAAGAGTGTTCTATGCAACATTGCTTGCAAAGCTATAGAAATAAATACAGGAAAGTCTAGTTAGCTAGCAGATATTGTTATTCTGCCAAACTGACACACGCACGCAGGCACGCATGCACGCACGCTCACTCACTTTCCCTCCCTCCCTCTCTCTCTCTCGTGTGAAAATGAGTGGAATAGAGTTCTCCACTCGAATGTTAGAATAATAAATGTGGATGGTGAGAGAAAAATCATATGCCCTAATCGGGATTTAAACCCGAGACCCCATTTGGTTGCTCTACCACCGAGCTATGAGGCCAAGTAGTATTACCCCCCTCGAATTATTCCCTCAGGCATCAGTTTCTCTGGTAGCTCTACTCGCGCAGCACAGAAAGAAATTGATGCTTTAGGGAACAATTTGAGGGGGTAATACCACTTGGCCTCATAGCTCAACCGAATGTTGGTCAGGGGGTCTCAGGTTCAAATCCCGATGAGAGCATATGATTTTTCTCTCCCCATCTGACATCCATTATTCAACGTTCCAGTGGAGAACTGCATTTTACCCATTTCACACCATCTCTATATTTTTAAATACATAGCTGTACTCGAGCAGCCCAGAGAGAAATTGATGCCTTAGGGAACAATTTGAGGCATAATACCACTTGGCCACATAGCTCAGTGATAGAGCAACCGAACTGTAGCCAGGGGGTCTTAAATACATAGCTGTACTCTAGCAGCCCATATATATATAGATATATATATATAGATATATATATATATATATATATAAAACAAAAGAATTGTCTTATGTTGCAGATCCGTCACATTTCCACTTTAAAAAGATTGGCGAAAGAATTTCTTTACCTTCAGCAACAACTTAAGCAGATTCTGAAGGCACTTTTGTTTTAAGCAAAAAAAGAGGAATTTTAGAAAATTTAAAGAGGAGTGTCGTCAAACCTGTCTCATGCTTGTCAGCCATATGGAGCGAATATTGATCAGAATTTGCAACAAGAATTTCACAAACAATAAACATACCTGAAGAATTTACATCAAAACAGCCCAGTAATAATATCACAAATTAGAAACATATTTGTATTTTCATGCCTTACGATTAAAAAACATTCAAAATATTTTCAATATAATTTACCAAGATTGATTTAAATTGGCGCTCCTTTAATGGTTTTTTTTTTTTCTTTCAGATTTCAAAGCAATTAAGATAATTTTCCCTCCACAGACCTTTAAAAGCATCTAAAAAAGATGATTATACTCCAAAGTTAAACTAACATTGGCAGGGGTGTAGCCAGCCTTTTTGATCAGGGAGTCGTAGAATGAGAACAATTGCTGATGGCATAAAGTTTTTTTTAAAAGATTGTCAAAATAGCGGTCTTTAGCTGCTCCGAGGCTAAATTCGACTGAAGAACAAAAAAATGCCATTACCTCCAATTTTTGATGTTTTATCCAAATTTCTGGACCTTTTATCCAAATTCCTAGACCTTTTATCCAAGTTTCTGTACCTTTTATCCAAATTTCTGCACCTTTTAAGTAAAATGTCTGGACCTTTTTACCTCTTAAGGAACCATTTGGAGGGTGAAACCCCTGGCTACCAACCATGAACAGAGGAAAGAAAGAAAGTCCATTTTGAACATTTAATTACAATAACATCTAGCATAAAATACTTACCAATCACAACCATGAAAATATGGAAGTAGATATAATATGGAAAGTAGAATGCCATGTTCACGCCATTTGGTAAGGAGATAGAGAATTTGTTGGTTGACTGGTAGAATGGTAGAGCCAAGAGGAGGACAATAACTGAAATGAAAAGAAGGGATCGTGCAAATTGAAAACATCATGTCCGTGAAATTTTCTTTACACATATTTTTTGAATGGTGCATACATATGGTGCATACCTACTATATGGTGCATACCTACAGTATATATACTGTGACTGGATGTACTCTCTTCATACTTACTATAAATTTTAAAAGAAAATGAAATGAATAAACTACAGAAACAGGTACATGTTTTACTTGAAAAAGAAACTGAGGTAATATGGGTCTGGGTTTACATGAGTCTGGGGATACAGGCACACCACGACAATGCTGATATGTGGGAGGGGGAGGACCTCAATATCACAATGTACACAAAAGAAGATCATTTTGTTCTGGAAAATATTCTCCCCAAATCCAAAAATGCTGTGTCATCAAGTCCATGTCAAAGGTGACCTTTGTTAGAATGCTACTTAGTTTGCCAGGTCAAAAGGTCATCAAAGAGTTTCCTGTCCAGTAAAATCTAAATGGAGAAACACTTAAAAACACCATTCTCTCATCACCATGATGATAAATTTATGGACAAATCATTACTATATATAAGGTGCCCATGACTTTAGCCATCCTTAGAACATTTGTTTGTTTCTAAATGTGATACACTTGCTCAAGAAAATTGACTTGGAAGGGAGGCAGAAACAAATGGGGAGGATTTCAAATAAACAAAACTGCTGTATACCTGGTAAACACTAAAATAGTGGCATCATAAGTATTTACACAATTTAGTTGAGTAGGTAGGAATAGTCAGTAATGTTATAGAAAAATAATATTTTTCCAAAGGTGACTAATATTATTGTACTGCTACATTTTGTTAAAAGTGCTCAATTCAAATCATGCATGCCCACAAACACTTTTACAATATCTTAGAGCAAGGGTTCTTAATTAAATTTTGCAAAGGGTCATTATTTCACAACAGCTTCAGGCCCTGGGCCAATCGCATGGCAAAACCAGCATCATGTGACAGACAAAATCCGACAAAACAATCCCTGAGTACAAACAAGTTAAGAGCATGCACGATTAGAAGGATGTACGCCAGATGTCGAAGTTTCTCTTATCCACCTTCCTTTGACAAGGCTCGAGCCCAATTTATAGCAGAACTAAAGATAACATTCTATTTGTTAAGCTGCTATGTTTTAGTGAGCTGATCTGCCTAGGAAAACCCCAAAATAAACGAGGTTTTTGCGATTTTTACCGATCTCATTTGGATTGATCTTACATGCAATGCACTGTATTACATTATGTAATGACTATTGTTTGCGAGCCAGATTGAATTGTCTGGCGGGCCAGATTTGGTCCACGGTCTGCCTATTAAAAATCGCTGTCTTAGAGGGAGAAAAAAATATATATATATTAAAACAAAAAGGTCCATAAAAACAAGGAGAAAGTAATTAAATATCAAATAAAAATCTATCGACTTCAGATAAAACTCCAGTATCTCTTACAAGAAAAAAACAAAACAAACACTGTGAAACAAACTTCAACTAACAAACAATTTAAAACATTGTCAGAAAAGTAAGATTATAGACTTAAAAGCAAAAGTGACATCTAAAAAACTTCAAACAAAATCTTAAAATGAAACATTATTTTGGTTGTGTCAAGGATTCGTCTCAATAAATTTCATCCAATAGCAATTATTAGAACAATGACATTGATAGATACAGCTATTGGATGGCTGTATCTATCAATGTCCTTGTTTTAACAAAATTCTTCGCCCTTATGAGATTTGAGTCCATACTTGGGGTAAAAGTGACAATTCTTAGAGCTAAATTCAAAAGCTTAACAGCATGTTTTTGAGGAACCTGCATCAATCTGAGTGTCAGGGTCTGAATACTCAGTCCAGAGTATTGTCACCAATTTTAAATCAGATTGAAGTACCTTTGAGAAGATCTTGTGGGGTCCTCCTTTATCGAGAAAGGTATCTGTCATGTTTGTCGATCAGAAAAAGATTGTGCAAACATCTACAGTGAAATGCATATTTGATCAAATATGTCATTTCAGTTTTGCATAATAAAACAACATCAATTGCAATTGGGTTATTGTACAGCAAATTAAATCAACAGTAGTTTATGAAAAATCAACAGCAGTTTATGAAAAATCAACAGCAATTGATAAATAATCAACAGCAATCATGAATAATCAACAGCAACTCATAAATAAAATTACCAGCACTGTAAATAATCAACAGCACCTAAAGAAATAACAGCAGTAAAATTGCAAATAATCAGACATACTACAAAATCTCACCACAACCTAAACATTTCCTTACAAATGTATGTTTATACTGTACATATGCTGTATATACTGTGCATATGCTGTATATACTGTACATATGCTGTATATACTGTACATATGCTGTATATACTGTACATATGCTGTATACACTGTACATATGCTGTATATACTGTACATATGCTGTATATACTGTACATATGCTGTATATACTGTGCATACTGTACATATGCTATATATACTGTACACATGCTGTAAATACTGTACATACTGTATATGCTGTACATATGCTGTATATAATGTACATATGCTGTATATACTGTATATATGCTGTATATACTGTACATGTGTTGTATATACTGAGCATATGCACAGATATAAAACATATTTTTTTCATTTTTACATTTATTGTGGTCTATAAAGTTCATAAAGGTGTATTGCATATTACAAAGTGTTGTAAGTTTGGGACAGAAAAGTCTTTGAACTTTAGAAATAGCTCTTTTAAATGTTGGTGTTATATTGTCCCTGTTTTGACATAGTGGCAAATGTGCAAATTTAGTTTTTTATTTGACATAGTGACGAATGTGCAATTATCAAAGTTTAATTGCAAAATTAATATTATTGTTTTTTGTGTTCGTGTCATTTATTATTTACAGTTCAATTGATTAGTTATAGAAAATGAGGAAAATAAACATATAAATGAGAGTAATATAGGTTTAAAGACATTCATCACTATGTCCAAAAAAAAAAAATGCTTTTCCAGTCAACTCTACCTTCATCACTATGTCAAAAGAGGGACGATATCAACGTTTGAAGAACATTCAATATATATACCAAATTTATGATGTAGGTCTGTGTGGATAATTCATAATCTTTATGCAATTCTTTATATTTCTTCCTAAATCTCACAAATTGAAAAGAGAAGTTTGTTCTGCTAGAATTGTTAATGGGTTTAACCTGATTAGCTATATTCTGGGCATTCCATGTCACTTTAAGTCAAATGGAATGGCCAGCGCAAGAAAAATAGGCTCTCACTTTTCAGTTGCCAACTCCTTTAAAAAGACATTATTGACTTAATCATGCAGGAAGGTACCCAGATACACACTTTTACATTAATCAAATTCCTAATATAAAATTGAATTACTATATATTTAATTGCTGTACATTTAAAACATGTTACAAAACGTTTGGGCTTCAGTGTATATCAAAACAATTTTCAAAATAAAATAAAATAAATATCAAATCATGTATCATGCTAAAATTGCAATAAGCTATTCTGACTACTAACAAATGTTTGAAATACTCACTCTCAGTGAGAAATCCAAGGGGGTATAACCCCATCCAGATGCTGTACCTCAACCAAGTCAATATTTCAAATTCTACGTCAATTGAAGAAAATGCATAAAACGGATACCTGAATAGAGAGATATAACCAGATATGATCAGATTTTCTGCATGCATACTATATTACAAAACCTAAAGCTCTATCATGATGGATAATAGTTAAAAAAAACCTACTAGACAAATTTTTAAAGGTATGTGGACAGGTAGAGGTCTAGTTTCTGAGTTATGACAAATCAAAGTTTGAAGATTTTTTAAAGAATGCAAAAGTTGTAATGTATGAAACAGAGGACAGCTCAAAATGTTTTATGTACAACAATTCATTTAAATTTATTTTCCTAAATTTCAATCACTGAAAATCATCACATTGTTTTCTTTTGCAACATTTTAATAGAGGCTTACACCTCTTGGTCATATTCAACTGCTTCAATTCAAAGAACATTGATGAACACTGCAAAAGTTGTGATATGTGAAACAGATGATAGCTCAAAATCTGTATTAAATTTAGGGTAATTCATTACATTTCTTTTCCTAAATTTCAGTCACTGAAAATCATCAGATTGTTTTCTCTTCGAAGAAGGATGAAGGATTGAAAAGCAATTAGTAAACAAGGCAATTCTCAGGTCTTCTTGCACAAATTATCATTAATAAGGCTATAAAATTGAAAATGATGTAAAGTGGTTAATTTTGAACTGAGTTTGATAAAACTTAACTTATGTTATTTTCAGGGTTTACAGCAATGTTCACACTAGCGAGAGATACAGGGATTCCCATATTAGCGAGAGATAGAGGGATTCCTCTATTAGCAAAAGATAGAGGGATTCCCCTATTAGCGAGAGATAGAGGGATTTCCCTATTGGTGAGAGATAAAGGGATTTCCCTATTAGTGAAAGATAAAGAGATTCCCCTATTAGCGAGAGATAGAGGGATTCCCCTATTAGCGAGAGATAGAGAGATTCCCCTATTAGCGAAAGATTCCCTATTAGGGAGAGATAGAGGGATTTTCCTATTAGCGAGAGATAGATGGATTCCCCTATTAGCGAGAGATAAAGGGATTTCCCTATTAGTGAGAGATAGAGAGATTCCCCTATTAGCGAGAGATAGAGGGATTTCCTATTAGCAAGAAATAGAAGGATTCCCCTATTAGCGAGAGATAGAGAGATTCCCGATTAGCGAGAGGTAGAGGGATTCCCCTATTAGCGAGAGAGGGATTCCCCTATAAGCGAGAGATAAAGGGATTTCCCTATTAGCAAGAGATAGAGGGTTTCCCCTATTAGGAAGAAATAGAGGGATTCCCTATTAGCGAGAGATAGAGGGATTCTCCTATTAGCGAGAGATAGAGGGATTCCCCTATTAGCGAGAGATAGTGGGATTCCCCTATTAGCGAGAGATAGGAGGGATTCCCCTATTAGCAAGAGATAGAGGGATTCCCCTATTAGCGAGAGATAGAGGGATTCCCTTATTAGCCAAAGATTCCCTATTAGTGAGAGATAGAGGGATTTCCCTATTAGCAAGAGATAGAGGGATTCCCTATTAGCGAGCGATAGAGGGATTCCCCTATCAGCGAGAGATAGAGGGATTCCCCTATTAGCGAGAGATGAAGGGATTCCCCTATTAGCGAGAGATAGAGGGATTCCCCTATTAGCGAGAGATAGAGGGATTCCCCTATTAGCGAGAGATAGAGGGATTCCCCTATTAGCGCGAGATAGGAGGGATTCCCTATTAGCAATAGATTGGGGATTCCCCTATTAGCGAGAGAGAGATTCCCCTATAAGAGAGAAATAGAGGGATTCCCCTATTAGCGAGAGATAGAGGGGTTCCCATTCCCCTACTAGCGAGAGATAGAGGGATTCCCTATTAGCGAGAGGGATTCCCCCTATTAGCGAGAGATAGAGGGATTCCCCCTATTAGCGAGATAGAGGGATTCACTGTTTTATTAAAATTCCCTCATAAAAATATTACAAAGGGGGAAATTTCCTATTGCCTTAGCACATGACATGTAAATCTCAGCACAGATTAGTTGATCAAACCAATACTTCCCCCTCAAATTTTAATTCCTAGTGGGAACAGTGGTTTAAAACACATTTTTTCCAAAGAGGCACTAGACCGAAAAATGAGGGCACTTGTTTTTGCAAATTTCACAGATACTGTATATCATTCACAAAAGATTGTTAAACTTCATTGTCTCCATAGCCCTCGGACGACATGAGGCCAAAGGTTACTTGAATATTCATATTAGCCATAAAATTGTCACACCATTGCGTGCTATACGAGCATATTTTTTTTTTTTTTTTTAGGGGACCCCTAAATATGAGCCCTCACTTTTCAGTCTAATGCTCTTTTACATGTCTCTTTTCTCAAATTAAGCCCAAGTTGTTGCTAAATATATTTTAGATTTACATGGTTGGAGATTTAAAGTGGACTCAAAGACCAAGTAATTATGATAGGCTTTAGATCTTTAAGCTTTAACTAGGTACGCAGTCATTTAGTTATGGCTGATCAAAGTTTAAGAAATTTCCACATGCATGACTGGGGAAACTGCTACAAACCTTAAAGGAAACTTTGATTGGAAGCATAGAGAAGACTCCAAAATGTTTTGTTATAATCTGCTGCACACATTCAACAAAGAATTGTAGTAAACAATTAAAAAACAACAGATTTACTTAAGAAAACAGCAAGGTCTCAAGGTCTAAAATCACACATTTGCATACAAATTTTGCATATTCCTACCTGCTAATTTAAAAAGCTCCAAAATGGTCAATTTGCATTGGAGTTTGCTTACATATAAGGCTACCTCCAAGGTTGTTAATATATTTAGAAGCATTAAGTCTATGGACCTTTCATTTGCAAACATGTCATAAAATATGAAGAAGTGTATCAAAAGAGGGCAGTTTCACATGCCATCCCTCCCTGTTCCATATACCATCCCACCTTGTCCAATATTCAATCCCTCCCTGTACCATCCTACCCTGTCATACATGCCATCCTTCCATTTACTACATACCATCCCACCCTGTCCTACAGGAAATTCCATCCTATCCCACATGCTATCACATTTCATTACACTGTCCCCATGCCATCCACCTTCACCCACATGCCATCCAAGCCTGTCATAAATGCCATGACACTACCTTGTTTCACATGCCATGCCACCGTCCCACATGCTATCCTACACTGTCCTATATGCCATGACATCCTATTCCACATTATATGGTACCCTCTTCCACTTGCCACCCTGTCCCACATGCCACCCTGTCCCCCATGCCATCCCACCTTCATCCTAATTTCTACATCTACAAACCATTCTACCATCTTCCCCCCAAATTCTTTTCTCCAACTCCCATCTCCTCACTTCTATCAACTCAACATGCCCCATTCACCTACCATCCCCCATTCACCTACCATCATCCATTCACCTATTACCCCAACCCACCTTTTGCCATCCACTCATCCACCAAATATACTCTTAACCAACTCATCATTCCAACCTTCACTATAGCCTCAACTCACTCCTTTGCATTACAGCCCCCCCCCCCCCTTCCATCTTCTCATATGGCTGCAGCCTTAACTTAAATCTGACACTTCCAATAGCAATATGCTCATTTTCCCCCCTTATAAACCAAATAAGGCTATTCTTTCTACCAAATCAGAATGAAAATTCATTGAAGAAAAACTTTGGGTTTATTAGAAGTCTATTCTGTTTCCACTTTATTCTAAGAAACCTTATTGTTTTTTCCCATATCATTTCCAGGACACTTTATCATAAATTTCATTCAGTCATCAGTTCTATTATGCAACTTTCTTTCATCCAAGAACAAATCCTTTAATTGCTCCTATTTAAGTCTAAAATGCATTTGTTCTCCTTCATATCAATTTATTTTCATAAAAATAGTTGGAATTCGTTTTTCTAGGGACGAATGGTGAAGATGCTATACCTCCTCTTCACCAACTTCGTTGGCGAGAGAATAATTACTTGCTCTCTCTCTCCTCCCTCCCTCTCCCTCCCTTCCTCCCTCTCCCTCCGTCCCTTTCCCCCTCTCTCTCTTTCTCTCTCTATCAATCTCCTCTCCTCTCACTTCCTCCGTCTCACTCCCTCCCTCTCTCCCCTCCCTCCCTTTCCTTCCTTTCTCTCTCTCTCCCTCCCTCCCTCTCCCTCCTTCTCACTTCCTCCCTCTCTCTCTGTCTCCCTCCCCTCCCTCTCTCTGTCTGTCAGTGCCGAGTCTGGTCTGGTCTGGATCAGACATTGGTGATCATGGTCCTCCAGTCACTTCTGTGTATAGAGCTAAGCGCATAAACTTATTGTTACTTAGGCTGTTGTTGGTTGCCCAGTTGTTTAAGCTGTGGACATATTTGATTCGCTGCCTTCCTCTGCTTCTTTTGCCCTCAATTTTCCCACATACTGCAAGTTGTACCAACTAACCCTCCCAATAAACATGCCTGAAAAATTTCATCTGTCTCCTTCTGATGGCATTGAGTAGGGACCTGTCCATGCCTAAACCTATGTTTTCCTTTCTGTCCAAGATATTTTCAACATTCTCCTAATGAACCACATTTCCATAACTTCTAATCTTTAATTGTCCAGCATTCACAGCCATAGAGAAGAGTAGACCATACATATGCCTTCAAGACACAGACTTTCGTGTCCATTCCAAAATTTATATTCTTTAAAATTGGATCCATTTTTGTAAACATGTCTTTGGCAATGGCATATTGATCAATAAAAAGAAAAAAAATAGAAAAAGATAGAAAGATAGAAAATATTTAATTTCCTAAAAAATAATTTCACATTGGAATACAATACATTAACCCTTGAACTCCCAGGCAAGATTTGAAAGTAACAATTTCAGAAGAAAAAATGGGACTATTTCAAAATCTTAGAAGCGCCCGCATATAGTATGGTGCATATAGTATCATTTAAAAGTACTACATTAGATATTTCAAAATATTGTGTTTTTTGTGCAGGGTTATATTGAATTGTTTTCGTAAATTGTGGGTAAATATGCAGAATTTTTAGTTTTTGTAAAAAATCACCAAAAATGATTTTGTTTCAAAAACATTCAAACATCACTTGCAAAAAGTATTTGATTTCATTTTTGGTCACCATTATCTTGACAAATTATATAGTTCAAATCTAATCAAATTTTGCTAATACCTAGCAATATTTGCTCAATTTTGTGTCAAATTTGATGATTTTTGGTGTATTTTGGCACTTTTTTTTATAATTAATTTCATAGCTTTGCAGGCTATCATCCAAATTGCTAACTGGAATAATCTTTCCATTGATACAACGGAATAAACAAATATCCCCCCCCACCCACTCCTTTGCCACGAACCAAGCATCGTGCATGAAATCTGCATTTTTTCAGTTGTTGTATCTGTGCATATCAACCCAACATAAAATTTACAGCAGCACTGCATGTTTTTCAAGCCAGATTCCATGAAATTTCGCATTGAATAATGAGGAGGTATTATTTGGAGGTAAATGACACCATAGTCAAAATGGGAAGAGGTGCAAGGAGCGAAAGGTAAAGAACGAACAGGTAAAGACCGTCAGCGTACTACTTTAATTTTCTGTGTAGGCCTACGTGTTGGTGATGCCTTAGGTGATGTTGTTTTAGTGTGTGATGTATAGGCCTGCATGTACGTACCAAGTGTGTGCTTTGTGCATTGTTTTAAAAATGCCAAGGTCAACCATGGAGAAAAATGATAAAACTTACAAATTTGTACTTTCCCTGCTTCAAAAAATTCAAATGTGGTATCAAATGAGAGGAAATATTCTGAACAATTCAAATATTCTATCAAGAATAACATTGTCATTTAGTCACTAAAAGGTTAAACGTCATAAAGATAGCAGTTTTTGACACCAGATATGCAAATTAGTGACATGATTTGCATAATATTTACTTGTTCAACTGAAAAATTGTAGCCATCAATTAAAAGACCAAAGTCTTCGCTTTCAGTCAAATCTTACAGGAGAAAATAAAGAGACATCTATAAAAAAAGACCTGTTTATAAAAAGTTTTCTAAAACTACACAGGTCTGTGTTTTGGACACCCTTGGGAGTTGAAGGGTTAAAAAACATCTTGATTAATGTATTTCAAAATGAAAAACATAATTTTGTATTGTAAGTTGCACTGTTAATTTGAAAGTTCACATAGTTACATATAACCATTCCAGCTCCTTAGATAAAATTTTCATTCTTCTAGACAAATTCCTGAAATAGGCCTCAGATCATAAGAACCTCAGCCTCTGCTGTTTTTCACTCACAAAATTTTCTGTACTTCACAGATTTCCTAATCCCACGTATCATTTCCGTAAAGTTCATATTAGTTGGAATTAACCTACTGTACATCAACCTACCCCTTCTCAATTGCAAAGTAGCCGGAGGCAACTCGATAGAAGTATATCAACTTTAATCCGTGCTTGCAAAAGCCATGTAAAACTTAATAACCTTTCAAACATAAAACAGAATTAAATCTCTAATTTGCATTTTACTATATTAAGTTTCTGGAAGTAAAATGGTTACTTGCCAAAGAAAGAGAGTAACTTAAAAACAAAAACTATATAAAAAATAAACAAATAACTAAGAATTGTTGTGGCTATATATCTACCAAAAAGGTTATTGACCATTTAAAATTTCGGAAATTGCCCCAATTCTATAATCTCTTATGAACATTTTAATAATGATAGAAGATTTCCATGTACAAAAATAATTATAAACCAAAAATATCTACAAATGGAAACATCCAGAAAGCTGGAACTTGTTAAATAAATACTCCCAAGGAATTTCATTTTGATGTATCTGGTTGAGAAAAATGTATGAAACAGATCTGTAAAAAAACCATGTTGATATCTCATTCCTTGAAGCAGTTATTGAACTTTAAAGATTGTTCTTGCCCACAAGAAGATGGCTTTTGTAGTCTGAGTCATCATAATATGTCATTATAGCACTTCCTGACTAATCTTTATGTATTTCTTTGAAAATTAATCACCAATTTTTCATAATTGTTACAACAACAGATTGGAAAACATAATTGTAATTTTACGATAAATATTATTAATAATTTTTGAAGAAAAATTGTTCTCAATGAAATTAATTTTCAAAGAAATACATAAAGAATAGTACAGAAGTGCTGTGATGACATCATAATGACATCATAATTCAATAGACCAATAATCTCTTTTACAAAGATAAGAAAAATCATTAAAATTCAATAACTGTTGTAGGAATGAGAACTTGATTTTTTTTTAACCAATCTGTTTCTTTTATTGTCCTCTATCACATACATTAAAATGAAAATCCATGGGAGTTTTCCTTTCAGGGTGTGATCCACAAGGCATTGACCTGACTAATTTTCTAGAAAATGTAAAGTCAATCTTCCATGTTGTACTTTATCTCAATATTCAATGGACCCACTTCCGACGTCGTGGACCCGCTTCTGACATCGTGGACCTGCTTCCGACGCCATGGACCCGATTCTGACGCCGTGGACCCGCTTCCAACGTTGTGGACCCCCTTCCGACGCCGTGGACCCGCTTCTGACGCCGTGGACCCGCTTCCGACGCCGTGGACCGGCTTCAGACGCCGTGGACCAGCTTCCGACGCCGTGGACCGGCTTTCGACGCCTTGGACCCGCTTCCGACGCCGTGGACCCGCTTCCGACGCAATGGACCCGCTTCCGACGCCATGGACCCGCTTCAGACGCCGTGGACCCACTTCCGCTGCCATGGACATGCTTCCGCTACGTTGGACATGCTTCCGCTACCTTGGACCCGCCTCCGCTACATTCGACCAGCTTCCGATATCGTGGACCAGCTTCCGATATCGTGGACAAGCTTCCGATATCGTGGACCAGCTTCCGATATCGTGGACCAGCTTCCGATATCGTGGACCAGCTGCCGATATTACTAGCTTCCGATATGGTGGACCAGCTTCCAATATTACCAGCTTCCCATATCGTAAGACCAGCTTCCGATATTGTAAGACCAGCTTCCGATATCGTTAGACCAGCTTCCGATATCTGAAGCTGGTGATATCGAAAGACCGGCTTCGATATCGAGGACCGGCTTCCGATATCAGAAGACCAGCTTCCTATATCAGAAGACCGGCTTCCGTTATCGGAAAACGGGCTTTTAAAATCGTAAGACCGGCTTCCGATATCGTAAGACCGGCTTCCAATATCGTCAGACCAGCTTCCGATATCGTAGACCAGCTTCCGATATCGTAGACCAGCTTCCGATATCGTAGACCAGCCTTCGATATCGTAGACCAGCTTCCGATATCGTAGACCAGCTTCCGATATCGCTTCCGTTATTTTAAACCCACTGCCGATATCTTAAACCAGCTCCCGATATCGTAAACCAGCTTCCGATGTGTTGAACCAGCTTCCGATGTGTTGAACCAGCTTCCGATGTGTTGAACCAGCTTCCGATGTGTTGAACCAGCTTCCGATGTCTTGAAGCAGCTTCCGATGTCTTGAAGCAGCTTCCGATGTCTTAAAGCAGCTTTTGATGTCTTAAAGCAGCTATCGATGCCTTAAAGCAGCTTCCGATGTCTTAAACCAGCTTCCGATGTCTTAAACCAGCTTTTGATATCTTAAACCAGCTTCCGATGTCTTAAACCAGCTTCCGCTGCCTTAAACCAGCTTCCGATGTCTTAAACCAGCTTCCGATGTCTTAAACCAGCTTCCGATGTCTGCAGCTACCGATGTTTTAAACCAGCTTCCGATGTCTTACATCAGCTTCCGATGTCTTAAACCAGCTTCCAACATTTTGTTTGTTTGTTTTTTGATGAAGGCTTAACAGCACCATGACAACGAGGGTCAAATTGTGCCTGAGAGGTCAGATCATTCTAGAGGTAGGAAGGAAAGGAAACGGGGGTAGAATGAGAGAAATTCAAGAACAAAAAGTCAGAAAGCTGTGATCGAGAGAGGAGGTGCATGGTTGAAACAAGAACGAAGTAGAGAGAGGAGGTGGAAGAGGAGAATTAAATATGGTTGTAGAGGGAAGCATGATGAAGGAAGGAGATAATTTTATCCGCAGAATTTTTCTAAAAGAACTCAGCAATTGAGTTGTGGGAAGCGAGGTAAGCTTTGGGAAGGTTATACGGGGGGCAAGCAAGGAGAACGTGATGGATTGTGAGGGTGCAATGGCAATTGTTGCAGAGGGGTTGGGGAGAGCCAATAAGGAGGTAGGAGTGAATGAGGTGGGTGTGACCTATTCTAAGACGGGTAATATGAATGTTGTCGATACAAGAGAGGTTTTGATGGTGGGTTTGATCGGAATTGTGGGCTGGATGACATGGAGTTTGTTATCAATTTGGGAGTTCCATGAGGTTTGCCAGCGGTCACCAACAAGGGAAGCGATTAGCGGTTTGATGTCAGAGTGGGTTTTGGAAAAAGGGGTAGGGAGGAGGTTGAGGGCAAGCTCAGTGGCTGCATCAGCCCTGTCATTGCCAGGAATGCCAACATGGCTGGGTATCCAGCAGAAAAGAACACTTTTTCTGCAGAGGGTGGGCGAAAGGAGTTTCTGGAGGAGAAGGTGGGTTGTGAGGTTATCCTATTTAAGATTGAGTAAAGTGGCTGGAGGGAGAGTACTCAACAAAGTTAAAGGCGAGGAGAATGGCCTTAGCCTTGGCTGAAAAGATGGATGAGTAGTCGGGAAGTCTGCTACTGAGAGTGATGTCTTGGATGACGGCAGCAGCAGCTGTCTTGTTGCCTTCCCTGAAGCCATCAGTATAGATGGGGGAGTAATTTGAGAATTGGTCTTTGATTTGGTTGTGGAGATTGATGAAGAGGTTAGGGTGGGTTTGAGTTTTGTGATGAGTGGAGAGGCCCAGGTGGACAAAAGGGAGGGGGTTGGCCCAAGGAGGAAAAGTGGGCCAGGAGAAGGTGCTGAGAGTGGATCAAGCTTCCGATATCGTAAATCAGCTCCCGATATCGTAAATCAGCTCCCGATATCTTAAATCAGCTTCCAATATTGATGCAGTTTTACATCATTTTGTTCAATGTTGGCATTGTTTCAATTCTGTATCTTATGTACCAAGTATATATGCATAACTGCATTGAATATGAGAAAGCATCAGTCTTATTTCATATCACATCATTGAAAAAGATTTCAAGATAAGAAAATATTTTAATACCAAGAAAGGGATGCCATCAACTTCCTAATATCAATAAAGCTTTTACGAAATTTCATTTACCTCTTTGCTTTAAAGTATTATGCTTTGAGTATTAAGTACAATTCTAACACTTTACAGTTTAATTCATTATGAGTCATTTATCGCTTTAATTAAATTCTTATTTTCATTTGTGAGTAATTAGCATGATTATTTCATTAGACAGCTGAATTCATTATCATTCATGGACTGCTTTGTTTAAATTCTTATTTTCATTTGTGAGTAATAAGCCTGATTCTATCATTATATAGTTTAATTCATTATCAATCATGGAGCGCTTTGTTTGAATTCTTATTTTCTTTTGGGATTAATAGCATGATTCTATTAATTATATACAGTTAAATTCATTATCAGTCATGGACAACTTTTGTTTAAATTCTTATTTTCTATTTTGAGTATATAAGCACGTTTCTATCATCTATACAGTTAAATTCATTATCAGTCATGGACCGCTTTGTTTCAATTCTTATTTAGTTTTGCCAGTAATAGCATGATTCTAACAATTATACAGTTAAATTCATTATCAGTCATGGACCGCTTTGTTTAAATTCTTATTTCTTTTGTGAGTAATAGCATGATTCTATCAATTATACAGTTAAATTCATTATCAGTCATAGACCGCTTTGTTTAAATTCTTATTTTGTTTTAGGAGTAATAGACACAATTTTATCAATTATACAATTAAATTCATTATCGGTCATGGACTGCTTGTTTAAATTTTTATTTTCATTTGTGAGTAAATAAGCAGTCATAGAATACGAAAAAACGGTTAACCTTTTTGTGAGTAAAACACGATTCTACCAATTATACAATCAAATACATTATCAGTCGCAGAACGCTTTGTTTAGAGTCTTATTTTCTTTTGAGAGTAATAGCATGATTCTATTAATTATATACTTAAATTCATTATCAGTCATGGACAACTATTGTTTAAGTTCTTATTTTATTTGTTGAGTTTATAAGCACAATTCTATCATTTATACAGTTACATTCATTATCAGTCATGGACTGTTTTGCTTAGAATCCTATTTTCTTTTGTGAGTAATAAGCATAATTCTATCAATTATACAGTATATTGACTGCTTTGTTTAAATTCTTATTTGCTTTGTGAGTAATAAGCACGATTCTATCATCTATACAGGTAAATTCATCATCAGTCATAGATCACTTTGTTTAAATTCTTATTTTCTTTGCGAGTAATAAGCACAATTCTATCAATTATACAATTAAATTCATTATCAGTCATGGAACGCTTTGTTTAAATTCTTATTTCTTTTGTGTCTAATAAGCATGATTCTATCAATTATACATTTAAATTTATTATCAGTCATGGACCACTTTGTTTAAATTCTATTTCTTTTGTGAGTAATAAGCATGATTCTATCAATTATACATTTAAATTCATTATCAGTCATGGAACGCTTTGTTTAAATTCTTATTTCTCTTGTGAGTAA
This sequence comes from Chiridota heheva, assembly GCA_020152595.1. Taxonomy (NCBI): domain Eukaryota; kingdom Metazoa; phylum Echinodermata; class Holothuroidea; order Apodida; family Chiridotidae; genus Chiridota; species Chiridota heheva. The sequence goes on from JAIGNY010001501.1 coordinate 287,988, forward strand.
TAAGCATGATTCTATCAAAACAATTATACAGTAAAATTCTTTATCAGTTATGGAACGCTTTGTTTAAATCCTTATTTCTTTTGTGAGTAATAAGTATGATTCTATCAAATCAATTACACAGTAAAATTCATTATCAGTCATGGACCGCTTTGTTTAAATTCTTATTTTGTTTTGCGAGTGGTAAGCATGATTCTATCAATTATACATTAAATTCATTATTGGTCATGGACTGCTTGTTTAGATTTTCATTTTCATTTGTGAGTAATAAGCAGTCATAGAATATGAACAAACTTTTAACTATTTTGTAAGTAAAACACCATTCTATCAATTATACAATTAAATACATTATCAGTCACAAAACGCTTTGTTTAGAGTCTTATTTTCTTTTGTGAGTAATAAACATGATTCTATCAATTATACAATCAAATACATTATTAATCATGGAATGCTTTGTTTCAATTCTTATTTTCTTTTGCAAGTAATTAGCATGATTCTATCAATTATACAGTTAAATTCATTATCAGTCATGGACAACTTTTGTTTAAATTCTTATTTTATTTTTTTGAGTATATATAAGCACAATTCTATCATTTATACAATTAAATTCATTATCAGTCATGGACTGCTTTCTTCAGAATCTTATTTTCTTTTTGTATGTTAAGCAGTGGTTGTGTAGAAAAGTTTTGAATACCTGTAAGTTTCAAAAATGTATTAAAAGAAGTTGACATAAGTTAAATTGAGGGTTTCTCAGAAGGCCTATTTTTGGGCCTACCTGCATTTTGAAATCCTCCAAACACAAAAAAAATGTATAATTAATTGACAGTTTCCATGGTGTAAACTTTTAAGAACTACTGCCATTGAAATATGTTTTGGAAAGATAATGAGAAAATTGTTTTAATTGCAAAAATATTTTAGAGTATATGAAAAAGGATGACCTGTTAGCTATGGTATATGTTAAAAGCAGTGTTTAATGAATTATCAAAGCTTTGAATAAGTTCAAAAATATAGTGTTATTGACTTTATTTTGTATTTAGTATTGACCCTATTTTATATTGCAAGACAGAAGGCCTAATTGTTGAGCCCTATAGACCTATAGAGTTTTGTGTGCATATTTCCTTTGTGCTTTTTTTTTCCAGAGTGAAAACTTACAGAGCTATTCAAAAAGATATTTGGGAAAGATATTATTTTGCAAAAATATGTTTTAAAGAGTCACAATAAGCGATGATAATTGTTTTTGTTTTCCTTTTCAGCATGGCAGTGCAAACTCATTCTGCCAATAAGGATACAAATTATTCTGCCATTCGGAAGAAACCTATTTTTTTTATCTTAAACATGGAACATACAATATTCATACTTTCAAATTTGTGAGCTCATTTTCCTGACGAGCTCGTGGTAAGCTCATTTCACTGACGAGCTTGCGGTGAGCTCGTTTCCCTGAGGAGCTCATGGTGAGCTCGTTTCCCTGGCGAGCTCATTTTTTCTGGATACTCAAGCAAGCTCGGCAATTTAACGGCTCACCACTTTGACGAGCTTGCCACAATCGTAAAGGTTCCAATTGCAAGCTCACGGCGAGGTCATCAGGAATACGAGCTCGCGATGAGCTTGTTTTCTTTTCTGGACCCTGTGGCGAGCTCGCCATTTTAACGAACTTGCCATTTTGACAAGCTCACCATTTTGACTAAGTTTAGGCCAAAAACAAGCTCGTCACAAGCTCGTGGCCAGCTCGTCAAAGGTTCAATATGAGCTTGTGGCGAGCTCACCATTTCTGTAAGGGTTATTTCTCATGCTTCAAAAAAATTCATTATTGGTTGAATACGAAGTATGATACCTGCCCTATCCACTACTAAAGAATTTTAGCTCAAAAGATGAAATATGACAATCTTGTACCATTTTGAAATAATCACATTGCCATGTAAAGTCTGTCACAAAAAAGCATGAAAATGTTGTGTACATTTGACATAAAAAGGTTTATTTTGCTTCAAAGATATATTTTTATCTTCTATCAAGGTGACCTCACCTAAGAAGGGAAATTAAAAAAAAAGCCTTTGAATGTATAGTTGATCAGATATTCCATGTCAAAATCTGTCTGTCACAATTTACCCCTTTGATATATTTTGTCCCGTCTGTCACATTTTTAAAAATCATCTCTAGGTTGTAAACAAATGGTAACATAAGTCTCTTTTACTTTTAATACTCCGTGTCTTTGAATAAGAACCAGAACCAAAAGGTTTTCTAGTTCTGATGCTATTTTTTCTTTTCATAAGCTGATTTGCAAAATTTAACTGTCATATGTTATTGCATATCATGAAATATTTGTTCCATGATATTAATTCAAAATCCACATATGCATGACATCACCAAAAACAATAGGGCATCACAAACACACAGCCATACACACACACCCACGCACCTACACACACACACGCCATCATAACCGCATAGGTTCCTGATGCTGTCGCATCGGAACCAAAAATATATTTGATAAATTCACCAATAGAAAAGTAAACTAAATATTAATTTTAAGAATACAACTTCAGCCTTTAGGGCAGTGATACTTTGTCTGCCTTCTTATTGTTTGTTTGATGAGGTCTTAATGGCACCACGACAACGAGGGTCAAATTGTGCCTGAGAGGTCAGATCATTTTAGAGGTAGAAAGGAAAGAAACAAGGGGGAGAATGAGATAAATTCAAGAACAAGAGCCAGAAAGCTGTGAACGAGAGAGGAGGTGCATGGGTAAAACAAAAACAAAGTAGAGAGGGGGTGGAAGAGGAGAATTAAATATGGCTGTAGAGGGATGCATGATGAAGGAAGGAGATTATTTTATCCGCAGGATTTTTCTGGAAGAACTCAGCAATTGAGTTGTGGGGAGCGAGGGAAGCTCTGGGAAGGTTGTACAGGGGGCAAGCAAGGAGAACCTATTGGAATGTGAGGATGCAGTGGCAATTGTTACAGAGGGGTGGGGGAGAACCAATAAGGAGGTAGGAGTGAGTGAGGTGGGTGTGACCAATTCTAAGACGGGTAATATGAACGTTGTCGATACGAGAGAGGTTGTTGATGGTGGATTTGATCGGGATTGTGGGCTGGATGACATGGAGTTTGTTATCAATTTGGGAGTTCCATAAGGTTTACCAGCGGTCACGAACAAGGGAAGCGATAAGCGGTTTGATGTCAGAGAGGGTTTTGAGAAAAGGGGAAGGGAGGAGGTTGAGGGCAAGCTTAGCGGCTGCATCAGCCCTGTCATTGCCAGGAATGCCAACATGGCTAGGTATCCAGAAGAAAAGAAGACTTTTCCTGCAGAGGGTGGGAGAAAAGAGTTTCCGGAGGAGGAGGTAGCAGGTGAGGTTATCCCATTAAGATTGAGTAAAGAAGTAAGAACAGCCTTTGAGTCAGAGAAAATGGCAAAGTGACTAAGAGGAGAGTACGAGCTCAATAGAGTTGAGGGCGAGGAGAATGGCATTAGCCTCGGCTGAAAAGATGGATGAGTAGTCAGGAAGTCTGCTACTGAGGGTGATGTCTTCGATGATGGCAGCAGCAGCTGTCTTGTTGCCTTCCTTGGAGCCATCAGTATAGATGGAGGTGTAATTTGAGAGTTGGTCTTTAATTTGGTTGTGGAGATTGATGAAGAGGTTAGGGTGAGTTTGAGTTTTGTGATAAGTGGAGAGGTCTAGGTGGATAGAAGGGAGGGGGGTGGCCCAAGGGGGAAAAGTGGGCCAGGAGTAGGTGCCGAGAGTGGCGGGATTGATGCCAAGATGGAAGAGGTCTGATTTAATGCGTAAGCTGAAGGGAGGGGATAGGGTTTTAGTCCTATCAAAGAGGAAGGAGAAATTGGGGTACCTAATGAGGTTGTAAACAGGGTTCTGGGTGTTGGTGAGTACTCTAAAAGCATAGGAGAGGCTAAGCTTTTTACATCTAAGTAGAAAGGGGGGTTCGTTGGCTTCAACATGAAGGCTGGTGATTGGGGAGGTCCTGTAGGCTCCTAGACAAAGCCTGAGGGCTTCATTTTGGATGGTGTTGATGTGATTGAGGTATGAGTTGTGAGCGACACAGTAGACAATATTGCCATAGTCAAGCTTGGCACGAATGGTGAGCCTGAAAATTTTGAGGAGAGCATAGCGGTTCGCTCCCCAAGTGGTGTCTGAGAGCAGTCGGATGTTGAGGGAGCTATTGCATTTTACTTTCAGGTTGGTGATGTGTTGCTTGTAGGTGAGCTTGGGGTCTAGAGTTAGACCAAGGAACTTTGTTTGTTCAACTTTAGGGATGCGATTCCCATTTAGCACAAAGTTCGGGTTGGGGTACCCTTTTTTTTTGTCCCTGTCATGTTAATCATACAAGTACTTTATTGTTGCATGTACACTACACACATGTGTGTAGTGTGCATGGGATGGGCATATCTGTGATGTGCATGCCCAGCACACCATCTCACGACAAGTGGTTATTAATGGTATTGGGGGTGGGTGTAAAGGGAAAAGAGGGGGAGGTCCTCATGCGACATGTCACAGAATATGGCATGGCCAATGGCACCAACAGTAACACCAAAATTGCACAAAAAGTGTCCAAAAATGAACATGTCCTGTATCACTTGAAGATGTAACTCAACACATGCGGGATATAAGGTGCCTCATGGCAACCAGATGGTGCAGAATTTCTTGTCATTACTGGAACACATGGTGCACCCTTTTTTAGAGTTTTAAAACTTATGATATGTAATATGTGATAATAGCATCCCAGCCTGCAACTGACTCAACCACTTTCAGATGGCATTCAATCAGATAACCTACCTGTGCAACCTGGAAAAGGCAATTCTGAGGTAGATGAGCCATCATCGCCAACACCCTTGTGTATGGTGCATGTAATGTTCCCAAAATGTATTGATCTATTTTGCCCAAATTTCCTTACTTTCTTTAGCAGTGGGTGTAAATTAACTCCTACCCCATCCTATCCATCTACCTTACATAAATCCATATTACACAAAACAACTGGTGAAAATATGTTTCAACATGGATCAACCATATACTGTACATCTTAATAGCAACTAAAATGCATCAAAATTGTAGACGTTTTACAATCTTGAAAAAGCACTCTAAACACTAGGTTCTTTAAGGACAAATTAGTTCAGTGGTCATACATGTTCATCTAATATGATCTACATGTAGGACAGTAGGTGTCTTATTCTGATCAGAAGATATTCCAGTTTAACATTCTATCAATTTGCATAGAAATGAAGTCAGATAAGAAAGTAAGATAAGTTGTGACATCACATCTTCACATTCCTTGAAATTCTTGTATTTTTATTGAAACATTCATTAAAATTTTCTATAACACTAATGGATATACCAGGTATTAAAACAGAATCTGATAAAAAAACTCAGATTTGGCACCTGAAAATATTGTCAAAATATTTTATAAATTAGTAAAAATCAATTAATTTACCATAAACTACATTAAGAAGTCCTATAAGTGATAGTGTGATATCCCTTTTCTACAGTGGTCTTTCCACACCAGTTATTTAAGTTTCATACAAACTTCAAAAATTCAATATCTCATGAACAGAACAATATATTACAGTGGACTATGATTCTTGAATATTGTTTTCACCATTGTAATCCTTTTTATTCCTCTGTCACATACGATGGCTACACTTGGTGACTTAAAACATTTTTATGAGCAATTTCTAAGAAGTCAAATTGGTATCGGGCCACTTTCCTTATCTTAAAATATGTTGAAATTTGATCAGCTATAAATCTGGAACTAAATATACTATCCTTACAATACAAACAATTTAAAAAAAATTTCAATAGAAAATAAAGCAACAAATTATCAGTAGATCTCCAAAGATCTGTAAAAGGAATAATTCAGAGATCAATAAGATTAATCTTGAGGGTTTTTTTATGGAGAGGCAAAATGGTAAAGAAAGTACTTCAAAATTGTATCCTGTTAAGGAGATATTCATTTGTGTAGAAATAAATAGTGTGAAAAGTCCACTGTAGAAAGTTGGTGCCCTCATCATTTAACAATTGCTCATGTATTTTAATACTTGATGTCACAACTAGTCTGATTTCAGTCATTTCTAAATTCTATTATGTACCAAAAATAGAAAAGTAACAGAAGAAAGCCAAAAGATAAAATCAAGAGCAGTGGCTTTAAATTTGAACTTGTTATGTATACAAACTTCAAGCCTTCTTCCTACAAATAATAAAATACAATACATCTTAAACCTAGCCTACTTAAATAGCCTGACCTGAGTCTTCTTGACCTCTTTTGGTGACAATTGGTATTAGGGTTAAGTCCAGTATATTTCAAGATAGTGATTCAGTTCTGTGAAGAATTCTGTAATAATACTGATGTGATCATTTTTCTCAAAGTTTCAAGTCCATAGGATTTGAGCTCATTGATAGACTTTTACAGCTGTATAGATTCAGTTTATGATTTAAATGATATAATTTCGGCTAACAGATTAGGCAAAGAGACGTCTGATTATTTATTCCTCAAGCAGAAGTCCACGGTAATTAAAATTCACTATCATAATCCACACACTGAAGGCAGTTAGTCAATTCTCGTCATAAGAGCACAGACACCAAACTTAACTCCTTAACATAATATGATTTTTACATGCTTTTTTCACCATTTTGTTTAAGTCCCCTTTTATATGATCTATGCAAAAATGTCTCTCAATAAATAATCTCAATGACGTATTAATAACGCATAAGGATATTATTTGTATCAACACCTCCAAAGCTAGAGGAATCTGGTGCTAACATACATACATACACACATATATACACACACACATACATACACCATCATGCTAGGCCATCATGCATAGGTTCCAAAAATAGGGAGGTGGCCTCTGAGACAATAGTATGGAGTTTGCGAGTGATGTCGACTTCCAAGTAGTATCATAGGCATTTTCTAAATCAAAGATGGCAATGAGGTATTCCTTCCTTACAAAAGCTTCCCGGATGGTGGTGTCAAGTCTAATATGGTGATCTAAGGTATTTCAGCATTTTCTAAAACCACTTTGGTGGAGGTAGAGGGTTCAACTAGCTTAAAGGAACTGATTAAGCCTCTGATAGATTATTCTTTCCATGATCTTGCAAAGACAACATATGAGAGCAATGGGTCAGTATAGCTGGAGGATGTTCCCCAGATAGGGGGAAAGGAGTGGTTGAGTATAGTGAGGATGATTTCGATGTGTTTGATGCAAAGATGTTCCAAGAAGTGGTAGGGGATGTTATCTGGGTCATTGGCTGTGCCGCCAGCATCGTTGACAGCTTGTTTTAATTTAAATAAGGTGAGGGGGGTGTTGTAGCTCTCGGTGTTGTTGGAGAGAAGGTTGATGCTGTGGGTTTCATCAAAAGATTTTTTTTTTTTTAAAGCATCAGAGTAGTTGGCAGAGGAGATTTGGCTGAATGAAGTTGCGAAGCAGTTGGTGATGTTTCTTCTTCTTTTTTTTTCCAGTGAGATAATTGTTATTCCAAAAGAGATGGGAGATTGGGCACTTGCCCATCCTACCGTAGAAGCTATTAACCATACTCCAAATCTTTTTTGTGGGGGTGTTGGTGGTGAGAGAAGAATGAAGCTGTTCCAGGTGTTGGTTTTACTGTCTTTGATATACACCTGGCTTTGGCATGGCTGATGCAAAAAAGGTTGAGGTTGTGAGTGGTCGGGTTTGTTTTGAAATTCCTAAGGGCTCTTTTCTGTTCTTGATGGCAGCTTTGCAGTCATCGTTGAACCGAGGATTGAGGTTGGTTAGGGGGTTTGGAGGTTTTATGAATAAAGCAGGCAGCTATATTAGTAAGAATGTTATTGAAATGCGACATGAGGTCCTCACACTCAAGAAAACGGGGGGAAAGATGAAAGTTTCAGAGGGTTTCGCAAAGGGGCAAGTTGGCTTTTTTGAGATTCCAGTTAGGGGAATGGTCAGTGGGGGTTTGAAGGATGAAGTGAATCAGGAGGGGGTAATGATCACTACTCACTACCACAGAGATCAGCAATAACCTTCCAGCCAAAGTCAAGGTTGGGGGAACAAATGGACAGGTCAATTCAGGTTAGGGATCCTGTGGCGGGGTGAATGTAGGTCAGGGAGTTAGTATTGAATAAAGAGAGGCAATGCTGCCGGAGGGTATTTTCGATAAGTTTGCCTCTGCGGGTGGTGCTACTGGAGCCCCATAGGGGTTTGTGAGCATTGGAGTTACCAAGAATAATGAAAGGGGGAATAAGGTTGCTAAGGCTGGTTGGTTGATTGTTGGTGTTGGGTGGGAGGTAAAGATTGTATAGGGTAAAGGTTTTGTGAAGGGAGATAGAAACACAGATGGCTTGAAGGTTGGTGTTCACATGGATAAGACAATACGGGATGCCATGCCTTAAAAACCAAAACCAAAAGGTTTTGTGGTTCCGATGCTTTCTTCATATCCTGATTGATTTGTAAGTTTTGTATCAACTGTCATGTCATTGCATATCATGAAATATTTGTTCCATGATATGCATTCATAAGCCACACCCACCATCCAGATCAATAAAAAGGTTGACAACATTTGCATTTACACAGTAACTATTAACAACATTATCATAGCAAGTATGATGCAACTATAGTAGCATTTGCAGTTCCAGATTGCATTCTCGTGAAAGCCACTCCTATTCTAAAATATACATATGCATACGCTATCAAATACATTTGCATACGACCAATACTGTTTCAAATCATTTTAGTACATCATCATGTATTTTCAGTACATCATCATGTATTTTCAGTATATCATGATGAATATTTAGTACAGTATATCATGATTAATATTTAGTACATCATGATTACTATTTAGTACACCATGATATTAAGTATATCATTGTGTATGTTGGGGATAGGTAACCACTGAATGGCCATTGTAATGAAGTTATAATGAGTGTTTTGTACAGGAGAATGCATACATGTATGTGAATTAATGTGTTGTGATATCAAAATACAAACAAATTATGAAGAACCTCCAAAGCCAAAATTCAACAAAAGAATGACATGCACACCAATAAACTGAACTGCTTTAATGTTTTTTAAATGTGACACACACACATACATACTTTATACCACACACACCCACATACATACAGTACATACACACATACGTCATCCTGACCACATAGGTTCCTGATGCTATCGCATCGGAACCAAAAAACGAGACACAGCCACAGGCTTTGTTGGCTTCTCTTTGGTGTTTATTGTAGCAAGAAAAATTATTGACAGAGTATAACAATTGGTAGGTTTGAGGAAGGTTTCTTGTAGGCATACAGAGGGCAACTGGGTTAAAGGTAGTGGCCAAAAGGTGAACTTCTTCCGAGTTGGCCTTAAGGCTCCTGATGTTCCATTGTATAATGTTGTGGTTGTTATTGTGGTCTGCCATTATAAAGGGAGGGGGAGGGGTATCTATAGGAAGATCGGTTTTGTCTGGGTTGGCTGTTTCTTTCTTTGGACTTGTCCTTATTCCTCTGAAACGAATATTCCTAAAAATGGGACGTGAGTTATGTTCAGTAAGTCTCTTCAGTATTGTGAGTGTCATAGGTTGAGTTAATGGGTTTGTTGTTCTAGGATTTGTTGGCCAGGTCAGCTTGAGGTTGGTGTTTGATAGCTTTCAAAAAGTTCGGGGAGGGGGGAGGGGGAAGGATTGGGGGTCTTGGATGAGGAAGGTAGGTGGGGGTAGAGGTAGATGTGGATTGTGTATCAGGTGTGGTTGGGTTGTTGGCAGTGATCTTAGGGCCCAGCGAGTAGAGCCAGGTGATGTCAGTTTGAGTGGAAGAGTCTGTTTTAGTAGTGTTGAGTTGTGGTTGATGTTGATGTTGAGTGCTGTTGGTATTTGTTGTCTTGGCGGTGAGTATGTTGAATATGATGGGCTTGTGTGTAGGGAGGCAGTAAATTGCTTTCTGGCCCCTGGGTAGGAAATGTTGTTTTGTACTTTCAGTTTGGTTATTTTATTCTTCTGTATCCATGTAGGGCAATCTTTAGAAAAAGCAGGATGGTAATGGTGTGGCTGCCATTGCAGTTAGTGCAGTAGGGTTGGTTAATGCAGGTGGTGTGGTCATCAGACCCCTAGCTTTGCTGTTTTACAGGGGCAGCCCGCCCTGCCCCTGGGGTCCACCCTGCCCCTCATTATTTATTTTCTTTTTTTCTTTATTATATATATAAATTTTTTTTAAACCTAATAATCTTAATTAACCTCATAAATGAAATACCTTACATGGATACAAAACAGAATGATAGCATAGTAAGCAATTGGCTCATGAATGGTCCTTATCAATATCAGTCAAAATAGTTTCATTCTGAGGTATGATTATAGCTAAAACCCCAGAGCTTTTTCACCATGGGATTGAGCCTTAACCCTTACTCTCCCAAGGTTCCAAAAATAGAATAAGCTATTTCTGAAATTTTTGGAAAGAGGATTTTTTCAGCACTTTCTGTGTACCAAAACAAGTTCAACTTTTATTGAACTTTCCAAAAATGTGCATATTTCTGAGCTCAAATATGCAAATTAGGTCATTAAATTAGCATATTAGGTCTCCAAACATTCTATCTTTATGACACGCTTGTGCCTTGTGGCTAAATAGCAAAAAAATATGGATAGAATTTCTGAATCGTCCTTGGAAAGACCTTTCATTTGATACTATTCATGGATTTTTAGGAATCAGAAGAAGAAAAAATGATGCAAATGTGAAAAATTTGGTACATTTTGACCTAAATTTTTTTCTCCGATTCTGTGAATAATCTATCTAATAGTGTATGGCACTAAATTTTCCAAAAAAATGCATTTTCCCCTTCTATAATGTCCAAACCTAATAGAATGCAGAAAAACAAGATGTTTACATCATCATTTGCAAAAAATTAAATAAGAAATTATGCAAATGATATGCAAATGAGGTCATTTACCTTATTTATTATGCACAAAACTGTTTTTTGTTTATTTCTGACCCAATTTCAGCCATTACAAGCTTCACAGCTACTTTTATGTTGATAGACTATGCTGATTATCTATTAGACACTTACTTCTGTTCATTCCACATGGAATTCATAAGAAATGTTTGCCGAAAAGGTCCAAATTTGTAAAGTCTTCTGCTATACCTTGTTGCTGCAAATAGAATTAAAAAACAAAAAAAACAAATTGCAACTATATTCATTCAACTTACTTTAGTTTGGTCTTCCCATAACCAGTTACCGAAGACCTCATGTCGATCCCGGTCACTCTCCACCAGTACTTCCCACAGATGATAGTCTTTATCGGCTGCAAGGATGACCTTCGACCGTTGTATCTCCTGCAGCCGAGCGTTCCGCTCTTCCTCCCTGGTTTTGAAGGCAGCTTTTTCCGCTGCAGTCGGATTTTCTTTGAGTGGTGATGGTGGCGAGACTGCAGCGGAAGGCCTGGAAGAGGGGCCTGGGGTCATCTTCAACGGTCTATCCTCTTCCTCTTGGGTTGGGAGAAGGGCGGCTCGTCCTCTTCATAACATGTTATCAATAACATGTTATTGTGGTTTCTAGTAGCGGGCGGCTCGTCCTCTTCAAGATACGATAACATGTTATCGCATAACATGTTATTGTGAGTTTTCTAACCTGCCCCACAATTTTGTGATAACCGTGGGGACAGACTTTTACAGCCGGGAAGCCGGGGTACATACAGGGGTCCAAAATGTTTGTTTTATCGATCTAGTCATCACCACAACAGTGGCATAGCCAGGGGGAGGGGAAAAGGATCATGGTCCCAAAAAATGGGGCATCAAAATAATGTACCGGTACTAGGCCTATATACAAGCATTTTCCTCTAAATGGGTCTGGGGCACCCCCAACATGTGTATTTTGCCCTAACATGGGACCCCTACTCCACTTTCCCCCCTAAAATTGTGATTTCGGCCCTTGAAATAATGGAACTTGGATTTTGTGAAATTGGGAACACACATATTTCAGTAGGCCTAAATTTACAATTTTGCCATTGGGAAATACATATATTTCAGTCCATTTAGAAATGTTATTATTGGGGTTCAGCTTTCATTTGTTTCATCCGGGCTATTATAAAAAGGACCTAAATCCTTTTTTTTAAATGTGATTTTAGTGTCCCTTTTACTTGTTTATCGTAACAAGCAAAAAATTCCCGCTAATTTATCATTAGAATTCTATAAGCCTTATTTTATTACTACACATTTACAATGTAGTACTTTCGCTATTTTTGGAAGAAAACACTTACCAACTCTGTAATTTGGAACAGATCACTATCCATCTCAGCAGGCTCTATATTCTCCTCTTTCTCAATCTGGTCGAGTTCTGGTACATCTTCTTCATCAGAAGTACCTTCCGACCCCTCTGAGTCATCATCATTCTGAAGAAAACATAGGAGTCGGAAGGCATGTCGACGTTGTAACTTATATTTCGCCATTTTGTGATGTCGAATGTGCGAGAAAAAAAAAAAAAAAAAAAAAGACGCAAATTGAAGTCATCATCAGAGACCTTTTAGGCAAGTAGAGGGGGTGCATCTGTTATTGTAATAGTTTGTCTGAACGATCTATTTCTCCTCTACCCGTAGAGATTTTAAAAATTCCAATACAATATTTAGGCCGTTTTTTATAATTAAATGGCCCAAAATCACAAATTTTGGCATATTTTCTCCAAAAAAAACACAAACATTGACCAAGTACAAGTAAAAATCGTGTAGCAACCAACAATTCAAACTATCTTTATACTTTACCTGGAAAAAAAAAATAGAAAAAATATTCACGTATGACATTTGTCTTTAAAAAAAAAAAAAAAAAAATGTCGTTTTTAAAAAAATGCTTTTTTTTGTAACGATTTTACTCAAAAAATTTCAATCTAACCCCCCAACAAAATAACCATATTATGAAAGATCTATTCAATCTGGTTTGAATGAACTTATTTGCAGCTCTATAGGATTTTGGGAAGGTACTCAAAAAAAAAAAAATTGGAAAATGGATCGTAACTGTCACGGTCACCGTGACGCTGGGAGAGTAAGGGTTAAGGAGGCCCCTGGACTCCATGCCGAAAAGACGCAGCACTTCGCGCACGTATTAATGTGCCCCTCAACAAGTCTAGCTCCCTGCCCCTTTTTAAATCAAGCTAGGGGTCTAGTCATGACCACTGTCAACACAGTTTCCGCACTGAAGTTGATTGTGACAATAGTTTCTACCATGCCCATACCACTGACAATTGTGGCAACGGAGGGGGTTGAGAATGTATGGCATGACTGGAATTCTGAGGTAACCTGCGTTTTTGTGTGTGAGAAGGGTCGGGTGCCAAAGGTCAAGAAAATTGTGTTGGTGTTAGTTGGGGTGCCTTCTCTCCTAATTACAAGCCGGGGAGCCTCGGTCACATTTTGGAAAGAGTTCCTTTTTCAAGGTCAGAGTCGGAAAAAATGCAAGGTCGCAAGTCCTAATTGACTCCTTTACTTGAGTTTAGAGACCGGTGGAGATTGACTTTGATATCAATCCAAGTATTGGCACAACGTACCAGGAGATTGCCGGACCTGAGGGTGGTAACTTTGGGGAGGGTACCTACAAGGCCAAGGAATGCCTTTGGAACAGGAAAGGAGGAATTTTTTTGATTGAATCTTCCTTGTTTGTTGCTTGGATTATCAAAACTTTAGGGGTTGGGCCTGAGTTTAAATGGAAGAAAATATGACATAAACCATAAAAATAGCAAAAAAAATCATCAAAATCGGTTACAACTTTGCATTTTACATCATTTAAAGGTCTTATTGTAATCAATTTTGCAAATGCTTTTTTAACTTTGTGATATTAATTCTTTATAATCCTTAATCAACCATCTCTGACTGCCTTTGAGAGAAGGCCAAAATAAGCCAAATTAGACAGAATAAGATATATATATTAAAAAAATGCCACATGATCAAATTCAATGTCAAAAAGCCAAGCAAATATTTACCTTTTCAAGTTTGGCTTCTATAAAGCCAGTACACCAACCGTTGTCTCAACCCTGAACTACACATAGTCCTAAAAAGTTCCTTTCCTTGGTCCGGGTCACCCCCCCCCACCCCCTACCACCACCCCCAGTCAAAATGGCATTATAAATACCCTTACCTTATGACCTCTACTGAACTCCATACCAGAAAAAGGTAGCATACAATCGGTTCCTCATGCAGGAGCTCAGCTGGAATGATGACCATGAATAGCAAAAAATTTCTACCTAAAACCTACAAAGAAAAAATGTAATCAATAGTATAGACAAGCATAGACCCAGAGGTGCATTGAATGCCCCGGCACTTCCCGCCCCCTCCCTCCACCTTTCTCTCTCACCCTACATGTAGTCAGGAAATGAGACTGATCATTTAAAACGTTTAGGAACAAAATAATCCTTTATGATATTTTAACAAAATAATACATACATACATACATATAAGGCATTTATAAAGCGCCACTACATCAAGAACGCAGCGCAAATGGAGAAACATAATAACAACAAAGTACAAATAAAGCATAACATGATATGAAAATACAGTGGTAGAGAAAAACAACATTAGATTGGATACAAATAATACTTCAAACACTTTTTAAATTTGCCTAAAGAGTCAGATTCTCTAATGGAAACAGTGAGTACACATCAGTTTTTTGAAGCAAAATGAGAAAAGGTGCGATTTGATGCAGACTTGAGCAGCTTTAAAGAGTTCGATTCCATGAGGCTAGTTACGTCAAGTGATGAGCGAAGGTTTGAGCGTGAGGGCTGGTGGGAAGAAAGGCAGGATGATAGGTAACCAGGTGATGTACCATGGAGGCATTTATACACATAAACCAAGATCTTAAAAGTTATCCTCTCCCTGACTGGGAGCCAGTGCAGTTCCTTAAGGTAATGTGTGGCATGATCTCGCTTTGTAGCACAGCAGACATAGCTTAATAATGTGTAACTAGAACGGTAAATACCGTCGTGGTTCGCATGCCCATGCAAATATATAGACACCCATATCATATGCGGTCAATGATAAAAATGGCATCTCACACTAATGACATCAAATGTCCCACATGGCATCCCACCCCATGTCCCACATGACATCCCATCCCATCCCTTGTCCCACATGGCATTCCACCATATCTCCCACATGGCATCCCACCCCATGTCCCACAAGACATCCCATCCCATCCCTTGTCCCACATGGCATTCCACCATATTTCACACATGGCATCCCACCCCATGTCTCACATGACATCCCATCCCATCCCTTGTCCCACATGGAATTCCACCATATGTCTCACATGGCATCCCATTCTATGACCCACATGGCATCCCACCCTATGTCCCACATGGATCCCATCCCATGTGGCAAATGACATCCCACCCCATGTCACACGTGACTTTCCATCCCATGCCTTGTCCCATATGGCATTCTACAGTATCTCCCACATGGCATTCCACCATACAGTATGTCTCTCATGGCATCCCACCGTATGAGCCACATGGCATCACACCCTATGTCCCATATGGATCCCATCCTACATGTATGTCCTACATTAATCCAACCATATGTACCACATGACATCCCTCCCTATGTCCCACATGGCATCCCCCCTGTGTCCCACATGGCATCTCTCCCTATGTCCCCCACGGCATCCCACTGTATGTCCAGCATTAGTGGCTTCCCACCTGATGTCCCACATGGCATCCCACATTGGATCTCACTATATCTTCCACATAGAATCCCTCTCAATGTTCCAATGACATCCTACTTCATGTCCCACATGGCATCACATCCCATGTCCCACATAGTTTCCTACTCTATGTCACACATGGTATCCCTCCTCATGTCCCAATAACATCCCACTTTATGTCACACATATAGTGTTTATGTATGTTGTGTGTGTTTGTATTCGGCACCGATCTGAGATAATCATCATTGAATACACACCAGTGAATCGGGGATAAAAAGTAAAGTTCCCAGTTTGCACCAAAAAACAACTTCCCCAACTGGCGCCACAAACATGTATGTGTGTGTGTGTGGGTGAATGTGTAATGCTAGCTCGATGGATTGGTTTGTTTGTTTGATGAGGGCTTAACGGCACCATGAAATTGAGGGTCAAAATGTGCCTGAGAGGTCAGATCATTCTAGAGGTAGGAAGGAAAGGAAACAGGGAGAGAATGAGAGAAATTTAAGAACAAAAAGTCAGAAAGTTGTAATCGAGAGAGGAGGTGCATGGTTGAAACAAGAACAAATTAGAGAGAGGAGGTGGAAGAGGAGAATTAAATATGGTTGTAGAGGGAAGCATGATGAGGAAAGGAGATAATTTTATTCGCAGGATTTTTCTGGAAGAATTCGGCAATTAAGTTGTGTGGAGCGAGGGAAGCTCTGGGAAGGTTGTACAGGGGGCAAGCAATGAGAACGTGATGGATTGTGAGGGTGCAATGGCAATTGTTGCAGAGGGGTTGGAGGGAGCCAATAAGGGGGTTGGAGGGAGCCAATAAGGAGGTGGGAGTGAGTGAGGTGGGTGTGACCTATTCTAAGACGGGTAATATGAACGTTGTCGATACAAGAGAGGTTGTTGATGGTGGGTTTGATCGGAATTGTGGGCTGGATGACATGGAGTTTGTTATTAATTTGGGAGTTCCATGAGGTTTGCCAGCGGTCACGAACAAGGGAAGCGATAAGCGGTTTGATGTCAGAAAAGGTTTTGGGAAAGGGGGTAGGGGGAGATTGAGGGCAAGCTTAGCGGCTGCATCAGCCCTGTCGTTGCCAGGAATGCCAACATGGTTGGGTATCCCAAAAAAAAGAATACTTTTCCTGCAGAAGAAGAAGGAAGAGGGGGGGGGGGAACCAAATGAGTTAACAGATGAGGAGGTGGGACATGGGGTTATCCCATTTAAGATTGAGTAAAGAAGTAAGGACAAACATGGAGTCTGAGAAGATGGCAAAGTGGCTGAGCGGGGAGTGCTCAATAAAGTTGAGAGCGAGTAGGATGGCCTTGGCCTCAGCCGAGAAGATTTACAAGTAGATGGGAATCCTGCTACTGAGGGTGATGTCTTGGATGATGGTAGCAGCAGCTGTCTTGTCGCATTCCTTGGAGCCATAAGTATAGATGGAGGTGTAGTTTGAGAGTTGGTCTTTAATTTGATTGTGGAGGTTGATGAAGAGGTTGGGGTGGGTTTGAGCTTTGTGATGAGTGGAAAGGCCCAGATGGATAGGAGGGGGTGGCCCAGGGAGGAAAGGTGGGCCAGTAGAAGGTGCCAAGAGTGGCGGGGTTGATGCAGAGATGGTGGAGGTCAGGTTTGATGTGTAAGCTGAAGGGAGGGAATAGGGCTTTAGTCCTATCAAAGAGGGTGGAGAAATTTGGTACCTAATGAGGTTGTAAACAGGGTTCTGTGTGTTGGTGAGGGTTCTAAAAGCGTAGGAAAGGCTAAACGTTCTACACCTTAGCGGAAAGGGGGGTTCATTGGTTTCAACGTGAAAGCTGGTGATGGGGGAGTACTGTAGGCACCCAGACAAAGAAGCCTGAGGGCTTCATTTTGGATGGCGTTGATGTGGTTGAGGTAAGAGTTATGAGCGACACAGTAGACAATATTGCCATATATAGTCGTGCTTGGCACGAATGGTGAGCCTGAAGATTTTGAGGAGAGCATGGGGATTCGCACCCCAAGTGGTCTTGGAGAGGAGGCGGATGTTGAGGGAGCTGTTGCATTTCTGTTTTAGGTTGGTGATGTGTTGCTTGTAGGAAAGCTTGGGGTCGAGAGTTAAACCCAGAAACTTAGTGTGGTCAACTTTAGGGATGCGATTGCCATTGGGCACGAGGTTCGGGTTGGGGTGGAGGTTATCAAAATGACAGAAGTGCATTTAGACCGACTTGTCTTTGGAGAATTTAAAACCGTTATTGTTGCACCAATCTTGCAGCCTTTTCAGGCTGAGTTGAGAGCCTATTTTCTACAAGAAGAAAGCTAGGGGAGAAGTAGAAGATGGTGAAGTTGTCCACGTAGAGGGCACGTTTGATGTTGGGGCTAAGGTTGTCCGTGATGTTGTTAATGCTCAGGTTAAAGAGAGTGGGGGAGAGGATGCTGCCTTGGGGGATACCCTCTTCTTGGGGGTAGGGTTTAGAGAGGGTGTGGCCAATACGAACTTGGAACTGCCTGGGTGAGAGGAAGTTTTGAATAAAGATGGAGGTGGCCTCTGGGGCCAATGGTGTGAAGCTTGCGGGAAATGCCGTATTTCCAAGTAGTGTTGAAAGCTTTCTCGAGGTTGAAAATGATGGCAATGGATCCCTAGAAAGCGGTGTCAAGCATAATCAACTGGTCCAGGGTATTGCAACGTTTCCGGAAGCCGCTTTGGTGAGGGGAGCGGATTCTGTTGGTCTCAAGGAAGCAATTTAGTTACTGGTTTATGATCTTTTCCACAATCTTACAGCAGGTGAGGGCGATGGGGGCGGTAGCTGGAGGGGTCCATACTGTCCTTTCCGGGTTTGAAGTGGGGGTGATGATAGCTGTCCTCCAGATAGGGGAAAAGGAGTGTGAGGACCAAATGTGGTTGAGGATGATGAGCAGGGTAGCGGTGACCTTGTAGGGGAGGTGTTTCAGGAACTGAGGTTCAGCCAGCATCGTGGATGGCTTAGTTTAATACAGAAAGGGTGAGAGGGGTGTTGTAGCTCTCTGCATTGTCGGATGGAAAGATAATACTCCGGGTTTTGTCGCGAGCTTTTTTTTGTAGTTGTAGTTGGGCGAGGACGAGATATTGCTAAAAGAGGCGGCGAGGTGGTTGACCATATCCTTTTTCGCGGTGAGAAGGTTACCATTCCAGGAGAGATGTGAGGTGGGAGACTTGCCCATCCTGCCGTGGAAGCTGTTAACCATACTCCAAATCTTCTTAGTGTGGGTGTTCATAGTAAGAAAAGAGATGAAGTTGTTTTAAGTGTTGGTTAATACTGTCCTTGATAGTGCACCTGGCTTTGGCACGGCTGATGCGAAAAAGGTTGAGGTTGTGGGTGGTCGAATTTGTTTTGATGTTTCTGAGGGCCCTTTTCCTGTTCTTGATGGTGATTTTGCAGTCATCGGTGAACCAAGGGTTGGAGGGATGGTTAGGGGGTTTGAGGGATGGAGCAGGTGGAAGTTAATTCCCAAACATGTGCAAAATTTTGATACACGTATGAACAGGAAGGCAACTGAAATTCTTGACCTAATTCTTTATATCTGTATTTTCCATCTATGATGAGAACTTCTTATCCACCTAGAAAGTGACTGGGCTAAAATCCAAAAATGTTGATTTAGATTTAGCTCGTCTATTTCAAGCAATTGTCATATACCATATTTTATGTAATCAGCACTTACGAAAATAGAATTGCACCACTTTTTAGGCCGGAGGTTTCTTCCTAATAAGCGCACATGCACATGGGCCATGTACAACGTATTAATCAAACTGAATTGTACAAATATATGAACTGGTTCTACAATAGCCATACAATAACCACCATAAAAACATTGTGTGTGTCAGATGTAAAATAGGCAAAGAATGTAGCAAAACCTGAGTATTTTAAGTCTTCAAATAAATGAAATAAATTATGTTATCAGTCAAAAAATGTTGGGTAGGTGCTTGGGAGCATAATACATCAAATACTGTATAATTTTTTTTAAATGGAGGCTTTTCATAAGAAAGTAAAGAGGTATGTCTGCTCATAGCGTAAATCACAAATTTGCATATTAGCACCTTAACCCTTCATTTCTTAATCGGTCGAGACACAACCGATGCACTATTCAAAAACTCATTTTAATTCGTCAAAAAGGCCCACAGCAGTAGTTCTGGTATCATTTGAAAGAGCTCAAATAGTTCTTTAAGAAAAAGTAACTTTTGATGGGGGTTATTTCAAAAGTTTTTTGACAAAAAATGGGTTGAAATAGAGGAAAATAAAAAAATACACTAATTCTAAAAATAAAAAAAACAAAAATCTCCAAAATTTAACTTTTTTTCTTTTTCTTTTCCAAAGACTTACTTGCTATACTTCAAAACTTTGCTTTTGCCTGAAAATCCCAGTGGAACTTACAAAGACATCAATGCATCAATTTCCGGTCAAATTTTGACTGCCCCTATTATAAATTTTGTTTTTTTTTGACAAAAGTTGAGAAAAACATCATGTTCTTGAGACCAAAATTTAGGAAAAATCTTAGTTTCTGATCACAATACAACTCCTCTATGCAAAATATACCATTAGAGATGCCAATTCACATACTTCCTATTGAAATCAAAAAGAGCAACTACCCCTTCTTTATTCATGTCGATATTTAGGTATGAAAACAAACCCACACACTACATCATCACAGTGTAGCACAGCGGTTAGTGTCAGGAAGTTCATGTGGATGCCTCGGGTTCGTATACTGCACTGAATGCGTGGCATTGTTTTTCGCGAATAATTACAGCGGTGATTATTGTTTTGTTTATTTTCATTGTTTTTGCAGCTTTTGCTTTGAGAACAAGACTGGTATCATTGGAAAGGAAATTTCACAAACAATCTAAATTTGTTAAAAAATCTTCCATTTTCATCATTCATAAAAAAAATACAAGCTCAAAATATTGGCCCAAATTTTGCTTAAAATTTGCAAATTTGCAATATCTCCTTTAATTTGACATTTTTTTTTTAAGTTTGTCTTAGCATTCATATAAACCAAACACAAAAGAAAAGAAAAGTTATGAAAACTAATTTTGAAAAAATAAATCTGAAAAATTCCAGTCACGTTTTGGATTTGGACTCTTAAGGGTAAACTTCAAATAATTATAAAATGACCAACTTTGATAGGAATTTTGATATTTTCTTTTAAGAAATTTAATGAAGTTTGTCACTCTTATATTTTCTCCAATACCATGTGTTTGCACGACAACATAAACAAACCTGTCCATTTATTTCAAAGGAAGTAGTAGTATCTACATCTTTAGGAGTGGCATAATTGTACGATGCTTCATCAATTCATTTGGATAGTCTACAGTCTATATAAACCTTTTCATATAAAACTGAATCAGCAATTTCTGGAAAAGTAATTTATATGTCGTCATATGGCCAGAATTCATATGTCCACAATGGACCCATCAAAAACTGGGAGAATTTTATTGACCAATCAATACACAATTCACATACAGTATGGCACCAAGCGTATAAAAAAATGCTTGCAAACGCCCTTGATATTTCCATAATACATTCAGGTAATACGCGCGCATAGTTGTTTAAAATTTTCTCTCCAGCAACTGCAGCTAATTGGTTGGAAAACAAAAGGGAAAATCCCCCAGCAGCTGATTGGTTAAAGTCTTGAAGTAAATAACGTATGGCTAAGCTCAATTTGAAAAGGTCTATTGACAGTCCTTTAAGTAGAATTACCTGCACAATGGTTGCAAAGAGTCCAGACCTCACCAATCCCAAAGCTGCATTGATAACTTCTACCGTGGCTAAGATCTGACACAGGCCTATGGCGTAGATCACTGTATTAAAGGCCGTTTTCATATCCTCTGTGGAAAATAGGAAACCAGAACCAAAAGGTTTTGTGGTCCCAATGCTTTTTTTCATATGCTGATTGATTTGCAAGTTTTGCATTAAGTGTCCTGTCATATTGCATATCATGAAATATTTGTTCCATGATATTTATTAATAGGCCACGACCAACATGCAAATCAATCAAATAGACGTACCGTACCTATTGACAACACTAGCATGTGCACAATAATCAACAACATTAGCATAGCAAGTATAATGCAAAACTGACATACGGTTGGTCATGTATCATATTTGAAGAAATTTTCATTATGCCCCACCTACTCATTAATATGCACGGTATCACCACCAAAAACAATATGGCACATCTACAGATCATGGGCTACATTATCTCTGTACCAAATATGACATGAATGCAGGTTATCGTTCTTAAGATACAGTGTTAACAAACTATTTTCAGCAAAATCATATTAAGCCCCACCAACTCAAATATTAATAAATTTCAACGTTTTTATACCATGAATATGTACACACTAGCTAACATCGTAATATCCAATATGAAACAAAAACAGACATGCGATTGTTAAAATATGAGCATTTCAAGATTTTTACATTAAGCCCCGTCTCATTCAAAAGCATGGAATCACCACCAAAACCAATAGGGCACATCTACAGACCATGGGCTATCTGTGTATCAAATGTGATATAAATCCACTGTACCGTTCTTGAGATATTGGGTTTACACGTTATTTTATCAAAATCATATTAAGCCGGCCCTGCCCACTATGCATATTAATGATATTCAAAGTTCATGTACACACTAATTAACATAACAACTGTACCATATATGAAACAAACAGATATGCGGTTGGTAAAATATGAGCATTTCAAGATTTTTACATTAAGCCCCGCCTACTCATTAAGATGCATGACATCACCACCAAAAACGAAAGGGCACATATACGGATCATGGGATATCTGTGTACCACATATGATATGAATCCACTGTCCTGTTCTTGAGATATCGTGTTTACAAGCTCTTTTCACCAAAATCATATTAAGCCCAGCCCACTAAGCATATTAATGAAATTCAACATTTTTATACCATGTTTATGTACACACTAGCTAACATCATAACTGTACCAAATATGAAACGAAACAGATATGCGCTTGAGATGTTCCTGGTTTTAAGCAGAGCCATTTTAAAGCTCTGTATCATCTGTGTAGAAATGACTTAATATGGAAGAGTTGGTGTCCTCATCTTCACATTCTAAGCAATTGTTAATGTATTTCAAGGAAAGTTTATTTAATTTGTTACTATTTAATTCCTCAAACTTTCTTCAGGTGGTACATTATTAATACTTTTCATAGACTCAGTTTTACTACTTTTCTGACATATCCCATGGTTTTTAAGCCTCAAATCACAGGACAAAATATTATAGACTACATAACGACTGCGGAATCTGGGACTATGACATCACAACTAGTCTGATTTCAGTCGTTTCTATACAACTGATACCAAATCTAAACTTTGATATCTTCTTAACAAAATATGATTTTTGAATGGTTTCTTCACTATTTTGTTTCTTTTGAAGTTCTTGTCTGGACTTATCCTTTAATGTTAGGTAGGCTTAAAAATGCAAGTTAAAGTCGGAAAAATTAAGTGTTAGGCTTACAAATCCATGTTTGGTTTTAAAAATTCGAGTTTCAGCTAAATTTGGGCTGCATTTTAGCCAAAATCACATTATTTCTTATATTATTTTACTTTAAAAGGAATGGGGGAGGGTGGAAGTGGGGGCTGCATTAGCCCTTAACCTGCTCTATCCTTAAATATTTATATAACATTAATATTTTGAAAATTTCATATATATATTATTTTTAGGCAGTTCATTCAAAAATGCAGTATCATAATGTTGATTTTTGAATCGTTCTTGCCAAACTTTAAAAAAAATTCAAAATATGGAAGCATTTTGCAAAATCTTAAAAAGATTGCATAATTATCATGTGACGACGGCAACACATAAAAACCTGGCACAGAAATTAATTGTATTTTATCTTAAGATTTTTATAATTTTCAACAAATTTAAAGATGCCTATTTTTGACATGATGGCAACACCTAAACACCCGTCGAAAAAAGAAAACAAATCTCAAGAATCTTTAACTCAATGCACATCTTTAGGTGGAATTTTTGCTGATAATTTAAGGTATTGTCCTCGGAAAACATGTGTTGCACAAAAAGATTGTTGAAGAAAAACAAAAAATTGTTCACAATTTGCCCCCAATCAATATTTTGGTCCTATTGGAGGATAGCTTGGGATGAATTATGGAGACCCAGACCTTCCAAAGTCTCAGATGATTTCATGTATTACAGAATATGTGTTATTGTCCTTGGTAGTTCGTTTTGTCCTTAAAGGTATATGGGCACCCAGTAACAATATGAGCTCCTGTGGTTTAAAATGTACTAAAAACCATGAAAACAACAGACAAAAAGTCTCATCAAAATCACTTAGAAATTGTCCATTTTACAGCATTTGAAAATTTAGATACCTACTCAGTATAAATTGCATAATATTTTGTGACCTCAGAATGGACAACTAGAAATTTCCTTATGTAAACCTATTGTTTTTCGCTCCTTTCCCAAAATATTTTAAATGGAAGAAGTTGGCTATAGTGAACAGAAAATAGAATATTAGTTTGACCCAGATTACCTTGACCCAGATTTAGCAGTAGAATGGAATTAAAGAATGTTTCACACTTGAAATTTGGGAAAGAAATACAAAGAATTACATACTAGAATTTTAGCTGTATACCTGTACATACATCATCTCTTGTAAATTTTTACATACTATAATTTGTCTATCAGTGCTATTGTGACTACGTACAGACCTTTCTGCGGCGAATTTAACGCTCTTTCATCTGGGTAAAAATCGCTACCTGTCCATATACCTTTTAAGAGCTGGTGTGTTGAGAAAAGAAACATATGAACACACATCTTATATAAATCTCCACCAACTGAAATCCTACCTTTTCCATAGAATCCATATCGGCACAGAAGATATACAAAAACATACACAAATCCGCAAAACTGTAGCATGTTGTAGATAAACAGATACACTGACTTGATATCTGCTACAGCTGTTTATGCACAAAAAAAAAATGAAATTATCATAATCATCTGCAGAATCAACCTATCAAAATCAATTACCAGTATTTTGAAGTAACATAATAACATGACAAAGTGTCATATGTAGTTATATCTGTTCTGGTCATCATAAAATTCTCTTGACAAGATGTGCAACTCAACTCCCCCTCGCCCTAAATTCTACATTGGGTATGACAAAATATAGGCTTTAAATGTTAGACTTTTTGACAAGAATTAAATTTAACAGGTGCAGTTTTCATAATCATAATGAATGAAAACTGTTTCCCACATGAGAATAGTGTGCCTGTCATACTATATCACTGTGAAGCGTGGTTGAAAAACATAAAATGCATACCAAGCTTGAAGTAAAACTGGCCAAATAAAGAAGAACATTATTTTCCTTTTACAAGGGAGGCGGGTAGCTCAGGCAGCTTAGCATAGGACTGAGATGCTGGAGGTCCCAGGTTTAACCTCAATGACGATTTAAACAGTGCTTTTTCCACAGATATGCAGAACGATATGCTGACATCAAACGCTGAATTTTGTCTTTTGCATCACACCTTCTCCCCCACCCTACCCTTAGGAAAATTGACCAATGGTTGGGTGGCACTCACCATTCATCAGATAAGGCATTAAATGGCGGTCCCGATGGCAGGAAAGTCACCCTGCCTGGTTCTCTAAACACTATTCGAGAAGAGAAGTGTGAAAACGGGGTGTTCATTTATTCACTTCCAGTCAAGTTCATGGCGCTGATCTTGAGCTGCTGCCTTAGAGAATTAGGACTGCTGTATTAAAGTGCTATACAAGACCAAAATTTCATTTTCATTTTAAGGAAGTGTTGCAAATTTGATAAAATCATGTTTTGTTTTGTTTTTTCTAAAGAAATCAGTCTTCTTAGCTTGATTACACAAAGTTCCATAGTTTCTTTGTCTTTTTTTATTGTTTATTTAAGGTTGGTGAAGAAATATGGTCAGCAGTGAAAATCCAGACATGTGTGTAGTATGAATGTATGAATATTTTGCAAGGTATTAGAAAATATTATTAAATTCAACATCAACATTCCTTTTGGGAATGTTGTGTAATGAAGTTGATTATACAATTACTTAAAACTTAAAATGTATATTATATTGCACGTTAAAACCTTTGGTTATCTGGTTAAATCAATTATTTGACTTCTGACCTTTAAACAACATATCCCATTATGAGTGAGACATACACAGTAACCTTGCATCACTCTCCACCAGGTAACAACCCAATTGCACGTATGCTTTTTTCATGACATCTGACAAACCAAAATTTACCAATTTAAATCGATTATTTGACCTCTTGTTCTTTAAGAAAGACAATTCAAACAATTCTTTTAAATGCTTTTCGTTAAGAGAGTGAACATACTTATGTGCCAACCTTCCATGGTCCTTCCATGGTAGACTTACTACAGCAGTCATTTATACAAAGGTAGACAGAACTTCTCTTTGATGGAATACAATATTGAATTAGTTTCTTCATTATTTTGTTTCTATTTATGTCCACTTTCATCTAAGATAAACTTGCTTGACCACTAAACTAATCCTTTAAGGGCTTATGTGGCTCATAGCATGAAGTGGGCAAGAAATAAGGAGCTTATTAGCGAGCTCATTGGATCCTAAAATGAGCTTGCTTTTATTACTCAGGAGAAGACCTGTGGTGCAAACCGTGGGATCAAACCGATGTCCCACACAAGTTCCTGGTCACCAACCCCAACATCCAGCCACAGGAATGGACCTCCCCCAAGGTCAATGCAGCCTTTACGACCGATTCCGCGGGGCCATGCCACAGCAGCCTTTACAAGTGGGGACATACCCCATCACCACTCTGTGACTAAAGTGAACCGAAGATGATGCACCAACATGATGGGCAATTGCCAGCCCTTATGTCTTAATGGTAGCATCGCAGTCCTTCACCAAGTTGAGGATCATCATCATTAACCAGGTTCAAAAAGACTTCAATCATGAGCAATTAACAGTTCAATTTGTGAGCAACATATTCCAGTAAGTTCCCATTGGTTTCCCAGGGTTTATAACATACCCAAAAACCTCCAATAGAGTATTTACATAAAGACGCAATGACTGTTTTAATGACCAGTTATGGAGTACTGACTGGAGACCCACCGGGAATCAAACCGGACGCTATAGATTGGAAAGCTGAAGCTTTTACTCCTTTACCACTGAGATCTCTCTGAGCTTTATGTAAGCGTATGGCTCACTCACAGCAATTTCTATACAAGAATTGATTCAAACTACCTTGTTCCTTCGTATCATATATTTGCTTCTCAAGTTCTTTCATCTTCTCCTCCTCATATGGTCCCAACTGCTCAAAGAAACAACAAAATGAAACTATCAGAATCAAACTAACAATATGTGACTCAGATTTAAGTTTCTACAGCATGCATGGCAGCATTTAATATTCACATTTAAGGCCAACAAATGTCAAGTTGCTGTAAAAGAGAATGCAAAAAAATAAATTTTTAAAATACATACATTCCATCTTCTAACAATGTCACTGATATTCTATTTTTGCTTACACAAGAATGTACTGACTATGACAATAAAGACACTGAGAGGTTTAGAAGGGTAAATGCTCTAATTAGTACTCAAAGATGTCAATTTTATGCCTCACAATAATCATTCAGGAGTAAGTTCCAGATAGTATCAATAGTATTCATAGCACTTCCACAAGCTATTATGACAAAATGTGCAAAATGCATGACAATGGATTTAGAACACATTACTTTAAGTCTTGAAAGACATCACCGGGAATTAACATCAATGTTGATTCAAGTGTTTGTGTGGCACGTGTTATGACACATACACTTGAATACATTCTGGGCACTTACTTGAAAGTCTGTCCTAGAAGTGGAGGCAAACTTTTATCAACATGAGATTTTGTACTTTGAAGTGCATGCCGGCAATGTAGGAGTACAATTGAAATACTTTCATTGAATATACACAATCTAAAGTAATGTGCAAGTACAGTAGTATGACCATGTGGTTGTAGATGAAAATAAATTGGGCTATAATTTGTTACAAGGACTTGAGCATAGTTTATTTTAGGTGTTGGGAGAGGGGAGAATGGATTGAATTTCGAGAGCAGGCTCATGGTGGTGTAAACTGAAAGAGCAAACCAGAAAACCTGTGTCTCTCATTTTTCAAAACTCACTTCAAATTTTTTTTGCAAATACCATACTCGTCGCAATATATCACCCACCCAACATTTCTTTACCAAATTACATATCCCAACATCAAGAAATAATAAATGCTGCTTACATTTCCTCAATATGTTCATGTCTTTTTAGGAACACATTGAGTGTATAGTAAGCTGTATGATAAGCATAACCAGTAAAAATGAATGACCAATAAACCGGCATGCACTTGTGTTATCAGCAAACCAACAGGTGAATGTGATTTTTAAATTCAAGGGATTTATTTAGCTGTGAACCTCAAACACAATACCTTAAGTCTAAATTTTCAAATAAAGCTTTAGATAGAAAGGTTATCGAACCAGGGTTGATATGGAAGGGTAATTAAACATTCTTTCATCGAGGAAACAAGTTTAGTGTGGGTACTTATTAGGAAGATAATTAAACTGTAAAACTGGGTTCAATTTTTATTTTCATAAGTGCCTTAACTGTGCTGCATCACATCTTACCTCTTTTTCCTCTTCTTCAGACTCTTCCTCTGTCCTCCATCTATCAAAATCAATCCGCAGCCACGCTGGCTTCTTCTTCTGCTGGGTCAGCCTGTCCCACCATATTTTCTCATAACTCTTGACAAGATGAAATTCTATATGTCTGTCCAGAATTCTGTATGCACTTTTCTAAATTATTGAAATACAATACAAAAGAGCTTTTAACATCATCTTAATCTTATCATTTTGTGATAAGTTTGCTGGCATTCAAGGAAAAAAGTTGCAAAGGTAAGATCTTCAAAGGCGGCAGCCTCCTATCCTAAATACAGTCATAGTACATGTACATGGGTAAATCATGTTTTAATCTTGCATGAATCATCCAATTAAATCCAACCTTACATCGACATACAGTTTACTGTAAAGGTTACTGCCAATGCAATAACAACTTAAGTAATTTAATGAGAAATTAGCCAGGCTGATTGCAAGCTAATTCACATGCACAAACGATTTGTCATAACTCAATGGAAAATACACTTAAGAAAGTCAAAACTTAGGAAGGTCTTGAAAGTCCCACTGTATGCATTCCATTAGGTTGTAATGTATTCACTAAAATATTCAATAGATTTTTTTAAACAGATTTTATCGGAAAATGATTACTCCAAAACTTTGATCACTTAACTATTGGGGGAATTTTCCCTTTGTTACCCAACCAATCAGCTGCAGTAGGAATTTTTTTAAGCAACAATGTGCACGTATAATCTTCACTTATGACCAGCGTTTGAATGCATTTTTTATATACTGTACTTCCTCCTATACAGTGTGTGAATTGTGCAGATGGCCAAAAATCCACCGGTATTTGATTGGTCAATAGACTCACCCATTTCGATCATCTGACATTATTCAATTTAGCTTCCCGGAAATTGCTGATTCAGATTTGAAAGTCTACAAGTCTTTAAAGTGCTCAAAATCAAGTTCCAGAATAATGCAGAATTTTTGTTTTTTGAAATTGTAAACACCAGGTTACCAATTCACTGAGGGTATTTGGAAAGGTAGCACCAACTTGGGTTTGTTTTAATACACTATAAAATTGTGCAAAAAATACCAGCAAAATCGATTACAAATTGACCATTTTACAGCTTTATAAAGTCTCAATACCTCTAACTAGCATAAATTGTGCACTATTTTGTGACCTCAGAGAACAGGACAACTAATAAATTGCTAGTCTTAACTTATTGTTTGTCGGTCCTTCTCCAAAATATTTTAATGGGAGAGTTAGCTATATAGTGAACAGGATATTGTTATAGCCTCCACCCAGATTTAACAGTAGAAGACAATTTTCATACTATAAATCATCACTTTTGCACATAATGAAAATTTTTACTAGTCTCTTTGATTTGTCGTAACTTAAAAAGCTATATTCTGCACAGAATGTAAGGGTTTGTTCATCTGGGTAAAAAATTTCTCCCTGTATAAAAAACCTTCAATTAAGCTCATTTAATGCAATCAAATTTAATGTAATGAAATTTTCTTTGTATGTTTTATTGGTTTTCTTCATTTGATATGACTATAGAACTCACAAGAGGTCAGAATATGGAATTGTACATCCGCTTATTCTTGACCAAATTTAGAACCAAACTTTGCAATATATATATATATATATATATATATATATATATATATATATATATATATATATATATATATATATATATATATATATATATATATATATATATATATATATATATATATATATATATATATATATATATATATATATATATATATATATATATATATATATATATAAATATATATATATATATATATATGTATATATATATATATATATATATATATATATATATATATATATATATATATATATATATATATATATATATATATATATATATATATATATATATATATATATATCTATATATATATATTTAAATATATATATATATAATATATATATATATATATATATATTTAAATATATATATTATATATATATATATATATATATATATATATATATATATATATATATATATATATATATATATATATATATATATATATATATATATATATATATATATATATATATATATATATTATGGCTGATCAAAGTTTGATTGATTTTCAATTTTTGATAAATTTGTGATGTATGGCTGGGTAGACAGCTCAAAATCTTTATGTAATTCTTTAAATTTCTTTCCTAAATCACAGTCACTGAAAATGATAGGAAAGTCTCTTCCTGATAGAATTTGCTGCACCAAAACAACAAAGGGTTTACAAATATCAAGGTGCTGGTCATACTGTACTGCCACATAGATTCGCATAAAAATGTGCATATTGATGCCTGAGATCTCAAACACTGTCAATTTATATAAAATTCATAAGCGTGGGAAGCAGGGGCAGGAGGAGCAAGCTGCCCTCCCTCCACGAGTGGATTTCACCTTCCCGATTGCATGCTTTCTGCCCAGTTGGGAGGTGAAATTAGTGAATTATGAACAAAAATTTAAAACCATGGTATAATTATTGGATATTCTGGTAAAAATTTCCAAAACATTTTTCAAAATTTCCCCAAAACTAGCCAAAATTTGAAGAAAATTTCCTGAACTTGAAGAAAATTCTTCAATCTTTAAAAAAAATTCCCAAAAATGAAAGAAATTTTATAAAAATGAAGGAAATCTCCAAGAAATTGAAGGGGATTTCCTAATTTTTTGATGGAAACTTAATTTACCAATTCACTCGAAATCTTTTATGGTTTTTGCTCAACCTGAGATGTGACCCTTCCTACTCCCCTGATAAAATTGTTTAGATTTAAAAATAAATTTAGCAAATGCTGCCTCTACATATCCATATACCATTAAATTGTTATACTACTGTACCTCTGCATTAACTTCATCAAAAAAATCAAGGGCAAACTCGTAATCGTGCAATCCTTTGGCCCCTTCTCCATATCCTTCAAAGGAAAACAAAGAAATAATTGAAAACCTTGAGAAAATCCAATTATATCTATAATTAACTTATAATAGAATGCCAGCACTAGAATGATCAGAATTACTGCAGTGTCTTTGGAAACGTATATCATGACAGTATCATGAGAATCTCGTCTCAAGAAAATTGTTTGACCCACTGCTGGTTCTGCTACATACCTGTAACGTCACCTCCGGGGAAGGGGAGAAGGGGGGAAGGGGGGGGGGGGAAGGGGGGTTTGATTGGCTTATCAATATACATATGTAAATATTTAAACAAATCAAAGCATTCAATTAAGGTATATATCTGTCAACGTTAATACAAAAACTGGCCTTTAAAGGACAAGTGAACAGAATTGTTGGACTTGACCCCATTCTCAGACTCGAGTCCTGCTTTAGCTGGACTCAAAACTCAGATAGTGTATGACTACAAGGACTCAAGTTTGACTTCAAAAAGGTATAAACTAATCAATCTAAATACGTAATGATGATTTCTTGCTACTTTTGTTGATGATGTTGAACTAATTAAAAAAACTCTTACAACGTTGTCTCTTTGTGTCACTAGACTGTAAAGACACATGTTTGTTGGACAGCTTGTTTGAGGAAAAAAACCTTGATTTACAGTAATAATGTACACAGACAACATCAAGATAATGAACAGTATCAAAAAATGACCTTCAAATCCCTGGCTGAACAAATACTTGATGCTCAAACAGGACTTTCAAAACAAAATACTTCTTTCCTTACCTTTGAATATCAGTTTTGTTCCTTGTATATCAATGTGAGGTGACTGAAAATGAAAATGGAAGAAATGTGTTGTTAAATACTCGATATGTTTCTAAACAAAATTGTAATAGGGTCCTGGTACATATTTTGTGATTCTGTTGGCCAAATTAAAAACAAATCAGAATTGTTCTGCTCACATCTACAGAAAGAACAAACAAAAAATGTCTATGAAGCAAATTACAGGCTGAAATATCAGGTCCTACATCTTAGAAACATTTATGTAATACAAAATTAAGAAAATTCCTAAAGTTCTAAATACTAGGTTACATTATTTTTTTTGGTTAATTTATTTTCAATTTTTATGCATATATTACAATATTTATAATGAAAACACATAACAATTTATGAGAAAATGGTGGAAGGGCTTAGAAGCCGGTGCTTTTACAAGAAGCCCACCATAACTTAAATTTAAAAATTAATCATAAAGGAAATGTATAGAAAAGTGAAACTGTGAAAATAGAAGGAAAAGGGCAACACCCCTCCCCCTCCCTCCTTCTCCCCACTCCCCCCCCCCTCCACCAACCCAGTAACATAACGAAGCCCAGGGGGAAATTATTAAGTGGTTGGGTAAAAATAAATAAGAGGTCAAATATAACCATAAACTAAGTGGAGATGAAAATACATGAAGGTAAACTAGAGTTAGTCATATTTAGATATAAGTGTCTTTTTAACTTATCAGAAAATAATTTTACAGTTTTTATGCTTTTTATAGAATCGCATATTTGATTTTAGAACTTAATACCATTAGATACAATGGAGCATTTGAAAAGGTCAGAATTTATGGAAAGAGAAAATAAATGATGGGAGAACCTGGTGTTGTGGGAATGTATATTATGAGTTAAATAAAAGTAATCCTTGAAATTATCTGGTAATTGTTGATTAACAAATTTTAAAATGAATACAGCGCATTGGTGTCTGTGGATATCAAAAATATTAGGAAAACATAATTTGGTAAAAAGAGGGAATGTATGTGCTCGAAAACTTGATTGGGTGATAATACGAACAGCCTTTTTCTGAAGTATGAATAATTGATTTAGATGAGAAGGGTGAGCATTACCCCATACTACATTGCAATAGCTTAAATGAGGAAGAATAAGAGTATTGTATAAATTTTTAAAAATGTAACCAAGTACAAACTCTTTAATTTTACAGAAAACCCCAATTATTTTAAAAATAGATGTCTTAATCTTATTAATATGAGAAGACCAGAATAATAGACCTGAATACAGTCACACAGTTATGGTGTCCCTCATATCAATCTTCATGTACTCTATTATATTTTTTCCTAAGATTTTATGGCTTAACCAGAACCAAAAGGTTTTGTGGTTTCGATGCTTTTTTTTCATGCTGATTGATTTTGTATTAACTGATATGTCATTGCATATCATTAATTATTTGAAATATCGTGTTTACAAGCTCTTTCAGCAAAATCATATTAAGCCCCGCCAACTATGCATATTAATGAAATTCAATATTTCTATAAAATAAAAACGTACAAACTAGCTAAATCATAATATGAAACAAAACAGACATGTGATTGTTAAAATATGAGCATTTCAAAATTTTCACATTAAGCCCGCCTATTAATTAACATGTATGACATTACCAAAAACAATTGGGCACTTCTACAGACCATGGACTATCTGTGTACCACATAGTCCATAGAGCATTTTAATTGTTTTTAATTAGGCTTCGCATACTCATTAATATGCATGATATCACCACAAAAACAATAAGGAACATCTGCAGACCATGGCTATCTGTATACAAAATATGACATAAATCCAGTTTACCATTCTTGAGATACCATGCTTACAAGCTCTTTTCAACAGAATCATGTTAAGCCCCGCCCACTATGCATAATAATAGGTATGGTCATTGGCTTCACTGATCAACTCAGACAGTTGAGAGTTCTGAACTCTGTCTTCTTAAACTTCAAAATTATCCCTCTTGGGTAAACATACTACAAATTATTTAATTTTGGAGTTTCTGTTATAAACATCCTGTCATTCCTTGTCAGTTTACATACTCCCATTATCTGGGAACCCATTTATCATTTTTACAATTTTCTATGAACAATCTGTTCTGATCCTTCATGGAACTGTGGTTTCTATATGGGTCAATGGCCATTTCTTGGTTAACATGATGGTTTTGTTTGTTAGTGTCTGATAACTTTATGATATCAATCACCTTCCCTTCAGTTACTCTATCTGTTTGCCGATATTCATTCAATGAGTGTGTTTTAGTTCTACTGTATGTACAGTACATGTTCATGATGTAAAAATATTGATATTCATTAATATGCATAGTGAAGTGGGTGGGGCTTAATATGGTTTTGTTGAAAAGAGCTTGTAAACACAGTATATCAAGAACGGTAAACTCATAGTTGGTACACAGATAGCCCATGGTCTGTAGATGTGCCCTCATTTTATTTTATTTTTTGTCATGCTGCAAAATTTATCTTTAAGCCTACCCGAACCTGACACCTGAGTTTATCCTGAAAACTCAGGTGTGACAATTACTAACCGGACTCCCTGTTCAGTGTATTGTGTTTCCACTCCAAACAATGATTGTTTATCTGGCATTCTCATGCATACCACAACAAAGTAGCCTAAGGTTATTTGTATGTATAAGATTACAGAAATCCAGAGCTGAATACACAGAGCACTTTTGTGATTGAAATCACTCATCTGTGTCAGGTGTCTTAAAGGGAGAAATTTGTTTTCAAACTGGTGATAACAATACATGTGTATCATATGCCTGAGGTGATTTGTGCATTAACTATAAATGATTGACGGACCATTTCTCCTAAGGAAAGATATTGCTTCATGGTGGTGATATCTTGCATATTAATAAGTGGGTGGGCTTAAAGTGA
The DNA here is from genome assembly GCA_020152595.1 of Chiridota heheva. Classification (NCBI taxonomy): domain Eukaryota; kingdom Metazoa; phylum Echinodermata; class Holothuroidea; order Apodida; family Chiridotidae; genus Chiridota; species Chiridota heheva. The sequence goes on from JAIGNY010001501.1 coordinate 322,881, forward strand.
AAATATTGAAAAAGTGATGAATGAGCAACTGTATATCCATTTTGCATCATATCTTTTAGGCATGATAATTTGTTGGTTATTGTGTACATGCTTATGTTATCAGCAGATGACATTAATACACATGGTAGGCATGGCTAAATGTGAAAGTGCTAAATGATGTAAACACCATACTGTACCTCATGAACAATATACCAGATTTATGCTATATCAGGCACGAAGATGGGTGGGTCATAGTCTGTACATACAGTATGTTCTAATGTTGTGGTAGTGATGTCATGAATATTAATGAGTAGGTACTGTAGCTAAGGTGGGGCTTACTGACAAATTCTTAAAATAGAATAAATGAGCAACTTTTTTTGCATCATACGTGCTATGGCAATGTTGTTAATTATTGTGCAAATGCTAATGTTGTCAACATTTGTATTAATCTGCATGGTGAGTGTGGCTTATGAATAAATATCATGGAACAAATATTTCATTATGCAATAACGTGACAGTTAATACAAATGTTTCAAATCAATCAGCTTGTGAAAAAAAGCATCGGAACCACAAAACCTTTTGGTTCTTATATGAAATGAATATAAAGGGAACATCAACAAAAGAAAAGTTTCAGTTTGAATTTTCATGCATTATGTGAAAAACTATAGGAATATTCCTTTAATTACATAATCATGACTTTCCTGAATAGCCCACCCACAGACAGTCCATGTGAAACCATTTCCACCCAAGGATATCCCCAGGGCTTTATGGCATAAAATATCCACTTTTAACTGTCCTGATTTTTTGAACTAAAATGAATTACTTCACTCAGTTTAGTGTTATGTCACAGCTACTCAACAACCTTCATCATAGCCCCATTTTTAACAAGACATATAAGTTATTTTTATTTGGCCTTTCTGAATGGCTATGGAATGTCACTCATCTCATTATGATTTATTTTCATGCCTATTACTTACTGATTGAATGATTGTAGCACCAATTTAGACCTTATATCTATATATTAGAAACTATTTTGGAGAAAAGGAGGCTCATACATGCACAATAGTTGACTATTTTAACATGCAAGATTGATGCGAACAGACATACTGTCACAATAAATGTATCACTATTACAAGATTCTGTATATTAAGCCCTGCCTACTCATTAATATGCATGCTTTCACTACCAAAACAACAGGGCACATCTACAGACCATGGGCTATCTGTGTACCAAATATGATATGAATCCAGTTTATCGTTATTGAGATAACGTGCTTACAAGCTCTTTTCTACAAAATTATGTTAAGCCCTGCCCACTATGCATATTAATAAAATTCAACGTTTTTGTACCATGAAGATGTAAACACAAGCTAACAGCATAATTACACTCAATATGAAACAAAACATATGTACAGTTGTAAAAAAAAGAGCATTTCAAGATATTTACATTAAGTCCCGCCTACTCATTAATATGTATGACATCACAACCAAAAACAATAGGGCATATCTACGGACCATGGGCTATACGTGTACCGCATATGACACGAATCTGGAGTATCCTTCTTGAGATATCGTGCTTACAAGCTTGCTGACATACATACATACATACATACATACATACACCAATACATACATACATACACACATACACACATATATATGGACATACACACATACATACATACATACATACATACATACATACATACATACATACATACATACATACATACATACATATATTACATACACAAATACATACACATGACAGCATGACTCCTGAGGTTCCTGATGCTATTAGCATTGGAACCAAAAACCATTGGCTATGTCGGAAAATTGGTGTCCAACCACTGATCCGAAAACCTATTAGTCCGAAGATTCAATAGTTCAAAAGAAAGGCCCATTATAGTGCCGAAGGTTCAATAGTCCAAAAGAAAAGACTAGTCCGAAGGTCCGATAGTCCTAAGGTTCACTGGTCCGAAGGTTTACTAGTCCGAACGCCCAATAGTTTGAAGGTTAGGTGAAGTTAGTAAGTTATACATTACATTGTAGTTAGTTGCTGTATCTCTTTTACCGGGGACATCTTATAAGGACCCTTTCTTACTGTTTTGGAGCTCCCTGTGTCAATACGATGTTTCAACCAATCATAATGGCTTGGTTTATAAACAATAGTATCCCTGAAATCACTAATCAGTTGTCCTATTTCCTTTTGATACCCAACTACACTACCTTGTGCACACTATTTGATAATAACCTTATACTGCTGTCTAATTTATCAACTCATGGATTAACATTACTATCCCTCCCATATGTACAAACTTTCTATCACATGTACTAGCATAAGCCTGCTAGCCCAGGGCTAGTTGAGTTTAAGTACATGCAGCACAGTTTTCAAAGTCCATCAGGCTAGTCAAATATTTAGAATTATTCTTGTTTGTTTATGTGAGACATGAAGAAACAGGATTATGGAAAGTTTAGTCACGATAACTCTAATGTGAGGTGAGACATCCTGATGGGCTAGTGATAAAACAATGCTGATTTTGAGCAATTTTCTGACCAATAAGAATTACACCACAAAAAAAGACACATTTCCGAAGGAAGGAGACCCATCTATACATGTAGGCCTATAACTCGACTTGATCATGGACTTCAGCAACCTGTAGGTGACATTTGACCATTATCTAAAATTGGCATCCAATGGATTTTTCCATCTCCTCAATTAATAGATATAAGTTTAAACTTTTTTGTATGCTGCGTAGAAATTTTAGTAAAAACTTATTTGCTGGTATTAATCAAAGAGTTAACTTGTAAGCACCCTTGATTTACAGTACATGACCTTTCACTGTTTGATAATTCTCCTTTTGATTCTCTGTGAGAATATGAAAGGTCTTGTGTGCTCTACCAGTTAAACAAGACTTCAACAGAATTGTCCATTTGTTTTATCTGAAATTTCCTGGTTTTGCAAAGACAGAACTACAACAGCAATGTCAGCATTAAAAACTATTCAACATAAGCAGAAATACTAATAAGCATGCTTTTTAATTGGTATTTCTGTTGAAGTATTTGCTTCCTCTACTGTATGTTTTTATTCATTCGTAAACCAGCCCGGACTTAACAAGGATGACATGGATCTTATGTCCAGTTGTATGAGAGAGAAAATGTTGACAGGTTATGAGCAATTTGAAAATGAATTATTTTTAAAGGTTGGTCCTGTCAAATTCTGCAGATGTAAACAGTTGTGTGTGGTTTGGGTTTGACTAATCATATTAGTCACTGATCTTATCACATTAACATTTAAGGCAAACAACTGTCTTGATAAATCTATCCTCAAAACTCACTGTAAGAGCGGAAAAAACTTGAAAAGAATTGTGAGCGCATACGATAATGCTACAAGTTACTGTATATACAGTAAATAGCATTTCCACAGTTTTCAATGTGAAATTAACCTTACTGTAGATGGTAGATGTTTATGAAATAAGTATTTTTGAATGATGGCAAGGGGGTATAATATTAGGTACTTGCAGAAAAATGGATTGCTGTGTTGTATACTTCTTTTAGATTAACATGGTTTTCAATTAAAATTGAAAGTCATAAATATGAACATTCGTATTTTGGAGATTAAATATTATGACTAATTTGACTTGATTTGTGGAGGCCATTTTCTTTCTATGAAAACAAATTCACTTTATACTTCAGTTTAAAGAAGTTTTAATGAAAAAGTGAATCAAACAGTGGTTTCCCAAAATCCTATGATTTACAATTGTTTGCACAGTTTTAGAGTTTCACAAAAACTGTTAATTACTATGTATACAGGAAAGCAGAAGGTGGTGACATGCTCAAATAACATCATGAAATGGTGAACACGCTACTTCAATATCTTATTCTGTTAACTTAAGGAGATATTCAAGTTTAAAGTTCTGCCTGTTACTGCTTTCATCAGTGGCGTAGGAAGCTTTCGAAAAATGGGGAGCACAACCTCTTAGGGGGCACTTTCCAAGACATATTCATATGTCCGCCCCCTTTAGATAATTAAGTAAAGTAAAAGGGGCACTTCATTTTTAGAAAGGGGCGCTTTCAATGAGAACACATTCCCCTGTAAATGGGATTGACAAAAATGACCAGTTTCCTACGATTGGGTCAATAATTTAAGGTTGTTTCATTTTGAAAGGGGTACTTTTGTAATATTCTTTTAAAAAGTGTGGGCACATTCTACCAGTTCTTGCACCTTGGCCAGTACTTGAGGGGCACTTTTTATTTTCAAAAGGGGCACTTTTGTTGTCATTTTTAGAAATGTGGGTATTGGGAGTGGAAAATGTGCCTCCCAGGCCACCCATTTTCACAACAATTGTTAGTATGTATTTTGAAGGAACTAATTCAACGTTTTTAGCTCGAGCTATTTTACTATCCCGACATCGGCGTCGGCATCTGGTAAAGTTTTGGTTAAAGGTTTATAATTTAAGTTATGGATGGTGTACATTCATGTGACTTGGCATAGGGGTAGAGGACATGGGTACTGATCAAGTGAGAATGATTGGCGTTTGTGTGCATACTAATTAGCTTATTTGCAAACCAATGAAAATATTTGTCAGGTTAAAGTTTTGGTTTAACTTTTTGGTTAAAGTTTTTAAAACTCATGAATGGTATACATGTACATCCATGTAACTTGGCATAGGGGTAGAGGACATGGGTAATGTTCAAATGAGTATAAATAGGGGTTGTGTGTGCATACTAATGATCTTATTTGCATAACAATTAAAATATTTGTGTCTATGATATCTCTTAAATCAAAGTGGATGTGGGGATTTTGTTTGCACAAATGATCATATAATTGAAGAGCATTGTCTATGCTTAATGTTGAGGTGAAGTGTGTATATCAATTAGGTTATTTGCATGGCAATAGACTTTTGTACAAAATGTTTAACAATCATGAGTACATGTACGTATCTAAGTTCTAAATGATGTACATTCATGTAACTTGGCACAGGGGTAGAGGACATGGGTACTGTTTAAATAAGCATGATTGGTTGTGTTTGCATACTAATTAGCTTATTTGCATAACAATGGAAATATTTGTATCTATGATATCTCTTAATTTACAGTGGGAGTGGGGATCTTGTTTTACACAAATGATCATATATTTGAAAAGCATTGTCTACACCCAATGGTAAGGTGTAGTGTGCATATTAAGTAGGTTATTTGCACATCAATAGACTTGCGTACAAAATATTTAACCAACTTGCTATTTGGTTCAGTGATAGAGGGCATTGGTGCTGTTCAGTTGAGCATGATTGGGGGATTGTGTGTGCATAATAATTAGCCTATTTGCATAGCAATGAAAATATTTGTATATGTGGTATCTTTTAAATTAAAGTGGGTATGATGATTTTGCTTAAACTAATGATCATACAGTATATGTAAAGAGCATTGTTCACACTTAATGGTGAGGTATAGTGTACATTTGCTGCAAAATGGTTGACCTGATATCAAAAAAAAATTATTATTTTTTAGAGCAGGGGCGCTTAATATGTTGAATATGGTACATATTCATCACAAAAGATAGACCTTTTAATATGTCATAGAAACTGCAAAAGACTTATAAACATCAACCAGTTCAATCACTCAATCCTAAAAACCTTTCTACTGATTTTTTATCATTAAATTGGGCAAATTTACTTCACTACTGAACTAGTTCTCATTTTGAAGGATCTAATTTTATGCGCTCATGGCCAACAAGACATATTAGTTGTTACGCTCCTTAAAAGTCTTTATTTTCTTTATTCTGAAAACCTCCATCAATTAGGATCAAATTTCTCTCATCATCAATGGCTATATTGTACTAGTTCTCCATTTGCTCCTGGGTTGTTGTTAAACTTTGGTTTAAAGTATTAAATTAGCAATATATGAAGTCTGTATTGTGTGATTAAGTGGTTATTTTAACGAAGATTAGCGGTCTTATTATTTGCTACATTAAGTTTGTGGCTATGATTTGCTGGAACAAATTTTTAAGAAGAAGGACAAGTCATCGTGGCAGTATAATAAAGCTTCCACATTTTCAATCAATAGCTTCCTGGGCTAAAACCTAAGTCTCCAACTAGTGCCTTATAACTATTTGATAAAATGACCTTGAACATCGTAATGTAAATACTTGTTTTTATCTTCTTCTTTAAAAAATAGCACTTTGATGCAGGGTTCTAGCTAGACAATTTGAGTGCTGGGCTCCAGTGATAATCTAAGGTGATCTCCTAGACCCCCCTCCCATGAAGAACTGTTCAAATTTAGTCCACTTCTATTGACAAATTGTCAATGAAAAAGTTTTTTTTTTTAAATATTTGTTATGTACAATGGATATTCAAAATACAATACAATAGATATTCAACTGTCAAAGTGCCCCCCCCCCCTGCCCCCTCAAAAAAAAAAGTACAAACATATCCTGGAAACTCTTCTCTCAATTTCTATTGTTATTCATCTTGCCCAAACTTTTTACCGCTTTTATTTTCGTCCCAATAACGTTCGACAAAAGCCAAGCGGCACATGTTTCTATGAATTACGCAACAACTTTAATCATTATAAAATCCCCCACAAATCAAAAGAATATCGATCAGTCCGTTATAATGTTAAGTGCACGTGGGGTTTATAACAAATGTAATTGGTTACTTACATTTGGACTGGTCTATAAGCACGCCTTAGGCCTTAGTGGGTGTAATTTTTACTATGTTAAAGTTTGTTTGTATGGCAAGTGACGGACTTGGCAAGCTGCCAGCAGTGATTCACAAGGATTAAAACATGAACCTGAACTGTGTGCATGTACGTACATTTATGCAAAGAGCTTCGTGTATGGGTGATTTTATGATAATGTAGTTTGTACATTCAATTGCGTTTAATTCCTATAGTTCAGTTGTTTTGAATGAAATATAATGTGCGTAATGTATGTTATGTTATGTGTGTAAATCAGCGGATGACATAAATAGAGCGAGATTAACAGGAGATCTGTTTAAACACTTAATTATTTAACCGAATTGAACTTTTGAGTGCTGGGAAGAAGAGGGAATCTTAGAGCCGAAGGGTGGGCGGCAATTGCGAATCCTGGGCGGGCCTGCCCAGCGCCGCCCACCGTAGCTACAACCATGCTTTGATGGACTCACAGTTAAAACAAGGAGCAAAGTAAATGGCTGCTCTGTCTTAGAATGCTGGAAAAAATTAGGCCTTAAACATTATGCTAAAAAGTACCTATTATGCGAAAATGTTACAGCAATTCAACCAAACAGACAGACTGAGTGAGAAGCTCTGTTTTATTCCTTGTTTTCAACCATTCTGGGTTGCGGAAGTTTTGTTTTTGCGTTGAGTCCTTGAGTTTTTAGTTGAGACACAGTAGGAGTACAATTGAATTGTAGGATATACGGTCAAATATTGCAGGATTTGAATGATTAATAAAGGTGATTTTCGACCACCCCCTTTCACTTGAACTGGAAAGACATCAAGTCTATTGTTATTTGAATTTCTGTGAAATTCGTCCAAATTTGCACATGACGTCAGAGAAGTGCCCTCACTCTTTGATCTATACTAAACCAGGAGCCCAGACAGTTTATTTAGCTGAAAAGATACAAAAGGTTTGAATGTCGGGCCATGTCCATCTAGACCCAGGACTCACTAATCAATGTTGCTGCCGGGTCACATCCTGTACCAGTAGCCAGTGGCACAAGATAGGGGGTCGAAAAAATCCATTTATTCAGCCGAAGAGATACCTGGACACAATTTGTTGGATTATGCTCCCAAGGGGGTAATCATGCTGGCCATAGCCATGACAGCAACTTATGCCTGTACCAGGACCCAGACGGTAGCCTTAAAGGGGCCCACTCAGGGGGTTATTCAGCTGAAAAAATACATGGATGAATTTTCTCCTATTGGAACCATTATACCTTGGGGGTCACATAAATACCAATGACAGCAACATTATCCTGTACCAGAGCCCAGCCAGTAGCCTTGAAGGGCCCGTGTCCCTTAATTGGTTTATTCAGCCGAAAAGATACATGAATAAATCTTCTTCTATTGAAACCATTATACCTTAGGGGTCACATAAATACCAATGACAGCAACTTTATTCTGTACCAGGGCCCAGACAGTAGACTTAAAGAGCCCCTGTCCATCAACTTGTTCATTGAGCCAAAAAGATACATGGATGAATCGTTCATTCAGCCAAAAAGATACATGAATGAATCTTTTTGCATTGGAACTATTACACATCGGAGGCAGGGTTTTATCTAGAAATTGGAGAAATGGGTGTGCGTTAGGAATTTCTAGGTGTGCACCAATTTGTTGACACCGTATGCATTGTGTGTGCGGAAATTATCGTCTATTACCGATAATTTGATGTGAAACATTTATCCCAAATATCAAATGAAATGTTCAAAACATAGACTAATCAGTGGCGTATTCAGCTTTCAGTGCCAAAGGGGGCAAACGGTACTAATTGAAAAGGGCTGTATCGAAAGTAGTGAATTTTTCAAGGAAATTTCACTGGGCAATCACAATCACTCCTATAGCTGCCCAGGCAAATGATGACAGCACAAAGGAAAATGTAGATTTGAGCACCTTCAAAATTAAGGAAATATTAAGTGTGACATAGGATGCCTAAAATTTATTTCATGTTTTTAAACTTTTATTCTACAATTGTATGGCCAGGAGCAGTCATTTTGTTAAACCAAGACAAAAATCCTGGTCGCCCAGTGCACCTGAGTCAAAATTTTGTTCTCTGGGCGACCAAAATTTCTTACTGAGTGACCAAAGTTAGTATGTTAAAAATAAAATCACTGATCCAAAGATGTAGGAAACTGGGGGAACATGCCCGCTTCCCGGTCTCAGTGATAATAAATCTGTTTAACCATGATACTTAAAGGATTTGTTCATTGGTCTTGTTCATTGGTCTTGGTCAAGCATGTTCATCTTATATGAAAAGGGGACTTCAAACATGTCAAAAGAAACAAAATGGTGAAGAAAGCTTTCTTATTCCTTTAAGGAAATATTTAAGTTTTAAAGCTCTGTCTTATCAGTATGCAGAAATGACTGGTGTAGAAAGTCTACTATGAAAGTTGGCGCCTTAATCCTCACATTCTTAACAATTGTTAATGTATTCTAAAAAAAGGGTATTTAATATTTTCACTTTTTTTCTTGAACTGTCTTCTGGTGGTATATTATGAATATACCCTTCCTATAACTTCAGTTTTACTACTTTTCGACATATTCATGATTTTTAAGCCACAAAATCGCAAAACAAAATATGATAGATTACATGGAGACTTTGAGGAATCTGAGGCTATGACATCACAACTAGTCTAATTTCAGTAGTTTCAATATAACTGATACCAAACTTTAAACTTAGATATCACCCTAAACGGAATAATTTGATTTTTGAATGCTTTATTCACTATTTTGTTTCGTTGAAGGTCCTCTTTCATATAAGATAGACTTGCTTGACCCTTGAACTAGTCTTTTAATAGTACATCATTTTGTACTGTAGTGAAAAGAAAGTGTATTTATGATCATAATTAATGTACCTAACCTTTACGTACATAAGTTAAGTTGTGTCCAACTATTCTTTCTCAATAAAGTATTGTTTCAACAAAAACATGTCACTGGCTCATCTTTCTCCTTCTGGCCTAACTCAGTTCATGTCTAGCTCAAATTGACCAACGTTAAATTAAGGTAAGTTAAAAGAGCACTAGACCAAAAAGTTAATGTTTGCAAATGTCACAGATATGCTATCCACAACGGATCAATAAACTTCAGTGCCTCCATAGCCCACAGATGACGTGAGGGCAAAGGTCACTTGAATATTCATATTACTCAGAACATTGGTATACCGTTAAGTGGTAAATAAGTATTTGATTCTTTGGGGGACCTTCTAAAAATATGCTTCCACTTTTCGGTCTAGTGCTCCTTTAAGCCAAAACATGGACATTATTTATGATGTTGATGATTAATTAGTTAATATAACGTAAGCCCTGAGACAAATAGGTAAGCTATTCATGGCACAACTTACATTGTACATGTGCCTCTTGTTGTCGTTACAATAACTGGAAATGTAAAAATTGGCTCAAGTAACCCCTGTCTCCTAAGGACCCAAGCAAATATTTTTGGACCCTGAGCATTGTGAACAAAGATATTGCGATATGTTTATTATGGGACCTCAAGCGTCAATTCCCCATGCACCTCCCCTACTGTAGTTGCGCTACTGTCTAGAATGTTCATAAAAATATATAGGTTACACTTGAAATGGCGACTGGTCATCAGTGTTAGTCTGCATACAAAAACCTCAAATTTGGTTTATATTTTTAAAACTATTGAATCTCTGGTCATGGGTGTAGCTAAGGTGGGAGGGGGGGGAAGGTCAACAGGGTCGTAGGATGGTAAAATGGCAATGGTAAAAAGGTCCAGAAAATATACTAAAGGTCCAAATATTTACCTTGGTGACCTCCCCCTCACCCCCCCCCCCTCCCTTTCTATCCGAAATTCTGGCTACACCTGCTGCTCATGAAACTGTTAGAAACAGCAAGATAAATTCCTTAACAATCCATCCCCTGCAAAACTGTTCATAAACATTCCTCTTTAGATGCAAAATCAAAACAAAATTGAAGCTATTCTGCAAGCCATGTTCAACTTAAGTCAACGTGTTTTTTTTTCTGCAGCTTCACATCAAATTCATTGAGATATTATTAATAAATGGCTGATAGTCAACAATTGTTAGAATGATATTTTTCCTCCAGATATCAGATTTGTTGATGATTAGATGTAAATAATGTGATTTAACTTGATTTTAATAATACAAATTGACAGCAGTTGAGTTTAATTTTTATGTCCTTAGAAAGTCTCAAATTTTCGCTGATTTTGCACCCAAGGAGGAGTTTTAAAATATTTTTTTTGCAGGAAATGGATTATCAAGGAAAATATCTGGCAATTTTTAAGAGGTTTACGACCAGGGATGGGCAAGTTTTTAAATAAAAATTAAACATCCCTAGGCACCCTAACACTGATGACCCCTATGGTTGCCATTTTAAGTGTGGCCTATACAAACCAACTCAACATTAAACCAGAACTAAACTTAGGGCACTAAGATCACTGCCAACAACCCGACCATACCCGCTACACAATCTACATCCACCTCCACCTCTACCCCAACCTATCTTCCTCATCCAAGACCCCCTCCCCCCCCCCCCCTCGCTCCCCCGCCCTTTCCTAACAGACACTTCGAAAGCCATCAAACACCAACCTCAAGCCGACCTGGCCAACAAATCCCAGAACAACCAACAAATCCATTAACTCAACCTATGACACTCCCTAAACTGAAGATGTGGACTTTGAGATAACTCAACTCACTGAACATAACCCATGTCCCATTTTTAAGAATATCCGTTCCCAAAGAATAGGGACAAGCCTAAAGAAAAAAACAGCCGACCCAGACACAACAGGAGCTTCCTCTAAATCCACGGACTGACTCTATGTACAGTCTATGTAGCTTCCTCTATGTACACTGACCGAGGCCTAAGCAGAATGTGGGCCCAAAGAAGCTGAACAATAATAGATTATGTACTTAAAGTTGTCCCAGGTTTATGTTTTCCTTATTGGAAAGATCACTAACTTTAAAGCTAAGTTTTCTTTAAAGTCTATTACATTATATGAATTCTGATTAAATCCTTTTTCTTCTGTTATAATCAATATGCAGTTTTTCTCCCCAACCATAGCACCTCACCTGTAATCATCACATGCCTTGCTCGTGCACATGCAAAATTTTGACGAACTAATAATCCTGAAGAAACATGCATATGAGAAACGAAATATCAGATAACTAGATGGTGTAATTCCATGGTCATGCATGCATACAGTAAGTGCAATAAGTGTCATTAATGGCACTTCCTAGTCAATAGCCTTTTCACTATCCCTCATTATACAGTAGCTGATATGGTATGATTTAGGGAAAAGTTGTTTTCATGGTATGATCAAAGTGGCACTTACAGTACATGTACCTCCCTGGTATGAACACCAGACCATATATTGCCTAACTTGTTTTTGACTTGTGTTTAGTTCCCTTTTTGAGGGATTGGTATTATTTGTGTGTCTTATTTTGTAAAGGTGGCCTTCCTCCACTTATTCTATTATTAAATCTTTGATAAACATTTGTAAAGATGATGTGGATTAAAAATGAATTGAATTGCCATTGCCTTGTCTTCTCTGAAGTGTTAATTCGACATTCCTTATGCCTTAGGTCAGAGATATGTAACTAAAGTAACATATCCCTGGTATAAGGGGCTTGTTCTGATCAACAGAATTGGGTTTCTTTTTTTTAAGATCACAAAGCACAAACAATGTGCATAGCTATATTAATGATGTTCCAGCAAAGCCTTGGTTTTCCGTCTATCATTACTTTAATGACCACAAAAAAAGCAACATCAATTTATAAACGTGCAAGGTCTTGAGAGGGTGAAAATATTTAATGTCAACTTCATGTATTTGTCTTGCAGCCATGCATCATCTGTAAAAGACAATAATGAGAACCGGTTAAAGAAATACAAATCACAGGACACCATACGGAGAGAGCCGCAGACAGAGGTCATAAACTAGCAATCATTTTGCGAAAGCTACACAAGACATTCTGTCTGTGGACACAACCAGTGGTTTGTACAATCATACGGATTGCAACAGTCGATACTGTGCTGTGAAAAGAAAGCACAAAAAGATGTAAATGAATCCCAAAGCAAACAAGAAGAAAAAAATCCATACGCTCTAAATCTAACTTGCCAGTCAGATCCAAAGGGGTCTAGGACACTGCTGTATCTTCTGTTTAAACATAAAGCAAAGACAAAAATCATTTTTTGGTGGGTCTAAATTTGAAAAGCTCCATAAGATAGAGACGATGGAAGCTAGTGATGTTATTATTAATGCTTCAAAACGCAACATGGGGTATAGTCTGAGAGTGTTAGCTCTAGGTTCCGAAGACTTAGTAGCGCTTGGAGGCACGCTATCACAATTCATGCAAGCTAAAATTTCTTCAGGAGACAGGTGAAGTTAGAGGGAGTAACAATGCTATAGATTGACTCAATGAAGTATGGCTGTGACTGAGATGAAAGAGATGAGTGACATCCAACCTGGTGAACTTAAGCTAACCAGTTACGCAAGTAGAGGATTCGGCAGGACAATAATGATGCGGAAAAGTTCCTCAAAGTGTTTCGCTCTACAACATGTGATCCATTCACAATTGAAGCACCAACCACATTAGTGAATATTGCCATTGGAAAGATTGCTACTCCAACGACCAGTATAGGAACACTGCAGAGAAAAGCAAACATGAGGCAGGAGTTCCATAAAGAGTGTGTCAAAGATGAAACCCAATATCTGATGACTGTCAAGCGCGTGAAGGTTCAGAACTTTGCTGCAGCAAATATGAAAAGAAAACCTTCAAGAGAAGAAGGCTCTAGCAGCGGCTGAAGGTGTCCGTGATGCATTTGGCTATCTGCTATCGAAGTATAACATCGATTTACATGATGTACTTTGTTTCCCAATCACTGAGATTTCACTCGCTCTCGCACATGCTGATGCCACTCCAACAAAAACAAATAAAGCAAACCTACCAAGCTCCTAGAATCCAAGCTACCAAACTCAAGCCAGGATAATGCTTTAGGTTTTAAGATCGATGCCACCCTTTTCAATGGTGGACTTGTTCTCCATGAAGTTTTGCCCTGTCATAACAAATCAACCTATGGCAAAATGGTTAAAGATATCATAGTGAAGGTGTGTTCTGCCAATGGGGATTCCGTTCATCTATTGCTGGATAAGTATGAAGAGCTACAGTATCTAAAAATGATGTTGAAAGGCTGAGTAGAGGTTCTACAAGTAATGAGATGAACACATTCATCATTACAGAGGCGGAACAGCAGCAGCAGAGAAAAGGCATCCACTTGCTGAACAATGGTGCATTCAAGGAAGCACTTGCTCAATTCCTGTTGAAGGAGATCCAGGAAGAGTATTATGCCCCAATTATTGGTAGCAAGACTGGATATGTTTCCCATGGTGGCAAGTGTCTTAAGCTGAATGTAAACACAATGGGCATGCTGATAGATGAAGAACCAGCAGAGTTTCAAGGAAGGCATGAAGAGGCTGACACACTCATGGCATTCCATACTTAAAAATAAAGGTAATGGTTCGATCGTCTGATACTGATGTACTCATCATTCTGGTAGCGCTTGCCTCAAAAATGCCAGAAACATCAGAGATTGTGATAGACTTTGGTTCAGCGAACAACAGACGGCTAATCAATGTTACCAACATTTCGAGAGAGCTGGAAAGGAAGCAAACAGGATTGACTAAAACGCTTATCGGTTTCTATGCACTCACTCGGTGTGACTTTAACTCTACATTCTACAGAAAAGGCAAGTCAGTACCATTCAGTTATTTAGAGAAAGACAGAAATTACATTTTAGCACTTAGGTCATTGTGTCTTGATGTCATAAATAAACCACGATCATCGCTTATGTGTGCAGAATGTATGGCTTTAAGCAATTCAGTAACATCAACAAAGCCAGGTACCAGTCTTTCATCAAAATGACAGGCAACAAGAAGAAAGATGTTTAGGTGAAAAGAATAAATTGTTCGTCCTTACCACCCTGTGAGAAAGCACTAACTCAACATCTGACATGTGCTAACTATATAGTTATAATGTGGAGACGAGCTCAAAGCTCTCAACCAACCAAAGACTTACATCCACTGAATTTCGGATGGGTCGTTAATGAGGATGGCCACTATGTTTCTAACTGGTTTGTGGAATCATCTCTTCCTGACACCTTGATCAGTGATGACGACACAGAGCTAGAACATGCCATGCCCTTTGACACAGAAAGCGATCCATGTGATTTTGAAGACACTCTTCTCGAGGACTTGTTGGACAATGACATTGACTTGAATGACCGGCCATGGAGTGATGATTGTGATAGCGAATGGGAAGAAGAAGAAAAAGAAGAAGAAGAGGAAGATCAGGCATAAACTGCTCACTCATTTTGAAGTTATTTGTTAATGCACACAAGCCATTGCTAATTTGTTATGATACCATCCATAATTTGTACTCTACTGAATTTGATCCATTTAACAGTTTTATAAATGGCTAAAACAAAAAATTGCTTCATTCATAATTTATTAATACTCCTGTCAGATGATTTTTTTGTTGTATTTAACATAAACCATACCAGCAACTTATTCATAAGCACAGACAAAGGATTTATCATGCTTACTATGTTAATGCAAACAGTCCAATTTAAAAAAAACTCTTAGCTTCTATTTGATAGGTTTGGACATGCAGAGGGAAAGGCTATGAACTCAAAAATCATAGGAAAAATGCTCATCTTGAAATATCTTCATAGCATTGCCCTTCAACACCCTCACCCTCCAGTCCAAGAAACAAAACAAGGTGCTCAATCTAGAGTTGTTAATAGTTCAAGCAAAACTGACCTACCCAGCTTTAAAAGATCTTTATTTCTTTTTACTATAACAGGCATACAATTTGTTGGAAATATTTGTCAAACAAAAATGCTTCATTCTACTG
Organism: Chiridota heheva; assembly: GCA_020152595.1. Classification (NCBI taxonomy): domain Eukaryota; kingdom Metazoa; phylum Echinodermata; class Holothuroidea; order Apodida; family Chiridotidae; genus Chiridota; species Chiridota heheva. The sequence continues at coordinate 338,442 of JAIGNY010001501.1, forward strand.
TAAGATGAAAAAAAAAATCTTACTTAACATAAACCATACCCACAACTTATTTATCAAGCACAAATAAAGGATTTATTATGCGTCTTATGTCATTGCAAACACTAAAATTATTTCGTTTTCTTGTTCATTTGTTACACATTAAAGAGTATCAATATTTACGGGCAAGGTTGCATGAATGCTAGAATACATACATAACCATTCTCTAGCTTCTATTTGATAGGTTTGGATATGAGAGGGGGAGAGAGAGGCTTTTAAATAAAAAATCATAGAGGGTACATAAAATGCACATCTCAAAATATCTTCATAGCATCGCCTTGAACCCTTTCACCCTCTAGCCCCCCCCCCCCCTTCCCCCTACCCCCATCAAAAGCAAACAAACTGTTCAATCTAGAGTTGTTAATAGTTCAAGCAAAACTGACCCACCCTGCTTTGGATGATCTTCTTTTTTTATTATAACAGCCATACAATTTGTTGGAAATATTGCCCACATCCACGTTCACTTTAGGTGCTTTTTTTCTGTTGTAAGAGAAAACCATATTGTTGAAAGTTAAAAGTTACACTTTCAATCAAGTTTTTACCACCAAAGAAATTTGTCAGAATGTTGTTTTCACCAAAATGTTTACTTCCTTAAAGGGTTCCAGTATTTTCCGACCATGTCTTCTTGGTAACGATAATTTTGTATTATTGTTAAGTAATGGTGCAATAGTTCCAATGTAAAAGTATTACAAAAGGTAAAGCTTTAACTTTATTATCTGTTAGGGCCATTCAACCCTTAATGATTACTGTTTGGGTCGCAATACAGGACAAAGTAGCAGACAGTGGTATATTTGCAACCACCATGCATAAAACCTCAAATAGGAGAAAATTGATCCTTGTATCTTTTCGACTTAACACATTAACACACTATGTATAGATCCTTTAAGGTTACTGTCTAGGCCTTTTTACAAGATCAATCTGCTGTCATTGACAATTTTGTGTCCTTCGGGTATAATGGTTCCAATAGAAAAAGATTTATCCATGTATCTTTTCGGCTGAATAACATAACATAACATAACAAGATGACGGGCTAAGAAGGGTAAGTCACCCTATAGAAAGCCCAAACTAACACAACCACCACCACAAAAATTAAACAAAAAATCTCAGACACCTAGAATTAGTAAAAAAAACTTATCAACCCAAAACAAAGTTGTAACTTTTTAACTTGTATGAGAATGCGAGTTCCCACCATCCCCTTCACACTAAACCAAAGTAAGTCTGTGGCAGGAAGTGCCTTTGGATCTAGAGACTGTAGCAAATGTAACATATCCCTTACATCACTCCCGACATTTATACCAGGATTTTTTATTTCTCTGCGATCGTGCGAAATGTCCATAATTCTTATGTAAAGTGCTGAATCGCATACTTACAAAAATATTTCAAAACTGCGAACAAAACTTTAACATATGAAAAAACTCTGTTATTAAACACATGCTGCAAAACAAAATGGCAGTTCTAAGAAGCCATCAATTATTACATCAAGAGCATATTTGGTAGATGATCTTTACCCCTCCCTACTTTCTAAAATGTATAACAAGCCATCAATTACTAAATCAATCCTATTCCTACACCCAGGACATGTCTTATTTACACAAAATGGCACCAGATCCTCCAGACTTAGCCCAAGGGAGTTTAGTTAATTAAGACTGATATCTTTAAATGGGTATAACAGCATATTTGGTAGATGACCTTTACCCCTCCCTACTTTCTAAAATGTATCTACACAATTGAGGTATTAATACTTCAGCAAGAAGAGGAGTTGGAGGGAGGGGGGCCTTCTTCTATGTGATTCCACCTGGGTCAGGTCATAAATCACCCAGTAGAATTGAGTTTTGGAATGTTCACATCAATGTGTCAATAAAATATGGTATCTTTCAATATAAGCCCTTGAACAATGGGTACTGGGGTCAGGTAACAATCAAACTCAGATTAGTTTTGACAATGTTTCTTTTATGTTCCTCCCAGATAACAGAAAGTTGTTTTCAGACTGTGTCTGTGTGGCAAAGTTTGCAGGAATGCTAATGGATTTAGGAAGTTAACAATCGATGTTATTTCCATTCAACATTCCTCTGGTACTAATTACCACTTTATCTTTTTAGCCATTATACTTCATAATCTTCATTTTGTCATCAACAAATCTAGGTACCTAATGAAACAAAAAGGCAGAGATGTTATCACAAGGATTTTTCTATTTTAAAAGGTTTAAGTTGTTTCAATCACAGGATGAATTTAGAGAAGTTTGGATCATTATCTGTGGAGAATTTCACGATTGATTTTTATCATTATTTCTAATGGATTTCACATTTGATTTAAGCGGTCTTTTGGACTAGATTCGGAATAAAATCGGCAAAATTTGAGTAAGTTTATTCTGTTTTCAGTCACTTTGTAGGGTTTTCTTTTTTTTCATTTTGTTCCTGTAAAAATTCAGCGCAGATATGTAAGGCTAAAAACGAACCAATGATTAACATTTTTAATTTTGAATGAAACATTCAACAGTTTAACGGTCATCAGTCTATTCAAAATTGAACAAAGACATAATATAAGAAATAACATGCACAAAAATAAATGAAAAACATTATTTGATCTTGATATTTTGATTCTAGAAATGGTCCCGCTGTGAAAAATACGAAAGAAAAAGACTTATCGGGATTGTTAAGGGGGACGCAAATCCAGCAAGAGATGCATTTGGGGACTCATTTCTAACTTATTTTTCCCACTTGTAAAAACGGATGTATTTTGGCCCGACTCAATAGTCAACTGAGACAGAACAGTACTGTATGGATTTGTTGAAGCACTGATGCACTGTGCAGCGATTTTTCGCGCAACGGGTCATAGTAAACAAGTGCGAACGATTGTACAATGAATGTCGGAATTTGGATTTGCATTTTTAGCTTTTTTAGAGGTGGGTCAATATGTGCGTCAATTTCTACATATTGTCCGTCATTTTTTTGACTCTTATGTGCGTCAAAAAAGTACATTGCCCGTCAGTTTTGTGACTGTAGTCTGGGTCACTTTTATGTATTGTAGTAACTTTAATGACTGAGGGGTGCGTCAAAGTAGCATTTTGCACGATGCAAAACGTGCAATGATGCACCCTGTCCGGGAGGGGTGAGTCATACAATTGACAAGTGCATTAGGCTTTTAGGGTATCTGCCTAAATTGTATTCTGGAGGTCGGACATCCGGGAATGTTGTGGTGCACGGCGACGTAACAATGCTTTTTTGACGATCTCAAACTTCAGTTAAAGAGGAAAACAAAGTCAGTTATCATTGCAGTCAATGGGAGAAAAACCTATTTTTTGTCATTTTTCAACAAATACTGGACAGAATTTATTTTTCTTCACAAATGTTGTGTATTAATACTTCCAACATATATCAGTACCATTAATTTTCGCTGACTGACTAAGGCGAAACAAGTATTCATAAAAAATATCCCATTGATTGTAATAACAAAGTTTCCCCTCCCAACTTAGCAAAATCGTTCTTAGCCCGTACACGGTTACGTCTCTCCAACCTTGTGAAGTGGTAACTTCTTCTTTTTTTTGGAACAAAGCTGTAATCACCTTCGAAAAACAGCATGTTTCAGCTCATTATATATTCATAAATCCGAGTTAGCGGAATACGCACAGAAGAGAATAAGCGACTTTTCGCGAGGCTGGGAACTGACTGTCCTTGTGCTGCACTTCATATGTTATTCGCGAAACCCATATGTACGGTATGTAATGTTATCATTTATATCGCAAGATGGTAAAAATTTATTTCCAACGAACAACATACAGTAACATAAGGACATACTTACGGAAACTTCTCTCAGTTCTACTTTAAGAGTTACTTTTTCGTCAGTTTGTGCCCAGAACACAAGGGGGTGCAAAATCTCGACCATTTCAAATCAGTTGGCCAACAAGCTCAACTGCGCAAGTACGACGACAAAAACCAAACCTATTCGACCAGTCGACCCACGTGAAGATTGTTACTTATTTTTTTTGCTACTGCTGTAAACGTAAATAATATAGCCGGGGTGTCGGGTGTTTAGAGAGTCGCACATACCAATGCGAATATTTCCTTTCCGTAACTTATTCAAAATTTGTTCTATTGAACACTTGGAATTCGGGTTTGCAGAGGCTTCCGTCACTACTTCTTTTTTTTTTTGTCCGATGTGGTTAATACGTGTTTTATTTTGTTTTTTAACTGAGTAAGACATTTAGTTTCTTTTATTTATTTCAGATTACAAATACCAGGAGGCAGAACTGATCTAGTAACATATATTGTTATTAAAAAGTTTGTTTTTGGCAACACGATTGATGTCTTCATTGAAATTTACAGGCTGACATACAAACATTTGAAATACTCTAAAGATCGCCACTGTCACTTAGCAGAAACGATTACCCGGTAAAACTATTCCTTAGCTATCTAAAGATACAACTTATAATACCCACAGTCCCGTCGGAGATAGGTACACCGAGCTTTAAAGTGCCCCTTCTCTTCATTTATACGTTCCCGTAGTATAAACGTTACTATATATAATACATGTAGAAAATAATCTACATTTATTGACAATTACTCTAAATATCGCCACTGTGTCACTTAGCTGATGCCTTAATCCTATATATATATTCTTCAGCTATACAATGATATAACTTTTAAAGCTCCCATCTCAGTCGGGGATTGTTAAATTAGGCGTTAAAAATCCCCCACACCTTCAATTATATGTTGCACTTACGGAAAAGTTTATAGTCCAATAACTTCTAAATTCGTCACTGTGTCACTAAACTGATGTCTTCGCCATGTGGATATATTATTTACCTAGACAATGATATGACTTTTGATACCCCCAGCTTCGTTTGGATAGACAAATAGGTGTGCAACCGCCCCTTCAATTATATGTTGTGGTTACGGAAAAGTTGATATTCCAATAACTCCTCAAATCGCCACTGTGTTACTTAGCTGAAGCCTTTACCCTATAGATGAATTATTTACCTATACAATGATATAACTGTTGATATCACCAGTCCCGTCGGAGATAGGTAAATCAAGCGTTGAAGTACCCCTTCCCTTCATTAATATGTTCCCGTAGTACTACATATAATACATTAAAAAATAAATCTAAACTGCTCCTGAAATTACTCTAAAGATCGCCTCTGTGTCACTTACCAGATACCTGGTAGAACTATGCCTTAGCTATTTAATGATATGACTTTTATTATCCCCAGCCCCGTCGGAGATAGGTACATCGAATGTGAAGTGCCCGTTCCCTTTACTAATTAAAGCTCCCATCCCCGTCGGGGATGGTTAAATTGGGCGTTCAAATGCCCCCACCCCTTCAATTATATGTTGCTGTTACGGAAAAGTGTACATTCCAATACCTCCTCAAATCGCCACTGTGTCACTTAGCTGAAACCTTAACCCTATAGATAAATTATTTACCTTTACAATGATATAAGTTTTGATACCCCCATCCCCGTCGGAGATAAGTAAATCAAGCGTTGAAGTGCCCCTCCCCTTTATAAATTGTTCCCGTAGTACTATATAATACATTAAAAAATTAATCTAAACTGCTCTTAAAATTACTCTAAAGATCGCCTCTGTGTCACTTACCAGATACCACTACCCGGTAGAACTATGCCTTAGCTATATCATGATATGACTTTTGATATCCCCAGCCCCAGGAAATTGGGGGGAAGGGGGTAGGGAGAAACCCTAAAATGTCTAACCCACAAATTTTACTATTTTCCTTATAAAATCACCCAAAAAATGCAAAATTGTCACAAAAAAGCGGGTGGGAGGGGGAAGCCTCCGGTACCCTCTGTAATCCTGTCCATGCAAATGTTATAAAAGGAAAGCTTTCGTTGGAGTCTAATGATTTGGTTATGGTATCCATTGGAATGATGTACTGAAAAGACAAAAGAAAAACAAGAATTGGTAAACTTATAAAACAATTATATTACTTAAATTGAGAAAATTATATGGTTGTAGGCATGAACCAGTTACGTATACCGTCTTGGTTGGCTTGAAATATTTAGGTATGAACACGTAGAACAACAATAGCTAAATTGGCTTAAAATAAAACATAAAACAACAAATCATTCAAAATCGAATAATTTGAACCATTTATGGCGTTTTAATTCTAAATAACTATATTAATATATCGCTGTATTGTGCATACATTTTGCGCCAAAATTACAACCATTTTCAAGTCACAACAATGATCAGTTCATGGTAATATCTATCAGAATATATGGTTAGTTAGACAAGGAAGTAGCCAGCGGTCTTCCCTACCACCCCTACCTCCCTCCTTCCAATGAAAAAATTAAAAGAAGAAGAAAAGAAAAAAACAGATGAAGAAGAAGAAGAAGAAGAATATTAATATTGTTGTTATCATTATTATCATTACTATTATTATTATTATTATTATTATTATTATTATTATTATTATTATTATTATTATTATTATTATTATTATTATATTATTATTATTATTATTATTATTATTGTTATTATTATTATTAATATTTTATTATTATTATTATTATTATTATTATTATTATTATTATTATTATTATTATTATTATTATTATTATTATTATTATTATTATTATTATTATTATAATTATATTAATATCAATAATGATAATAATAATAATAATAATAATAATAATAATAATAATAATGATAATAATAATAATAATAATGATAATGATAATGATAATAATAATGATAATGATAATAATAATAATAATAATAATAATAATAATAATAATAATAATAATAATAATAATAATAATAATAATAATAATAATAATAATAATAATAATAATAATAATAATAATAATAATAATAATAATAATAATAATAATAATAATAATAATAATAATAATAATAATAATAATAATAATAATAATAATAATAATAATAATAATAATAATAATAATAATAATAATAATAATAATAATAATGATAATGATAATGATAATGATAATGATAATAATAATGATAATAATGATAATAATAAATTGGAAGGTGACCGGAACTTTTTTATGTTTCTTATCGTTCTTACTACTTGAAATATAAAATTGCAAACCATGGAATGTGCCTCCCCCAAAAAAAAATAGGCTCTGACTACGCGCCTGTTAATATAAATGATAACCATGTACGCCACGCCACGGTCACTAATGTTATAAGATGTAAAGTTGTATGAAAATTAAGGCCTTTATCCAGTGTCTAGTGGGGAAATCCCATTCAAATTCTGGATGAAATTTAATAAATTTCCTAAATTAAAATGTTTAGTTTCATTATTGGAGGGGATGCTTAAGTTGGTCGCCACTATGCTGAGTCGGAGGATCCGGCCTCAGCTAGTAAGTTTAACCAGTTAGCCTGTTTAACAAATGGAAGAAACAATATTAAAGATCATCTTGTATTTCAAATGTTTATTTACTATTGCTTTCAAATTTGGAGTAACATTATCAAAACTACATAAAAGAGATCAGACATCCATTTTTATAAAATTTAAGAATTTCATTCCCTGCACAGGGAACTTGGAAAACTCATGTTTTGTGTCACCTGCAATACAGCTTGTGAAGACATCTGGTACTTTAGAAGATTATACAAATACGGAAGACCATGTAAATCATCAAATAGATAGTATATGCCAAGTGGCAGAATCGTTGTTTTTGAGCTTTTCTGATAGCATACGGATAAAATGTGTGGAGAGTGTTATGGAAATTTTTCCACAGTCAGACAGTTAGATGATGGAAATCAACACGATGCTCTTGAGTTCCTTGAATTGGTCAACACTTCTCCATGCAAGCTTTGTGAAGAAAGATGCTCATTTTTAGAGAGGTTACTTAGTAATTCTTATATTTTATTCATATATACAAACTGAAAATTTGCTAAACATGTTCTTACAAAATGTTGTTTTCGGACCAAATGGAGGAAAGTTTTTTTTTTTTTTTTTATATTTATAAAATCCATTGAGACACGGAGAGAATTGATTGATCATAGGTAAAACTAAAAAAAAAAAAATATTTCCAACAATCTAAGAGGCGATTATGTTTTTTAAAATTTATGGCAAAGATCCATTTCTCTCACGGTTGCTGTGGGTGCATGAAGGCAGTTGTATGAATTAGATGTCTTCGTAAGTTTAACATTTTCGTTTTTATTCATTAAAAAGCCATATATTGAGACAATCATCAGATCATGGACATGACCAGGAAATTGAAACAATTGAGCGGTGCAACATGGCCAAATTAAGTTAACGTCAACGAGATATCGATGAATCTAACTCAGCTTTACAATTTTTCAGAGGGGGCATGTAGTCATTATTTTTTAGTATGACAAAACGAAATGTCATCCTGAAAATAGGGAGGAACAACTTTATTTCGTGAAACAAGCAGTGCTATTTCTGGAGCACCGCGCATGACAATCATCATATGGGCGTTGAAACTACTTCGAGTTCAGTTGTTTGTTGATAAGTTATACCTTTCCAATCTGATGCTATCTGAATATTTAGAAGGAAAAAATGAAAAATTAAACTAAAATTGACAAAAGCCAAGGATTTTATAAGCGACCTATAAATTATGCCAAAGTATACCCAAATTTGAGATTAAAGTCAAATATCTCTAGAGATTTGAGTTGAAAATACTTTAAAATCTTCATTTTCATAATCTGTAATTGGTTGTTACGACGCAGTTAACTTGAAGTTCGCATTTTGGGTCACAGAAAAATATCAGATGTCTCACGGAAGTATTATCTTTATAAGTAATATGGACACATAGCTGGCAGTAGCGGTTACGTTATTCAAATGAGAAAGTATACACGTATACAAATATAGGCAAGTTAGTCTTTAAATGGTAAAAATAGCATTTTAATTTTTGATTTTTTAAGTTATGAAAATTTAAATTTTGAAAAAATATTCAGTTTACGGAAAATCGCTGATGTATGGTCAAGACCAAAACCAAAATCTTCTATATAATTCTTAATATTTTTGTCCTACATTTCATACACCGTGGTTGATCAAAAAACATTCACTGCTAACTTTTTCAAGGGTGCAGCAAATTTACATTTCCCTTTCATGGTGGCCAACCACTTTCTTCTAAACAATTTTCAGAAAGAGATCAAAAGGAAAAAAAAAAATAGTTACCTTAAACAATAACCAATGTGTTCTCTTCGTTATGTCACAAGAGATTTATGTTAAGTAGGTATCAAAACTTAGAATTACTCTACTAGGGTCGATTTTCAACCAATTTTGATGAGATTTTTTGCTGTTTTTGTTATTATATATATATATATCTATCTATATATATATATATATATATATATATATATATATATATATATATATATATATATATATATATATATATATATATATATATATATATATATATATATATATATATATATATATATATATATATATATATAGTTATAAATACAATATATATATTCGGTTATGATAGTACAAATGCTATCACGAAATAATACGATATAGAATACAGGTATACGTACGGACAGACATAACATCGACAATAAGTCAATGTCCACGGCCTTTATAATATGGTGCATATATGTCTAGGCTTATGTATATATATATATATATATATATATATATATATATATATATATATATATATATATATATATATATATATATATATATATATATATATATATATATATATATATATATATATATATATATATATATATATATATATATATATATATATATATATATATATATATATATATATATATATATATATATATATATATATATATATATATATATATATATATATATATATATATATATATATATATATATATATATATATGTATATAGATATATATATATATATATATATATATATATATATATATATATATATATATATATATATATATATATATATATATATATATATATATATATATATATATATATATATATATATATATATATATATATATATATATATATATATATATATATATATATATATATATATATATATATATATATATATATATATATATATATATATATATATATATATATATATATATATATATATATATATATATACATATCTATCAACAAGCAGGATCTGAACTGCAACCAGTGGTTTCACCTTAGCGGATCGTCAGGCAACTGAAGCTAAGTAATTATTCAGAACAGGTCAGCGCTTCTTCTTAGTACGGTTGGGTGGTCTCATTTTACAATGGCGGCAAGAGGATACTATTTCTGATCTTTTGTCGAGGTTTTCTGTGGTTGCGTTGACAATGGCTAGTTTTTCCTCGGTGCATAGATTGCATTGTTTAGATAAATTAATTAAGGTGTTTGATTGTTTGACGATCGACCAGGAGATCTTGAAGTTTTCGTTCTTTTCTTTTAAAGCTCAGATGAATTTAGAAAGCTCTGTTTCGCTAGAATGCATTCTGTGTTTAAAAGACTTGTTGTGATTGTAGAACTGCTGTTTGAAGTCCACACCTGTCATGCCAATGTATGTAAAGACAGCATCGTTTTTGTGTACTTGAGCTTTGTACACAATGGCTTTAGCCAAGCAATCTCCGTTCAGGGGGCAGTCACTTTTCATGCGGCAGTTGCATTGTTTTTGGGGGTGGTTGAGCTTGTTTGTGATAGGGTTTTCGAGTTGTGGCTCTGGATGATTGATTTGATGTTTTTCATGCAGCTGTAGCTCACTTTGATAGTATTCTTGTTGAAAATTTGGTGGAATTTGTGGCTGTGAGGGAAATGTTTGGTGATTAATTTCAAAAAGATTTTTCCTACATTAGTTTTTACTGTTCTGCTAAAGGGTGGTTAAACCAAATGATTTTTCTGCTCCGGTTTTTGCATTCGTCGTCTGGTGGCAGGGTGTATTCAAATTTGGGTTGATAGCCGCTTGCTATTAAGGCATTTTTGTAGTCTGTGGTGGCATTGTTGAAAACGGTTGCATCGTGTGAGAGTTCTGAAAGGCGTTTGGCGTTTGGCGTTGGCGGCTGCTGGGATGTTGCGGATTAGAGGGGCAGGGTGGTCTGACTGGGTGTTTATGAAAACCGGTTGGTCGTTGGGTTTCCTGTACGGATAAAAAGTGCTGGATGTGAGGTTTAGCGTGACATCTAGGTAGTTGACCGTGGATCTTTAGGTTAGTTTGAAGTGTAATTTTGAGGCCGAGGCTGTCAAAAACTTTGATGAAATCTTCTATATATATATATATATATATATATATATATATATATATATATATATATATATATATATATATATATATATATATATATATATATATATATATATATATATATATATATATATATATATATATATATATATATATATATATATATATATATATATATATATATATATATAAATATATATATATATATATATATATATATATATATATATATATAAATATATATATATATAAAAATATATATATATATATATATATATATATATATATATATATATATATATATATATATATATATATATATATATATATATATATACATGTATATATATATATATATATATATATATATATATATATATATATATATATATATATATATATATATATATATATATATATATATATATATATATATATATACATATATATACATATATATATACATATATATATATATAAATATATATATATATATATATATATATATATATATATATATATATATATATATATATATATATATATATATATATATATATATATATATATATATATATATATATCATTTATATATATATATATATATATATATATATATATATACATATATATATATGAATATATATATATATATATATATATATATATATATATTTATATATATATATATATATATATGTATATATATATATATATATATATATATATATATATATATATATATATATATATATATATATATTTATATATATATATATATATATATATTCTTTTCTTTCCCAGCCGTTTTAGCTCGTAGATGTTGTTGCTACGTGTCCACATACCTGTAAGAGCTCGTCCGTCGGACCCCATGCCTATTAGTCCAGTGGATTAAAGCACCAAACTTTGTAAACTTATTGTTTAGGTCTCAGAGAAAATTCTAAAAAGGGGTGCCCGGTGTTTGAAGCCTAGGTCAAAAAAACAAGGTTAAAGGTCAGTTTTGGGTCAAAGATTGAAAATACTCCAAATTCGTCGACAAGTATATCAAATTACTCGGCTGGTCTTACGGAATTCAAAAATGTATAGTTTGTCACATCATGACCTTCGAATATCATACTATGGCCAGAAAAATGCTAAAGGTTAATAAATTCTCGATTGGTCATAATACAATGGGTCAACCGAATACAAAAAGCAAAACAAAATCAAAGAGAGCAAAACAAAATCAATGACGGGGTCGTCGCCTGCGTATTCGGTTATGATAGTACAAATGCTATCACGAAACGCTTAATACGACCCGGACGAGAACACAGGTACGACGTACGGACAGACATGACATCGACAACCAAGTCAATGTTACAAGGCCTTTGATAACCAGTTGTGGTGCACTGGCGAAAAATCATACCAGTGTGTTCGGTGTTTTATATCAACCATGCCGCCTGCGTCCTGTGTGCATGCGTCGGTTGTGCCTGCGTCTAGTGTTTCCTGTATCAAGTGGTGCATGCGTCTAAGGTGCCTTCGTCCAGTGTTTCCTGTATCAAGGTGCGTGCGTCTGAGGTGTCTGCGTCCAGTATTTTCTGTATCAAGTGGTGCATGCATATGAGGTGTCTGCGTCCAGTGTTTCCGGTGTCCTGTGGTGCGTGCGTATGACGTTCCTGCATTCGGTGTACAGGCAACCATGTTCAAGTGTGTAGCCATTTAGTGTGTAAGATAGACAGAGGATTCATAAGGTGTGCAAGCGTTTAGGTGTGCATGCTTTTTAGCGTTCAAGTATAGAGAAATATGGTGCTGAAGTTATTTTTTATCACTTTATCATTTTGTCGTGTTTTCATTTGCCTTTGTTTTTATGTTCTATTTTCTTTGTATGCTGATCATTCGAAATTATTTAGGGCGTCCTATCCTTAGACGAGCTGGAAACGTGAAGGCCAGCGTTACATATATATATATATATATATATATATATATATATATATATATATATATATATATATATATATATATATATATATATATATATATATATATATATATATATATATATATATATATATATATATATATATATATATATATATATATATATATATATATATATATATATATATATATATATATATATATATATATATATATATATATATATATATATATATATATATATATATATTATAGGACTATGGCTATGGGAACATTTAGTAACATATCCCCTTTGTTATGGGGACTCATTAGGCTATGGGGACATATACATGTCCCCATAGCCATAGTTGCTCTAAAATCGCTCTAAGTGAATTGTTATGCAAAGTGATGGCGTTTTTAGCCATGTCCTCATAACCTACATTTTGGTGACCACAGTGAACATTTTGAGGTATAGATTGCTGCCACCATTTTTGCTTTAATAATGTATTTGGAGTTAATTGGTTGGTATACTGTAGACACTTGTGGAACTGAATGGATAACTAAATCTAACTTGACCTCTGTGGTGAATCATTTGTGGTATTTTATATATATATATATATATATATATATATATATATATATATATATATATATATATATATATATATATATATATATATATATATATATATATATATATATATATATATATATATATATATATATATATATATATATATATATATATATATATATATATATATATATATATATATATCTGGAGTTAATTGGTTGGTATACTGTAGACACTTGTGGAACTGAATGGATAACTAAATCTAACTTGACCTCTGTGGTGAATCATTTGTGGTTTTCTATATATATATATATATATATATATATATATATATATATATATATATATATATATATATATATATATATATATATATGTATATATATATATATATATATATGTATATATATATATATATATATATATATATATATATATATATATATATATATATATATATATATATATATATATATATATATATATATATATATATATATATATATATATATATATACATATATATATATATATATATATATATATATATATATATATATATATATATATATATATATATATATATATATATATATTTATATACGATAATAATATATACAAAATGGCTAGACGTTATGCAGTTATGGATTTGCTTTAAGTATTATTGCATTTTTTAGTCCAATATTAACCTTATTTGTAATATTTTACTTTGGATCAGCGTCACGATTCATGTTAATTTCCTAAATAATCAGAGAGAGAAGAAAACCGATCTTTTTGGAATTGGCATAATCTCAGTGGAGGTAATGACTGTTTGTAAAATGACTGTAAAAAAAATTGTACGTTCTGAGGCATAAACCTTGTCTTAGTCCAAAACAACCAACTTATTAGATATAGATATTAACATATGTTTCTTAGCTTTGAATGTTTTCATATTTTATGGTCTTTAATACCACAATGGATCATAAATTGTGCAAATGGGCCATAGTTGTACACGTCAGATATAAAGCCACTACACTTAACAAAATAACTTATATACACATATATTGTTTTTCTTTACATTTTTTCATTATCATTATTATTTTTAATTGTTGTTTTTGTTGTTGTTTGTTTTCGTCATCATCATCATCATCATCATCATCATCATCATCATCATCATCAGCATCAGCATCAGCATCAGCATCAGCATCATCAGCATCAGCATCAGCATCATCATCAGCATCATCATCAGCATCAGCATCAGCATCAGCATCAGCTCAGCATCAGCATCAGCAGCATCAGCATCAGCATCATCAGCATCAGCATCATCAGCATCATCATCATCATCATCATCATCATCATCATCATCATCATCAGCATCAGCATCATCAGCATCATCAGCATCATCATCAGCATCAGCAGCAGCAGCAGCAGCATCAGCAGCAGCATCAGCATCATCAGTGGCCTAGCTAAGTATATTTGGTGGGGGCAAAAATGCTGAAAAGCAACAAAAAATATTTCATCGGTCCAGAAATCGGAAAGTGTGTGTGTATGTGTGTGTGTGGGGGGTGAGGGGAGGGGTGAGCGTAGTTGAAAATCGCAAAGACGTGTGCAATGGTTATTGCCTCAGGCTCCATCTTTGCTTTATTTTTACTTTTTTTGCAAATAATACAAATTTTGAGGACCCCTCAATTTTCCGACAAGAACCCACACCATTTTCCGACAGGGCCCAATTTTACGACAGAACCAAAATTTCCCACAGGGTTAACAATTTCTGCTAATGGGGCGAAATTTCCCCCTCCCCCGGCCACCTTTACCTATGCAAGATATCATCATCGTCATCGTTGTTGTTGTTTGAATATATTAAATTCGTTGACAAATATTAATTGATACAGAGCGGAATTTTTTCCTTGATCAGGCTGCCCCATTTAGCCTACTGTACCACGCATATTTTGAATTACGTCAGACAGTTAAAAATACGTTATAAAAATGACATTCAATTGATATGTTCAGTTAATGGGTGGCAATCGTGTAATGTCACTAACATTCATGGAGATGTATGCCATGCCGATTGGAAGGAATCGCTTATCTTGTGATATTTAAGATATTTGTCATATTCATAAGAAATGTGCATATACTCACATGTTGGCCTATTTTGTCATATTCAACATATATATTTCACTATAGCTCTGGGAACATTTGACGAGAATTTTAGAAACCTACTACAGCGACAAAGGACAATCCAGAGAATATGTCAATACAAAGTAAGAGAGGAAAACCTATTTGTTTAAAAGCAATAAAGCTTTCAAATGATGAAAAAAGTCAGAATAATTAAGATAATACTAGGCCAACTATACAAGGAAACTATAGTATCCATTAAATTACAATTAAAGAAATCTACATCTTTGCGAATTAAAAGAAAAGTAAGCCACATGTACTGCAACCTAAATAATGAATGCTACAGTTATACATATATATATGCCCCTACTTACAATACAATACAAAAAAAGAGAGTATATGAATACCAGAATCTAATATTCTTGGTTGTTTGGGGTTTCAAATACCAAGGTCTTTCAATATTTTGATAAATAGTTGGGGTACAGGGGTAGGGTAGGGTGGAATGGGGGAGATAGCTGGGTAAGGCACAATTTGTTTTGATGCGCATGTATTTCAAATACTATAGAGGGCCCATTGTGTATCATGCCACATCGCTGGGTCCGGGCATGGGGCCACCCGCATCATGCACAATAATACAATTGCCACTCAATTAATGCAAATGTCATTTACAAACTGAGCAGCTGCATCCGAAATTCGGAAACTGTCCGATACACTGTATTATTAGAATGTGCTGTAATTTGTACAACTTGTAGACACTGTGCTTATTATCAATTTAGTCAGAAAGCTATAAGAAAGACATTCAATCTCCTTAATTCGGTCACAAAATATGACCTAAAAAAGGTCATCCCCTTAATTTTAAGAAGAAAAAATAACTCATCAATTTACAATATCATACTTTTTGCAGAGAGATGTTCGACACCGGAAATACAAGAAAGTACAGGTACCTAGAATCCCTGAAAGACAGACTAGCAAGATTAGAGATTTTTGAGGCAGAGTAAGTTCATGCATTCATCTCCTATTTGTTTCTATCACTTTTTCAGGGACGCCGAAACAATGGAATGGCAAGGCGCAGACCTTAAACTTGAAAGAAAAGGCACCATGTTCCTGAAAATGTTTAGAAAAAAACTAGTTTAATTTCAGACTGACCCCTAAACAGAAACAGAAACATACAGAAGTTACTTCGAATACAAATCTTTTACTAAGAAAAGCAAAGCGAGCAGATATCAACAATGACAAAAATTATTAAATAAGTTTGAAACAATGAAAAGAGTACACTTTGGGCATGAAACAATTATTGCGGCGCCTTGCTCTTTGTCGAAAAAAATTACTGGGCATTTTCTTTTATAATCATCAAGGCAACTGATTTTTGTTCTGATGCTCAACATTTATCCGGTCCTGCTGGCGTGCGTGTGTATGTGTGTGTGAGGGGTGCGGGGGAAGGGGTGGGGGAGTGTGAATGTGTGTGTGGGGAGAGGGTTATGTATGTGTGTGATGTTGTATGGGTGGGTGTATGTATGTATGTATGTGTGTGCATGTAAGTGTGTATGTGCTGATCTATGTATGTATGTGTGTGTGTTACACCTAGCTTGTAAACACAAGAACCAGGGCATGCGGGACAGTTAAAAAAGTGAGGTGTTTTTAAAAGCTTTAAGCTAAAAAAGTGAGTGGAATGGATATATCAAAAGGTGCATTAAGCATTGTGGCCTCGAAAAAGTGGGGACTTAGCTCCGTTCTGCGGGCCCTGCGTGAGAAGGGTTTGAGAACCTTTGATTTATGACATATGTGGTTTACACAGATAGTCTATGGCTTGAAGATGTGCCCTATTGTTTTTGGTAATGATTTCATGCATATTAATGAGTGGACGGGCTTAGTATTAACATCTTGAAAGGCGCGTATTTCAACGACTGTTTGTCCATTTTGTTTCACATTTGGCATAATAATGTTGTTAGCTAGTGTCCACATGCTCATGGTGTTAAAACGTTTAATCTTATTAATATGCTTTGTGAACGGGGCTTAATGCGGTTTTGCCAAATAGAACTCGTAAACACGAAATCTCCAGGGCAACAATTGGATTTATGTCATATATGGTACATATGTAACCCATTACTGTTACCCGCAGATGTGCCATATTAATTTTCGTTATGATGTCATGCATATTAATGAGTGAGCAGGCCTTAATATAAAAATCTTTAGATGTTTATATTTCAACGACCGCTAGTACGTTTTGTTTTAAATTTGGTGTAACAATGTTGTTGGTTAGTGTATTCGTGTTCGTGGCAGTAACGTTTAATCTAATTAATATGCGTCTTGGGCGAGGCTTAACGCGGTTTTACCAAATAATGCTTGTAAACACGAAATCTCCAGGACGACACATTGGATATATGTCATATATGGCACACAGGTAGCCCATGGCCCGTAGATACGCCCTTTTATTTTTGGTGATGATGCAGTGGCATAGCTAGCTTTTTGGAATCAAAATTTTTAAAAAGCAAAAAATAGGGTAATCGGTTCAAAATTCAAAATCGGTCCAAAAATCAAAAAGGGTGATAGGTAATTGGTTGAAAATCGCTAAATGGTTATTGTCTCGTGATCCATATTTGTTTTACTTTTACGTTTTTTGGCATGGAATGCAAACTTTGTGGACCCTAACATTTCGTTAAGTATCCAAACCATTTTCCGATAGGGCTAAATTTTTTGACTGGGCCAAAAAATTCCGATACGGCCAAAAGTTTCCGACAAATTTCCGCTGGTGGGAGGAAATTTGCCCCGCCCCTTGTATCTACGTCAGTGTGATGAAGTTATACATAATAATGAGTGAGCTGAGTATTTTGTAATATACATAGTGGGCGGGACTTAATGTTGTTTTGCAAATCAAGCTTGTAAACACAAAATCTCAAGAAAGACAATATATGAGTAACTCTATATGAGTAACATATGAGTAACTATTTTGAAGGTGATTTTATTAATGCAGGTTTTGGTGACCGCTTCTTCCAATAATTCTGAAATGTCCGAAAATGTTAACAATTACAAGAAAAAGCTTAAAAATCTTATATTTTGCTAAATGTAAAGTTTGTTTATGTTCATTTTTACCCTATGTGAATGGGAAACAATATATATGTAGAAATAACAATTTATGCTTTAGAACTTTTACGCCATCCATAAGGGACTGCATAATTTGTCTTATTGCACGAGCCCCTCCACTTCCCCAATTGGCTATTATATATTCAAGAAATAGATTTGTTTTAAAGATCATTGTATATGACGGAGGTATTGATCAAGGAGGGATTGACTTAGCAAAGCTGACACTGAACTTATTAGAAGATGAAGTACGAAATCTCCTACCTTGAAAAATCAATTACATGCGCTTAGTATAGATCATTGTTCCTGATTGGTGACCACCACTTATTTTCTCAATGATATATACTATCACTCTCATTTGAGTGACAACCACTCACTATCTTTGCACTGTTCAACGTATTATTATAGGCATTCAGGGACTACCACTCATTTGGTCGGTGCTATTACAATGCAGGGCTTTTTAGAGACTACCACTAATTTCTTAAACCTATGACTTAACAACTGTTGGCATTTGAGTGGCCACCACTCATTTTGTGTATAATTAACTAAGTTATGTATCTTTAAATATTATTCATTTTGGACAAAACATGGTACATTGGCAACATCTGTGATATCACATAGGCAGTTTCTTTAAAGAATCTTTTTTTGTTTTTCTTTAAAAGATGACTTGGATTTTTTTCTTATTGAAATTGTGATCTACCCAAAACAATAAGAAAATGTTTTCTCGTCAATTATACATTTGACCCTATCTCTACATTTAACCCAAAAGTTGTTTGATAACGTGAAAATGTGATTAGTTAAATAGAGTAGTACAAAAGAATTGTGCTGGAATGCACCTTAGTGACATCATCAAGCTGAAGGTCATACTCTTCAAGGGCTTTTTAACAACAATTTTCCACTTTTTAAATTGTTATAGCTTTTAAACAGAATAAGATATTAACATTGGTTTTTTCACCACTTTGTTTCTAAAAATGTTGCCTATTGTATGGGAGAAAACAGAAATCTATAGAAATATTTCTTTAAGCATCAATGTAGGCCTACGCAGGGTGAAGGGTTTCATAAATGGGCCAGGCCGCCCACCCCCAACTGAATTTTATCAAAAGCACAAAAATAGATGGAATTTTTACCTGAAAAAAAAGAAATGAAAAGCGGAGGGGGCAAAAAAAAGGAGAGCATAGCAATCCACGTATAGTTCTTATCTCCGCGACTGTTCAGTCTTATCCCCGATTGCCTAGTCTTCCCCTTCTGATGAGTCTTTCCCCCGACTGAACATAATAGAGGGGCCCGTGGTCAACGACCATCCCCTTGCGTACGCCATTGGCCCCTTCAACCTTACAATATGATTTCTCAATTATAACAGAAAGAACATGTCAGAACATTCCTGAAAGCAATATAACAAGATAAAGGGAAATTGCAAGAATCAATGTATTTTATCAGTATCACCGATACAGATGCTTTATATGTTACAAAACCTTTTTACATTTTAGTTTGGTTATTAAAGTTTAATAGATCAGACTCTGTAAACATCGACAAGCGTGGCTCTCTCAGCAGCTAAAACACCGGCGCTTCCGGGACTTTCCCCCTGCACCCCAGGGGACCCCAACAAACCTCGCCCCTGGAGCCTACTTCGCTCGAAAACAAAGTAGCGGTACAGGCCTGTTAAATGTAAATATGTTTAATTATCCACTAAATATATCATAAGAATTATTTCTATATGTTTAATATACATATGGAGCCTTGTTTATCTAGGGGCAAGATTAGTTTTGCCCGACAAAACAGACCAATTGTCGAAATTTTAGGATGTGTTGATTGGGTTTTGTTGAAACCATAGATATCAATAATCAGCATTTGGGATACAATACACGAATGTACTTCATACACAAGCGGGGTCGGCTTAACACCCTGTGGAGCCATATGCGCATAAGCGGCAGAAGATATTTTAAATAGGGGAGGCCAAGCTTAAAGAAATATCATAACAAAGATTCCCCCCCCTACCGCATCCCCCCTCCTTATGCACCAAATTCTACATTTCAATGTGAATATAAAGGATCATTTACTAAAAACTGACGCTCATAACCCCAAATCACAATTGTTTCTTCTCTTATTGTTGAATGGATGAGTCAGCCCGAAACAAATATTGGGGGCTTGGCATGCAGTGACGTATCCAGCTTTCGGTACCAGAGGGTGCAAAAAGTGCCGAAAATATTACTTAAATAATGTGACTTTTGGCTAAGAGAAAAGTATGCATTTTTTTTTAAAGCCGCTGCACAAAGTGACAAAAGTGAATCAGTACTAATTTGATAATAGACAATTTTTAATCGGGCTTGGGTGACTTTAGGTAACGAATTTTGGAGATTTCTGCCCAAATTTAGAAAAACTGATTAACAAATTTGAGCAATTTTAAATTAAAATATTTGTAATTTTCAACCAAATTTGGGAGATCTATAACCAAATTTTGCCAAATTTTAGCAAAATGTATTACAATTTAAACAATATGCTCAGTATTTTCAGATTTTAAACAAACTTTGGATGACTTTTAACCAAATTTAGGAGATTTTTAACCCAATTTTGGGCGATTATTAACCAAGCTTTAGCAATTTCCAAGCCAATTTAGACCAATTTTAAACAAATCTCGGCAAGTTGCAACCATATTTGACAGGTTTTGATAGGTTTGAGCCATCAATTTTTAACAAACTTCCGGTGACTTATAAAAAGTGTTTGGGCGATTTTTTTAAAGCAAATTTCGGCAATTTCTAACCAAATTGAGGAGATTTCAAAAAAAGTTGAGCAAATTTTAACCCAAAATCTATGTTAACAACCAAATTTTTGCCGATTATTAACAAATCTTGTGCGAATTTCAACCACATTTGGTCATTTTTTTTTTTGAAGGGCATTTTCATTTAAAAATTTTTTTTTTTTTAAACAAATATTTTTCATTCTTTCACCATTCTTCCCGAAATACACAGCCGCTGAAACAAAATTGTCGATTTTTCGAAGCTGGGGTAAAATCACCCCCTTGCCCCTGATAATGTAGCACTCAGAAACATGGAATTAAGAGGTGTATTTTAAACAGTGGACGAGTGGCGCATTAGGACTACCATAATGAAAGTCTTGCTTTACCGTAGGCACTAGGTCCACATGATAATTTTATTTTATCAAGGTGTGGTAAAATAAAAAGGTACAATAAGTCGAATTGGAAATATAAACTGTTAATAAGAATATGGTGAAAAATAAATTTCAAAATAAAAGTTAACATACCAATACATTGATTACAATCTATCTGAATTCGTAACATTTATTTACAAGTTTGGTTTGAAGTTGCAGGAAGAATATGATGATAAAGTTATTTAAAAATTAGAAATATTAACATACCAATAAATTGATTACAACCGATCTAATTCGTTAAATTTATTCGCAAGTCTGGCTGGAATTTCTAGAAGACATAATTTTTAAAACTTATTTCACTATATTTTGTTTCTTTGAAGTCCTCTTTTATACAAAATGGACATGCTTGACCCCTGCACTAATCCTTCAAAATATGATCATTACTTTAAATCAGGCTATAACTTTGCCGGTGTAGATCCAATTTTCATTGTTGTACATATTGTTTTGAGGTACCTGGATTTCAAAAAATATGTATCCTAATTTAGGAATGATCATCTTGAATATATACACTTTACTGGGACTTGGGGCTAGGAGGGACAAGAATATGTTACTGGAGAAAATGTCCTCCCCCGCCTCCCATCCCCTCCTCTTTCCTTCGTGCCTCTGGATACGTCACTGGCGACTGAAGTTAACTGTCTTCAGTATATCAGTTAAGATACAATTTTGAAAAAATTGTTGCTCGAGCGGCTGGAAATAGAAGTCAGAAACAACAGTTTGGGAAAGTTCAGTGATATCAATGAAATATAAGAGTAACGTAGGAACGGGGGAGGGACCAATGGGATCAGCTTATAAAGATTTCAAGTTCTTCATATCTGGAAAAGAAATAGCTTTGAGCAAAAACCTGCCTCAAATGACAGTGCTCCAGAAAAATTGTTTTCCAAATGTTGAGTTTCAGAAGAAAAAAACGTCTTCTTAAATCATTCACGTTTAAAAAAAAAATGTCTTTCAAATATTGCTCCCTGTGCAAAGTCAATGAGATTTGAAAATAAAATTTCGTTCGCAAATCGTACACGTTTTTTTAAAACATTGTCTCAAATCACACCGTTTAAAAATATTGTTGCTCAAATCTGACCTATTTTCAAACTTACGTTTCAGATAAGGGAATTGACATTAGACCAGCTTCCTGTTCAGATCAAACTGTTTCCTAAATGTCACTTGCAAAAATTCTCTTCTCAAAGTGGAGGTTAAAAAAAACATATAAGTTATCAAAAGTAGTCATCCGGGAAAATCAATACCACAGATGGACAAATGTGTTAATGGTTATGTCAACGCGTGCGCATTTTTTTCTTCCGCGAGGCAATGGACTAATAAAAAAATAAAAAAATTCAAATTATCTAATACATTCCTGTCCAAATTCTAGAAGAAAAAAAATTAATATATTCCTCCTCCTTTTCTCTCACGCCACTACAACACACTCTGACCAGGGAGCAGTTACAGCTCCCTGCTGTGTGGAAACTCTTTGCTTTTACTTTAAGAGGTACTAAATATCTCCTTGCTTTAACCATGTACCAGGAAACTGCCAGTTCGAAATGTGTCAAATTTAATCTATCAACAGTAACAAAATACGGAGCTCCTTACCGGCCACAATAAGTGCACCAAATGAAAAAATAACGAAAAGGAAACAAGGAGGGGATCACTTATTCAATTCAGCCAGCCGCGTTACTTATTCATTTCAGCCGTTTTACTTACTCGACGTGCTTTCTTGAACTGAGGGCTGTAGACAAGGCCGGTACAAACAACGTGTCTAACGCCAAGCCGAATAAGTAACAAGTAATAAGTAACAATTTTCAGCCAGGTACCTATTCACTTGGTCGGAAATGTGACCTGAGGTTATCAGACCGCATAACAACCGCGCGCATTGATCCCGCATTGGAGTGAAAACAAAACGATCAGCTGTGTTTGTTTACGTACCGCACCGTCACGTGTATCGCGCAAAGGTTTGTTTCGCTTCCAGAAAATGACGTCATTTTCCGGATGTCACGTGCATCAATCAAGTGAGTACTGCAGCACACATGGTGCCGCGCCCCAGCTGCACCATGTGTGCGAGTCATAACGTGTATGGTTGGCCATGCGGGTCGCAACGTCTCCTAATGTTACGCCGAAGAAAAATCAATTCTTACGTCGTAACAATCATTTCTTACGTCGTAACAATTCCATTTCATGTCTAAAACGGGTTGCTAATTGGCTGTTTCCTTTAGACGTAAGAATAGACATAATTTTACGCGTGGAAACTAATTTTTAGACGTATTTTACGTCTAAGAAAAATCAATTCTTACGTCGTAACAATCATTTCTTACGTCGTAGCAATCAATTCTTACGTCGTAACAATTCCATTGCATACGTCTAAAACGGGTTGCTG
Organism: Chiridota heheva; assembly: GCA_020152595.1. Classification (NCBI taxonomy): domain Eukaryota; kingdom Metazoa; phylum Echinodermata; class Holothuroidea; order Apodida; family Chiridotidae; genus Chiridota; species Chiridota heheva. Next base: position 362,820 of record JAIGNY010001501.1, read on the forward strand.
ATTGGCTGTTTCCTTTAGACGTGAGATTAGAAAATTAGTTTTCACGCGTAAAATTATATCTATTCGTAAGCCTAAAGAAACAAGCAATTGACGACCCGTTTTAGACGTATGAAATGGAATTGTCACGACGTAAGAATAGATTTTTGTTAGGTGTAATATTAGGAGACGTTATGACCCGCATGGCCAACCATAAACGTCTCCTAATATTACGCCGAAGAAAAATCAATTCTTATGTCGTTACAATCATTTCTTACGTTGCAACAATTCCATTTCAAACGTTTAAAACGGGTGGCTAATTGGCTGTTTCCTTTAGACGTAAGAATAGACCTTAATTTTACGCGTTAAAACTAATTTTTAGATGTATTTTACGTTTAAGAAAAATCAGTTCTTACGTTGTAGCAATAATTTCTTACGTCGTAACAATTCCATTGCATACGTCTAAAACGTCAGTTGATTGGCTGTTTTCCTTAGACGTGAGATTAGAAAATTAGTTTTCACGTGTAAAATTATATCTATTCGTACGCTTAAAGGAAACAGCCAATTTGCGACCCGTTTTAGACGTATAAAATGGAATTGTTACGACGTAAGAAATAATTTTTCATAGGAGTAATATTAGGAGACGTTATGACCCGCATGGCCAACCATAAACGTGTGATAACTTAGTTTTTGTTATCGTACGCGCATGCGTTCGCTATTCTCATTTTAAAAAACGTCATGCACGTAAATCACGTAACTAGTAGCGCTTTCCAACGGGTGACTTCGTGCTTCGACTTGATAAAATGACCCGAAGCAATTTAAGATTATGATAATCACGAACGAATTAAAAATATATGAGAAAACAGCCCTTCATCCAGTTACCTGCGCTGCCAACATATTTTCTGATATATCTATTTCTCTCTTTGAAAGCTAATTTCTGTCCACACAAATTCCATTGCGTAAACAAACTGTGGTTCATTTCGAAAGTTACAAAAATAAAGCGTCATTTTATTGTAAAATTCTTGATATGCTAAGTTTTGTCCATATAGAGATAAGCATAAAGAGATAAATCTGAGTGTCTTGCATTATGTAAGAACAAGAACAACGCTTCTTTCTTTCTTTTTCTTATTCTAAATCGAAATTTTAAAAATGCTTATTTTCAAGCACAAAAAGTGTATAACGTTTTAGCATAATAGGTACCATCTGACGTAATCCTCATCAACAAACCTTTTATGCATTGTACTCATTGTGAAACGACCATCAAGTCATCAAAAGTAGATTTGTCAGGATGCCACCTTGTAGACAGTCGCTGATCCCACACATCAAACGCGCAAATTACAGGGTAGCTCAATGGAAACAGGCACACATACCCATACTTGAAATCCCGCCTCCTACAGCACATGGATGGGCTCTTTGTGATGGATACATTGAGCCAGTGTGGTCAGAGACCTATCTTGCCGTCATGTCTTCAAGATATATTGGCTGATGACACTGAGGAGGATTCATCTGATGAAGAATATCCTGAGGAAGATGGTGTTCCAGATGAATCAGATTATTCCAGCCTAGACTCTGATTCTGACAGTGACTGATTCATTATAAACACAGGTTATTTCAAATGTATGAAATATGAATATTGTAGAAGAAACTAGTAACTCTTATGAACAGATAAGCGGTGGACATTAGCTATATAAAATGTCCATATGTAAGCAATTTTTTTTCATGATTTTCTTTTTTGATATACTTGGCGGCCATTTTGGATGCCATACTGGCCGCCATATTGGATTTTGAACATGGCAAAGTTATGCAAAAATATAAATATGGTTGCAAGTGTTCACAACACCTTCTAGAATAATATTTTGAGGTTTCTTTTCAATGATAATTATTGTTTATGGCCAATAACTTTTTGATTTTTTTTAATTTTACCATTTTTACGCCATTTTGGACGCCATCTTGGCCACCATATTGGATTAGGAACATGGCAAAAAATATGAATATGGTTGCAAGTGCTCCAAAAAGCTTCTAGAACAATATTTTGAGGTTTCCTTTCAATAAAAATTATTATTTATGGCCAATATATGACTTTTTATAGAATTTTACCATTTAGGACGCTATATTGGACGCCATTTTGGACGCCATCTTGGATATCGCCTTGAGTGCCGAGATTTTTGTTTGTTAACATCTTAAATGTGTTTTAGGACCATAAAAAGAAGCTAAAAAGTTGGTTTTGGAAGAGTCCTGGGGGCACATTAACCACCCGTATATACCCGATCTATTTAGTTTTGTCTAAATTGACCAGAATCAAAGTTTTGAAGAGCTGTCCTGAGCCTGGTGCATTGATTGGCAACTGGGCATCTGAGTGGGGCAATAAGTTTAGTGAACCCTAGATTAAAATTATGTTTGTGGCTAACAGCTGGTTCTTTACATTTTACTATATTCTGGGCCATATTAATACTTGATAGGGCCGAAGGACGGGACAATTATTGGGGCCAATTTCTGCATCAATCTGGAGCAGAATTTGTGGCCGGTCTCAAACATCAAACTCGAATAGGGAAATGACGAACCTGGGCAAATGTCATGATGAAAGTCTGATAAACAAGCCTAATGACCCAAACAGATGTCTGATTTAATCTTTATTGTCCAATATTTGGAGAGTTGCTTAACTTCTGGGTCAGAGGAAAATTATAATATCTTCCTTCCTACAATCTTTTCTATAAAGTTGAGGATATCCGCAAGTATTCTTGTGGACTTAACCAATAATTTGTTTGTTCGCACGGATGAGTGTGAATACCAGGCAATACGAATTGCTAATTCTTGAGGATACAGTCGGTTGATCATTACATCACAAATAAGACTCTTTAATGGCTATTGATAGTTTCTTATGATTGCAAAACTTTCAGCAGAATGAAGGATTCCGCAGGATTTTGGCTTAATTTATCCATTTTAATATAAGCAGCAATCAATGGTCTCCACGGTATCCGGTATCCGTGCGGATAGCCATGATATTTCTAAAAATACTTTAAAATGTAAGGGTAAAGTGGTGGTAATTGTAAGGAGGGGATTAACTGGAAATGTAATCTAAACATACAATTAACTTTGAAAAAACATTACCGAATTAAACCTTTTTTTGAATGAGAGTATTGGTAACTTGAAGCATCCATGACCAACATCCATGGCCTTTGGGCCATTGCCTCCAACCACTGCAGCCGTTTTTTGTTTTGGCACTATGCATTGTTATCCATTGTAATTTTGTTCCCTGCCCACAATTTCGTAGATCCATTAGAGGCCACATCCTCAAAAACAGGCAATCACTAGATGGGTTTAAAGTCTTCTTTAAAACGAAAGGGCCGGTGATCTTCTTATATAGTTTGATGAATATCTCAGATACCGTGATTTTTAATGTCAACACTTGTTAAATAAGTCCCTCCGAAAGAATGAGCACAATGAAACAGGATGTAATTACAATTTTTTGCACAGTTTCCTTTTTAATCTTTGTTATCTATGTTTTGTGCAGGAGGTAATGCCCCCTACCTTGTAGTTTTTATGATTCTCTCAGATTTTTGATGTCAACCCTTCTTAAATAGTCCCTTCAAAAGAATATGTATAATGAACCTGTTTTCATGCCAATTTGTGAAGTTTCCTTTTTAATCTTTGTCATCTATTTTGTTGCAGGGGCCGTGCACTACCTTGTAGCTTTGATGAATCTATCAGATACCGTGCATTAGTGTCAACCCTTGTTAAATCGTCTTTCCGAAAGATTGAGTATAATGAAACTGGATTTCATGACAATTTTGTGCACAGTTTCATTTTTAATCTATGTCATCTATGTTTTGTGCACAGTTTCATTTTTAATCTATGTCATCTATGTTTTGTGCAGAAGGCAGTGCAATCTCTCGGGGGGACTATTTAACAAGAATTGACATTCATTAGAGCACAGCCCCCTGCACAAATCATAGATGATACAGATTGAAAAGGAAACTGCAAAAAAAGTGCCCCTTAACTTTTAGTTTTGATGAATCTCTCAGATACCGTGATTTAAAGTGTCAACCCTTGTTTAATAAATCCCTCCGAAAGAATCAGCATAATAAAAATGTATTTCATGACAATTTTTTGCGCAGTTTTCTTTTAATCTTTGTCATCTATGATTTGTGCAGAGGGCAGTACCTACCTTGTGGCTTTTATGAATCTCTCAGATACCGTGATTTATAGTGTCAACCCTAAGCTTGTTAAATAACCCCTCCGATAGAATGAGAATAATAAAACAGATTTTCATGACAATTTTTTGCACAGTTTCCTTTTTAATCTTTGTCATCTATGTTTTGTGCATGGGGGCTGTGCCCCTTACCTTGTAGCTTTGATGAATATCTCAGATACAGTGATTTATAATGCCAACTCTTGTTAAATAGTTCCTCCGAAAGAAAGAGTAGAATGAAACAGGTTTTCATGCCAATTTTTGCAGTTTCCTTTTTAATCTTTGTCATCTATGTTTAGTACAAGGGACAGTACCCCATACCTTGTAGCTTTTATGAATCTCTCAGATATCGTGAATTATAGTGTCAACCCTTGTTCAATAAATCCCTCCGAAAGAATCAGCATAATGAAAATTTTATAACAATATCTTGCACAGTTTCATTTTTAATCTTTGTCATCTATGTTTTGTGCAGGGGGCAGTGCCCCTACAGTACCTTGTACCGTAGCTTTGATGAATATCTCAGATATCGTGATTTTTAGTGTCAACCCTTGTTAAATAAATCCCTCCGAAAGAATCAGTATAATGAAAAAAGATTTCAGGAAATTTTTTTGCGCAGTTTTATTTTCATTCTTTGTCATCTATCTTTTGTTCAGAGGGCATTACCCCAACATTGTAGCTTTTATGAATCTCGATATACAGTGATTTATAGTGTCAACCCTTGTTAACTAAATCCCTCCGAAAGAATCGGTATAATGAAAAAGGATGTCATGACAATTTTTTGCACTTTCATTTTTAATCTTTGTCATCTATGTTTTGTGCAGAGGGCAGTGCCCCAACCTTTTAGCTTTTATGAATATCTCAGATACCGTGATTTATAGTGACAACTCTTGTTAAATAGTCCCTCCGATAGAATGAGTATAGTGAAAAAGGTTATCATGCCAATTTTTGAACATTGTTCTTTTTAATCTTTGTCATCTACTTTTTGTGCTGGAGGCAGTACATACCTTGTAGCTTTGATGAGTCTCTGAGATACCGTGATTTTAGGTGTCAACCCTTAATTGTTAAATTGTCCCTGCGAAAGAATGAGCATAATGAAATAGGTTTCCATGACAATTTTTTGCATAGTTTCCTATTCAATTTTTGTTATCTTTGTTTTGTGCCGGGGGCAGTGCACCTTACCTAGTAGATTTCAGATGCCGTGATTGTTAGTGTCAAACCTTTGTTAGATAGTCCTTCCGAAAGAAGAATTAGAATGAAACAGGTTTTCATGACAAGTTTGTGCCCATTTTCCTTTTCAATCTCTGTCATCTATATTTTGTTTAAATTGCAGTGGCCTCTACCTTGTAGCTTTATCAATCACTCAGTGATTTTTAGTGTCAACCCTTGTTAAAAAGTCCCTCCGAGAAAATGAGTATGGTGAAACAGATTTCCATGACAAGTTTTGGCAGTTTCCTTTTTAATCTTTGTCATCTATGTTTTGTGCAAATGTAAGCTACCTTGTAGCTTTCATGAATCTCTCAGTGATTTTTAGAGTCAACCCTTGTTAAATAGTCCCTGAGAAAAAATGAGTAGAATGAAATTGGTTTCCATAACAATTTTTTGCAGTTTCCAATTTAATTTTTGTCATCTTTGTTTTGTGTCGGGGCAGTGCCCTTTACCTAGTATATTTCAGATGCCGTGATTGTTAAATAGTCCTTCCGAAAGAGTGAGTAGAATGAATAAGGTTTTCATGACAAGTTTTTGCACAGTTTCCTATTTAATCTTTGTCATCTTTGGTTTGTTCAGGTTGCAGTGGCCTCTACCTTGTAGCTTGATAAATCTCTCAGATACCGTGATTTTTAGTGTCAACCCTTGTTAAACAATTCCTCCGAAAGAAAGAGTATAATGAAAAAAGGTTTACATGACAATTTTTTGCAGTTTCATTTTTAATCTTTGTCATCTATGTTTTGTGCAGAGGGCAGTGCCCCAATCTTGTAGCTTTTATGAATCTCTCAGATATCGTGATTTATAGTGTCAACCCTTGTTAACTAAATCCCTCCGAAAGAATCGGTATAATGAAAAAAGATGTCATGACAATTTTTTGCAGTTTCATTTTTAATCTTTGTCATCTATGTTTTGTGCAGAGGGCAGTGCCCCAACCTTTTAGCTTTTATGAATATCTCAGATACCGTGATTTATAGTGACAACTCTTGTTAAATAGTCCCTCCGATAGAATGAGTATAGTGAAAAAGGTTATCATGCCAATTTTTGAACATTGTTCTTTTTAATCTTTGTCATCTACTTTTTGTGCTGGAGGTAGTACATACCTTGTAGCTTTGATGAGTCTCTGAGATACCGTGATTTTAGGTGTCAACCCTTAATTGTTAAATTGTCCCTGCGAAAGAATGAGCATAATGAAATAGGTTTCCATGACAATTTTTTGCATAGTTTTCTATTCAATTTTTGTTATTTTTGTTTTGTGCCGGGGGCAGTGCACCTTACCTAGTAGATTTCATATGCCGTGATTGTTAGTGTCAAACCTTTGTTAGATAGTCCTTCCGAAAGAAGAATTAGAATGAAACAGGTTTTCATGACAAGTTTGTGCCCATTTTCCTTTTCAATCTCTGTCATCTATATTTTGTTTAAATTGCAGTGGCCTCTACCTTGTAGCTTTATCAATCACTCAGTGATTTTTAGTGTCAACCCTTGTTAAAAAGTCCCTCCGAGAAAATGAGTATGGTGAAACAGATTTCCATGACAAGTTTTGGCAGTTTCCTTTTTAATCTTTGTCATCTATGTTTTGTGCAAATGTAAGCTACCTTGTAGCTTTCATGAATCTCTCAGTAATTTTTAGAGTCAACTCTTGTTAAATAGTCCCTGAGAAAAAATGAGTAGAATGAAATTGGTTTCCATAACAATGTTTTGCAGTTTCCAATTTAATTTTTGTCATCTTTGTTTTGTGTCGGGGCAGTGCCCTTTACCTAGTATACTTCAGATGCCGTGACTGTTAAATAGTCCTTCTGAAAGAGTGAGTAGAATGAATAAGGTTTTCATGACAAGTTTTTGCACAGTTTCCTATTTAATCTTTGTCATCTTTGGTTTGTTCAGGTTGCAGTGGCCTCTACCTTGTATATTGATGAATCTCTCAGATACCGTGATTTTTAGTGTCAACCCTTGTTAAACAATTCCTCCGAAAGAAAGAGTATAATGAAAAAGGATTTCATGACAATTTTTTGCAGTTTCATTTTTAATCTTTGTCATCTATGTTTTGTGCAGAGGGCAGTGCCCCAACCTTGTAGCTTTTATGAATCTCTCAGATATCGTGATTTATAGTGTCAACCCTTTTTAACTAAATCCTCCGAAAGAATCGGTATAATGAAAAAGGATGTCATGACAATTTTTTGCAGTTTCATTTTTAATCTTTGTCATCTATGTTTTGTGCAGAGGGCAGTGCCTCAACCTTTTAGCTTTTATGAATATCTTAGATACCGTGATTTATAGTGACAACTCTTGTTAAATAGTCCCTCCGATAGAATGAGTATAGTGAAAAAGGTTATCATGCCAATTTTTGAACATTGTTCTTTTTAATCTTTGTCATCTACTTTTTGTGCTGGAGGTAGTACATACCTTGTAGCTTTGATGAGTCTCTGAGATACCGTGATTTTAGGTGTCAACCCTTAATTGTTAAATTGTCCCTGCGAAAGAATGAGCATAATGAAATAGGTTTCCATGACAATTTTTTGCATAGTTTCCTATTCAATTTTTGTTATTTTTGTTTTGTGCCGGGGGCAGTGCACCTTACCTAGTAGATTTCATATGCCGTGATTGTTAGTGTCAAACCTTTGTTAGATAGTCCTTCCGAAAGAAGAATTAGAATGAAACAGGTTTTCATGACAAGTTTGTGCCCATTTTCCTTTTCAATCTCTGTCATCTATATTTTGTTTAAATTGCAGTGGCCTCTACCGTGTAGCTTTATCAATCACTCAGTGATTTTTAGTGTCAACCCTTGTTAAAAAGTCCCTCCGAGAAAATGAGTATGGTGAAACAGATTTCCATGACAAGTTTTGACAGTTTCCTTTTTAATCTTTGTCATCTATGTTTTTTGCAAATGTAAGCTACCTTGTAGCTTTCATGAATCTCTCAGTAATTTTTAGAGTCAACCCTTGTTAAATAGTCCCTGAGAAAAAATGAGTAGAATGAAATTGGTTTCCATAACAATTTTTTGCAGTTTCCAATTTAATTTTTGTCATCTTTGTTTTGTGTCGGGGCAGTGCCCTTTACCTAGTATATTTCAAATGCCGTGATTGTTAAATAGTCCTTTCGAAAGAGTGAGTAGAATGAATAAGGTTTTCATGACAAGTTTTTGCACAGTTTCCTATTTAATCTTTGTCATCTTTGTTTTGTTCAGATTGCAGTGGCCTCTACCTTGTAGCTTGATGAATCTCTCAGATACCGTGATTTTTAGTGTCAACCCTTGTTAAACAATCCCTCCGAAAGAAAAAGTATAATGAAACAGGTCTTTTTGACAAGTTTGTGCCCATTTTACTTTTTAATCTTTGTCATTTATATTTTGTTAAAGTTGCAGTGGCATCTACCTTGTAGCTTTATGAATCTCTCGGTGATTTTTAGTCTCAAACCTTGTTAAATAGTCCCTCCAAAAGAATCAGTATAATGGAACAGGTTTTCGTGACAATTTTTTGCACAGTGTTCTTTTTAATTTTTGTCATCTACTTTTGTGTGCAGGAGGTATTGCCCTACCTTGTAGCGTTGATGAGTCTATCATATACCGTGCACTAATGTAAACACTTGTTAAATCGTTTTTTTTCCGAAAAATGACTATTATGAAACAAGATTTCATGACAATTTTGTAAGCAGTTTCATCTTTAATCTATGTCAGCTATGTTTTGTGCAGGAGGCAGTGCATTCTTTCGAAGGGATTATTTAAGAAGAGTTGATCATTACGGCATCTGAGAGATTAACTGAAGCTACTAGGTAGGGAGCACAGCCCCCTGCACAAACCATAGATAACAATTTAAAAGGAAAATGCAAAAAAGTGTCCCTTTACTTGTAGCTTTTATGAATCTCTCAGATACCGTGATTTTTAGTGTCAACTCTTGTTTAATAGTCCCTCTGAAAGAATGAGTACAATGAAATTATTTTATGCCAATTTTTGAACAGTGTCCTTTTTAATCTTTAATATCTATGTTTTGTGCAGGGGGCAGTGCCCCTACAGTACCTTGTAGCTTTGATGAATATTTTAGATATCGTGATTTTTAGTGTCAACCCTTGTTAAATAAATCCCTTCGAAAGAATCAGCATAATGAAAAAGGATTTCAGGATAATTTTTTGCAGTTTTATTTTTAATCATTGTCATCTATATTTTGTGCAGAGGGCAGTGTCCCAACCTTGTAGCTTTTATGAATTTCTAGATATCGTGATTTATAGTGTCAACCCTTGTTAGATAAATCCTTCCAAAGGAATCAGTATAATGAAAAAGGATTTCATGACAGTTTTTTGCACAGTTTCATTTGTAATCTTTGTCATCTATGTTTTGTGCAGAGGGCAGTGCCCCAGTCTTGTAGCTTTTATTAATCTCTCAGATACCGTGATTTATAGTGTCAACCCTTGTTAAATAGTTCCTCCGATAGAATGAGAATAATGAAACAGATTTTCATGACAATTTTTCCCAGTTTCTTTTTTAATCTTATTCATCTATGTTTTTGCCGGGGGCACTACCTTAAAGTACGGCGCATGGTACAGGGAGGGATGGCATGTGATGGGAAAGGGTGGCATGGTATATGCGACAGGCTGGCAAGCCATATGGTAGTATGTCATCTTGATTGCAGGTGTGATGACCTATGGCTCATACGGTGGAATGGCATCTGGATTTTCATGTATGATTTCATGTAAGGAGGGAAGTAGTATGGTATGGCATGTGGAACATGAGAGTGGGATTGGCAGGCTGAAAAGCATGCTATTAGCGGCGAGGGGATTTGTATTATTTGCAACATCTGGTAATATTTTAATCGTTCATTGACATAGGCAAGTCACGGCCTCTTTGTGGTTTAATGAATAGAACTTCAGTTATAAAGAATTATGTTATACTTCGTGAGCTTCCCAGTTGAGCTTTTTTTGTCTTAAATTATTTGGAATAAGCACAAAATATTTTGAGGCTTGTAGAAAAATGTTGTGAAAGTGTGAAACAAAGGAAAAGGTTAATGCATCATTAAAAACTCAGGTAATTTGAAATTAAATGCTTCTACTAGCCCCATTACCGCATGCTAGTTTTGAATAGTTGAGCATGCTATTCTTCTGACAGGTCTAGTTGTGGGAGAGTTTGTATGGCCCAGTCGAGCCATGTTTAAACATGCTGTGCAAAATTTCTTGACAAATATGAAAACCTGTAGAAAATGTACATAGTAATGTGGCCGAGTTAATACGGCCCTCACAATCTTTATCGTGTCTTGTTACTAGGTCATGACTTGTCCTTCTCCTTAAAAATTTGTTCCAGCAAATCATAACCACAAACTTACTGTAGCAAATAGTGAGACCACTTTATCTTAATTAAGATAACCACACAATAAGGACTTCATCCATTGGTAATATGATACTCAGCACCAAATTCCACAACAGCTAAGGTTTTCAGAATAAAGAGGAAAAATCTGACCCGACCTGGTTATGTATCAGGTTGGGTCTGACTGTTTGAAACTTTAAGGAGCAGAACAACTAATGTGGGAATATTATTCAAGTATTGGTTCAATTGCAAATGCACAAAAAGTAAAACATACAAAAGGATTTGGTGCCATTCTTTACAATTCAATTTGCATTTCATTTCCATGAATGCATGATTCTCATCCCTTAAAATTTGCTGTTCGATAGTGTTTGAGGTTCTTATTTTCGAAACAGATGCAGGGATTATGACTGATAGGGTAAACGAAATGAAAAGCTGGTTCACAGGAGCAAGTGAAGAGTGCATGAGGGAGACCGTGTCCTTCCCAATAGAGTGGTCGCGGAGCAACCCAACCCTCTCTGTCATTAAGATTAAGGAGGAAAATCTGAGGTTGCTGGACACACAAGGCATGGTGAGTATGAGTATTTACACAAGTACATGTACATAGGAAAAAGACCTGTTTGCACAAGGAATTGAAATTTTGAGGGGGAATTAATGATTTGTTCAATACTGCGGTTTGCATGCCTCCCTCCCTCTTGATAGATTATTGAAAGAATTATAACAAATGAAGGGAGATCATGATCTCTTTATTCCCCCTCACTAATGTGAACACTGAAAGGGTCTGTTTTAATTTGTTCTAAATCTAGAAGGTTTCAAACTTCCCAGATTGTTTCCTGCTTTTGTTTTTTAAAAAGCACCATCTTATTTTGTATAAAAGATGCCTTAGTTATTTTAAATTGTTTAGTTAGATATTCTAATTTTGTCGATATTAAAAGTATATCTCAGCATTTTGTGTTTCCTCACATTCAGTTCCACCCTTTTTAAAGATTGAGCAAGATTTTGATATCATATATGGTGCAGTTGTTAAAAGGTTTCTCTCCATATAAGAATTTTGATTTGGGGGTCGAACTGGCATGTCTACTAACTGTGGTGTAGCGGTTATCATACCTGTCTACTGACCACGAGGCCCTGGGTTCAAGTCTGGGTTGGGTAGACACGCCAGTGCACCACAAAGCTGGATATCAAAGGCCGTGGACATTGACTTGGTTGTCGATGTTATGTCTGTCCGTACGTCGTACCTGTGTTCTCGTCCGGGTCGTATTAAGCGTTTCGTGATAGTATTGTTACTATCATAACCGAATACGCAGGTGACGACCCCGTCATTGTAATTGTGTGTTCACTCGTCGTCGTCGCGTCGTCCTGGCAATGGGAGTATTGCAAGTTTATTTTGGTTGATGTCGTTAAACCCCTTACCCCAATGGAATTTGAGTTTTGTAATCCTCAGACCTAGTACTTTCCAACACAACTGCAATTAGATTGCCAGTTTGTCGTATTGAACATCATGGGAATTCCCAACTGTCAATGTTTCCAATTATATCCATGTTGGGCAAAAAAGTGATTTCTATATTTTTTTTATTTACCACCATCAATGCAGATGATCAATATAGGAAAGAAAAAAAAAACCTGTTGTTCATGGACCCTCTTTTGAGCAGGAAATCCCACACACAACAATGATGTTTCACGTAAGTTTAAGAACATTTCGTTTCAACTTTGCCTAACCGTTGCTGCTTAAATGCATATACTACCATGCATCATGCAAGGGTATTCTCACAATGTGGCTATTTAAAAATAAGTTTCCCTAGTTTGCACCTTTTTTTTCACTGGATTTTAACGTTGTGCATATCATGGACTGTTCATTACAGTAGTTTCAAGAATGAAATAAATACAAACTTAACAGCCTGCGGAGCTCATGTAATTAGCACAATTAAAGCAATTGGAGTGGTTGTCAGTTATGGCAAATGTCAGTGCCCATGCTCTTGTTCAAAACTGCTGTAAATCCTAATGCTTTATGTTTAAACATAGAAGTACTTAATCTACTTTTTAATATGATATAATTATTCCAAAGATCCCCATATGGTATCCATCAAAAGAGTGTGGGACCTCATACTGTATCTGTCACTGGCATGCAAAGCTTAATCAAGTTCTAATTATATAATCCCTAGCACATTGATAAAAGTTATATCTTTTTGGATTTAAGTTACCACAACCCAATTTCTGTACTTTTTGTCCCAGTACTAAATGATAAGAAGAGCATGAAGATGAAAACCATACATGTAACTTGGGTGAATGTATATTCAGAGCCATGAGTATACAGGGGTGAATGGGTGTGTCTGAGGATATAATATTGACCTTTTAATATAAAAAAATAAGTTGGAACCCTGTAATATTGGTTAACTTATGGACATTTAATTAAGGGAGGGAAATAAGAAGAATGAGATGTTATGAATAAGATGTTTTCCTTTTCTTTTTACAGCTGCTGGATTTCAAGAGGTTTGAATGCATTCCTTGATTTGAGGTGCAGTTGGTAGACTACAAAGGGAAAGGGAAGGGAGCGGAGGGAGGGGGGAGGAGGGGGGAACTTCTTTACCTTCATCCTCGGACTTACTTTGAAAAGTAAGTTATGTACATATTAGCAGGGTAGAAATTTAAATTTGTTGGCACTATTCCACGGAACAGTATTTTCTCAAATAATACTGTTCCAGATTAGATTTCACTGTTCCAAATGTTCTGCTGATAACGGGACAAATTCCATTTTGAAAATAGGCAAATTTACAACTACTTTATTGATTAATAATATGTGCAAATATGTATTGTACTCAGTGGCATATCCAGAGTGGGGAGGGGGCGATCCCCCCAATATTTTAATTCGTCGATTCAAATTTTAATCCGTCAGTTCAGATTGGGGCCGTCGGTTCAGCAAGCTTTGAAATTCCAGGTGCTTATTTTGTTTTTAGATTTCAAAAGGGCACTTTCTCACATCTGCGAAATGTCAATTTTGGGAAAGCTTTTGGGTGCTTCGCTCCCTGGACTCCTAATGGGGTTTCGCCCCTGGACCCCACCAGGCGCCCTTGGATCCCACGATAAGAAGTCAAGCGCAAAAACGCTCAAAGTGACACCTTTGTCACCTCAAATACACCACTAAATATCGTGTCGGTTCAATTCAATTCCCCCCCCCCCCTCCCCACAATATGAAAATCCTGGCTACGCCACTGACTATAATGTATGGTGGTCATTAATATATACATGATGTAGGATCCAGTTACATAAGTGCAAGCAGTCTTGCATAAATGTATTCATGATTAATTGTGCTGACACTTGCAGCCAATGTGGGAAAAGTGTTTTCTTAATAAAAAATATTGATCATTGAAATATAGTGAAAGATTACTGTTTCACCGGAACAATGATGTTTGAAAATGCACTGTGCCTGCATCAAATTTGACTCCTGAATTGATTATACATGCCTATTTTGACTTATCCTTATTCTTGTATGGGTGATGATATGGCAACAGATAATGCCTGTACCTGCTGTGTTTGCCATGGAACCTTCATCAACATGCTCAGTGCGTGTTTACCGTTGTTGATGAGCATTATATTACTATATAATAAAGGAAATTTCACAAGAGTTGATGCAAATTTCCCAAAAATAAAGAAGATATCCCAAAATTAATTAAATTTCCCAAAAATTGAAGCAAATTTCGTGAAAACTGAAAATAGATTCCCGAAAATAAAGACAATTTCACAAAAATTAAGGAAATTTTACAAGAGTTGATGCAAAGTTCCCGAAACGAAGAAGATATCCCAAAAATTAATGAAAATTTCCCAAAATGAAGACAATTTTACGAAAATTAAGGAAATTTTACAAGTTGATGCAAATTTCCCGAAAATGAAGAAGATATCTAGAAAACAAACAAAAGTTTCCTGAAAATTGGAGCAAATTTTGTGAAAACTAAAAATATATTTCGGAAAATGAAGAAAATTGAAGGAAATTTGTGTCCTGGGACTCCCATACTGCCATAGTAGCCCGTGGACCAATAAACCCGCATATAGATATAAGATTCCACACCCTCATAAAAATTTGATAAAAATGTGCCAAATGGATTGAAGCCAGTAAGCACCCTAAAAATGAGCCCAATCGACATATAATATAATCATTTGTTTTTAAATTCGTTTTTAGCTTAACATCCCTTTAAGGGATTGAGCTTATGCGATGTCTTACTTAAGGGGTAGGACCAAAACGAAGAACTCCAAAACGAAGAAGGAAGAACGAAGATTTCGAAAATCTCCAAAACGAAGAAGGAAGATTCTTTGAATAAATTATGCTGGTCGAGAAGGTATTTGGAGAAGGGGGGAGAGGGGGAAAGGGGGGGGGGGGGTTCAACAATTTCCAAAACGAAGAACTAAGATTTCAAAAATCTCTAAAACGAAGAACTCCAAAACGAAGAACGAAGTTTTTCACAGAAATTCTAAAAAAATATTTCCGGAAATGAATCTAATTTCCCGAAAAGAGATGAAACTTTCCATAACGAACGACAATTTAAAATGTTTAATTTAAAAGGAAAATTTGGCAGTTTTCATCACCCCTCCACCCCACCCCAACCCCCTCCCCCTCCCCATCCTCTTTCTCCCCTCCCCATTTAGAGGAGACCCTTTCTACGGTTCTAACAAGACACCTTGCAAAAGCAATGTAGCATGCTACACACTTGAAGGTAGCCCCAAGCAAAATTATGAGTGTTTGAAATAGCATAATTATTAAAAGGCCTATGTGAATAAAACATGCTTATAAAAATTGGAGGATATTTGGTATGTTCATATTCCAAAAAGTATGAACAGGGACACCATGTCGGCAGGGGCGGACTGGCCCGCAGGGGCGGACTGGCCCGCAGGCCGTTTAAAACGTGGGCGCAGAAGCTTTCCAAAGTGAGTTTGAAGCCGGCCGTAGGCCATACAATCGAGCCCAGCAGCCTCCCAAAGGAAGATCGAGGCTACAGAAGGTTATATTACGGCCATATAGGGCAGATCATTGAGAAATTCGTCACAAATATTGCGGCTCGCATCATCACCCGCACAAAACAGTCTAAAACATAACACCTGTGCTTGCAGATTTACATTGGCTGCCAGTTCCGCAGAGAATCACTTTCCAAGTTTGCTTGATACTTTACAAGTGCCTGAATGGTATAATGCCCTCTTATTTATCTACACTTTTCAATAACTATGTGCCAACACGTTGTGGTTTACGATCTTCATGTAAAGGACTGCTTCAAGAGTATAATGCAAAAACACAATGGGGTGACAGATGTTTTATGATTGGAGCAGTGAAACTTTGGAACTCATTGCCATTTGCACTCAAGTCATCACCCAGCACCAACATGTTCAAAAGGAACTTAAAAACATACCTGTTCAAAGAGACATTCTGACTGTGACTATAGCTGATACATTTATTATTGTTGTGTTTGCAAAAGCACCATGAGCATCATTTTTTTGATGGATACCGGTGCTTTATATATGTTCATATTATTATTACTTATTTATTCGGATTCCCACTTTAAAATCAATAATTTTTTAATCATATTATTTATTTTCATTTATTGTACGCGTGCCCTCTTTCCCTCACCCCACCCTAAAAAAGAAGAAAAAACAAGTAAATTAAAGTATTGGAGGCACACATATCAGATTATCAAATCATAATTATCTGTAAATGTGTTTCAAATGTCGGGAAATGCTCTTCAAATTCCTTCATTTTGGGGAAATTTCTTCAATTTCTGCAAAATATTGCAATTTTTGTTTTTTATTTTACGTAACTTATCTTTAGTTTTACTTAATTTTTTAATTTGATATCAATAATTTTCCAGTTTGCAGTTGAAGATTACTATATCTTGGCAACCCCTCTGACGGCAAGTTATTTTCTTCTTATTTTTTTCCAGTGGTTGGCAGAGTGGATGGCGTGGGAAAATGTATGATGAATATAAAAATATGTTATCAAAATGGAACATTTTGCATCTCTACAAAATGGAACATTTTGCATCTACAAAATGGAACATTTTGTATCTACAAAATGGAACATTTTGTATCTACGAAATGGAACATTTTGTATCTACGAAATGGAACATTTTGTATCTACAAAATGTTCCATTTTGTATCTAAAAAGATGCCCAAATCGCAGAGATTCCGGGGGCTTCGTGCCCCCTCAACCCAGGCCTGCTTGGACCCTGTTTGATCTATTCGTATACAAAACCATATAAAACAAGAGTGCATAGCATCCAGGCATTGGTGACACTATGTAATTCGATGGGAGACCAACTCACTAAGTAATTCCACTAATAAATGAATGCTAATTAATGCATCGATTACTCAAATAACATAGGAAAATTGAAGAAAATACCCTTGTCCTCAAATATATATAAGATACATACAAATCCATGACCTATATACTCAAGGACGTTTTGTAAATATTTAAATGTTTTGTAAATTTAAATATTTTTTTTGGTGGGAGGGGCGGGACGGGCGGGACGGGCGGGGCGGAGGGGCGGTCGGGGAGGAGGGACGGTCGGGGAGGAGGGACGGTCGGGGAGGAGGGGTGGTCTGGGGGAGAGGCGGTTCATTTTCGAACCCCTAGGAAGAATGTATTTTTAGAATTTTCGTTCTTCGCTTTGTAGTTCTTCACTTTGTCGTTCTTCGCCTTGTCGGTCTTCGCCTTGTCGTTCTTCGTTTTGTCGTTCTTCGCCTTGTCGTTCTTCGCCTTGTCGTTCTTAGCCTTGTCGTTCTTCGCCTTGTCGTTCTTCGCCTTGTCGTTCTTCGCCTTGTCGTTCTTCGCCTTGTCGTTCTTCGCCTTGTCGTTCTTCGCCTTGTCGTTCTTCGCCTTGTCGTTCTTCGCCTTGTCGTTCTTCGCCTTGTCGTTCTTCGCCTTGTCGTTCTTCGCCTTGTCGTTCTTCGCCTTGTCGTTCTTCGCCTTGTCATTCTTCGCCTTGTCGTTCTTCGTCTTGTCGTTCTTCGCCTTGTCGTTCTTCTCCTTGTCGTTCTTCGCCTTGTCGTTCTTTGCCTTGTCGTTCTTCACCTTGGACTTCTTCGCTTTGGAGTTCTTTGCTTTGGAGTTCTTCGCATTGGGGTTCTTCGCTTTGGAGTTTTTCGCTTTGGAGTTCTTCGCTTTGGAGTTCTTCGCTCTGGAGTTCTTCGCTCTGGAGTTCTTCGCATTTCCCTTGGCGCAGTCCGAACGAATTTAGCATACATAATAACATTGGCTCGGGAAATACCACTGACGAATACCTCCGGTGGAAAGAAAACTCTGCTTTCAACAGTTCAAGCCTTAAACTATAGTTTGACACATGCGCTAATTGGGCTTAATATCCTGTTTGGGATCTGTCCGATAGTATCGATATTTGGTATAGCCAAATTGGAGTATAACATTGATAGCTCGTTTGGGGTATAGAATTGGGGTTAAAAACATTTAAATAGGGCCTACCCTGAATAGGCTATCCTATCATGCATATACCGCAATTGAGGCTATAAAATCACCAGCTTAAAACAACCAAAATCCACTGTGACTTTGAGTCTAATGCTACATCACACGCATGAGCTGGCCTGCAATAATATTATCCACAATAACTAGGCCTATTCACGATCGATAAGTAATTTGTTTGCGTATAGTTGATGCAGGGATCTATAACATCTATATCCCTGGTTGATGCATACAATCGCGAGTTTATTTTTGATGTGTATTTGTTCAGGGGTTAAGTACGTGGTCCATCCTGCTTTGACAGAGGACTACAAAAGCCTGACATTTTTAAAGGATTTTTTCCGTCAGTGCACCACTAAAGGTTATCGAAGGCCGTGGACATTGACTTGGTTGTCGATGTTATGTCTGTCCGTACGTCGTACCTGTGTTCCCGTCAGGGTCGTATTAAGCGTTTCGTGATGGCATTGTTTCTATCATAAACGATTACGCAGGTGACGACCTCGTCATTGTAATTGTGTGTTCACTCGCCGTCGTCGAGGATTAGTTCAGGGGCTCGAACATGTCATCTTATATGAAAGAGGACTTCAAAAGAAACAAAATGGTTAAGAAAGCTTTGAAGTTCTTATTCCGCTAAGGATATATTCAAGTTTAAAGCTGTCTTATCTGTGTAAAAATGACTGGTGTAGAAAGTTTAAGTTGGCGTATGCATCCTCACATTCTTAACAATTCTTAATGTTTTTGTATTTACTTTGTCACTATTTAAATTTTCCTCGAACTTTCTTCAGGCGGTATATTTCTAATACCCTTCCTATAGATTCAGCTTTACTACTTTTTGACATATCCCATGGTTTTTAAGTCACAAAATGGCAGACCAAATTATGATAGAATATACAACGAATTTGAGAAATTTGAGGCTATGACATCAAAGTAGTCTAATTTTAGTCGTTTTTACACAAATGATACCAAACTTTAGACTTAGCTATTTTTGTAACGGAATAAGATTTTTGAATGCTTTCGTCATTATTTTGTTTCTTTGAAGTCCTCTTTCATATAAGATATACTTGCTTGACCCTGAAATTATCCTTTGAAATCTTTTTTGTTATTTTTGTTTTAATGATTGTCACTGGAAGTGTATTTGTGGGATGCTATTATTAAATAATTGTGCTTCATTAATTGCGATAATTAATTATTTGTTCAGAATGGCTAATATATTAGCCAGTTAGCAATATGAGTAAATTTATCATACTTAAAATCATGTCTTTTAAGGATGCAAAATCCATCTTGATTCTATTATAGCAATATTTTGCTGTTAGATTGTCTGGTATTTCACTCAAAAGCAAACATGGCTAATAAAATTTCCTTCATATTGCAGTTGAGGCTTAAGTTTTTTAGGCTTACTTGAAAAAACAATTATCACATTTTCAAAAAATATTTAAGCCCCAATACGGAGTGGGGCAACTTGAGTTCTGCCATGCCTTGGTGCCCGTGGGGATTTTGGCCTCTGCAGCGATCTCGGAACCATTGTTATACCTACTCCCAAAACATTGATATATCATATATACTACATCATTGATGTTCTAGCATGGTGCCGCCAGGTGTTTAATGTTGGGGGGAAGGGGGGGGGAGACAAACCTTTTCCGCATGGTGTCAATGAACCCGTCATAGGGCCCCTTGTATGGTCTAGGGGCAAAGCCTGGTGGGGTCCTTTTCCCGAAAAACCTTACACATTTTCCAAGTTTTAGATGCCCCCAAAAGACTGTGTGCAATACACGGCTCTTTGAACTAAATTAGGATGATTACAAACAATCTAATATACCAGCATAATTTTATAATGACACAGACTACCCCCTCCACCCCCACCCCCTCCCCCCTACCCCCATTAAAAAAGGTAAAAATTGGGGTTCAATATTTGGGCACAAAAAATTTCGGCATGTGGTCAAGAGACTCGCGTTATGGCCCCTTGTGGGGTCCAGGGGCGATACACAAGTCATAACAACATCCATGAATAAATGCCCTATAGCGCCAGGTTCTTAATACATGCATGTTCTCTATACCATCTCGAAATCCGAAATATCGTTCCTCTGTACATATAGTACAACGGTGGGGGTCCTCTCATTTTCCAAATTTGAGATATTTTGACATTTCGGACATGGCCACATGACGGTGCCACAACGATATTAATGCTCCCGCTTGCATTTCCCCCAAATAAAATAAACATCAAACATGTATTTCTTTTCTACTCGAATTAACTACCCACCAATAAAAACATGCTTGTAACCACCCTGAATTATATGTTGAGCTACTACATCATTGATGTTCTAGTTATAAGTACCCGAGAATTCCTAGATCATAAAAACATGTTCTTTATTGGGGGAGGGGGAACAAAGATATGCTACAATACTACTTCAATGATAAAAAATGACTTAGTTGTGTGTTTGGGGGAGGGGGAGGGTACCATGTAGGTCACTGCAAAATTGGGGGCACGTGGCTCTGCGCCCATTTCCACACCGCCCCTGCGCCCCGTTCCTACGCCTATGTAAACGGACAGCATTGTTGAACTTTATAGATGTCAAATACAACCTTTTGAATTACCAGTGGCACAATTTCAAATGATTATATTATCATTGAACAAAAGATGGTGGTATTGTACTAACTCTGCTGACTGCAAAAGGCGGTATTATATCCTGCGAAAGTTACGCAACACCATAGGCTCTGTATCTTATTCTGTTTACATTATTGCGGTAACCGTCTAGCGTAATAATGGTCTCAATTATCTAAAGATAATCAAATGTCTGTTGTAAACACTTTTTGGAGAACTAATTATCAAATTAATAAAAGCTATAGGGGCGGAATATAAGGAATAATGAGCTTGAAATTATGAGAAACAATAGTACTTGTTAAAAGAACGCTCATAGATTTTGAATGATTGATGACGAATCAAAAGTTTCAGCGTGTGAAACATATTTGATGTATGAACAACAACAATAATTATTGTTCTAAAATATGACTAAACCTGGACTGTTTCTTCGGTGGAAGCAGGGAGCTGTCCTTGCTCGGACACAGATGTTGATCTGCCCTTTGTAATTTGTGTAATGCTTTGTAAGCAACCTCTTCCATACAGACAGTCAACTTCGGATGGTGGTGTATGTGTGTGTGGGGGGTTTGGGTGGGGGGCGGTGTTTGGGTGGCGGGGGTGTTTGGGTGGTGGGTGTTTGGGTGGTGGGTGGGTTGGTGTTTGTGTGGGGAGGGTGGGGAGAAGCCATACAATTTCCGGTTAAGGGGGAACGAACATCCAGAGTGGTTCCGACATCGCTGAACGTAGTAATGTTCTTGTGCAGTTGTTTTCACAGTCTTTTTTCTTTCTTTTTGTATAATGAATTTAACTACTAGCTGATAAGTAGGCATAAATGGCAAGCATATAAAAGAGTGGTGTTGGATCAAATAGAAGTGGGATGAAACTGAAGTTTCATCAACGAACTCACAGCATTATTTCAATACTTTGGGAAAGAGTTCAAACAATAAGCTAACATATGCAAATTTCACGGTGTTCTCGAGTACACGACTTCAAAAAATGTTGTGCAATGTGTAATTAAAGAAATGTTTGACACACTTTGATCATGAGACTTATTAGTTTCATGGTTTTCAGTATATTTTAGGCTACCTTAGCTAATATTTCTACCTATATCAATATACCTTTAAGTGGTGGTTTATCTAAAAACACAAAACGTTTTTATAACATTTTGTTTATGTTATAATGTTTAAATAATATCAAAATGCGGTGCTATAAAAACATTTATAATAAAACTTTTATATAATATTATGCAAAACATGTTTTTATTATATCATTTTTTGTTTAAAAAAATGGTTTTTGGAAAAGAATGTCATAAAAACAATTTCATAACACCACAAAATGATATTATAAAAACATTTTCAGAACTGATTTTGGAAAAATTGTTTTCATGATGTTTTTTTTTCATGATGTTTCTAAAACAATATTGTATTTTACTGGGGTAGTAATTATCTTTAAGTATATGGCTATAAAATGCCAAAAAGCCTTTTGTGAGGCAGACGAACCCAACCAGTGAAAATTCTGGTGCCATTGAGAATACAAAACAATCGATGAAACCATGGAGCTATTAACTTAAACCCCTCTGCCCCTCTGCCCCTCTGCCCCTCTGCCCCTCTGCCCCTCTGCCCCTCTGCCCCTCTGCCCCTCTTCCCCTCTGCCCCTCTGCCCCTCTTCCCCTCTGCCCCTCTGCCCCTCTGCCCCTCTGCCCCTCTGCCCCTCTGCCCTAAGTTAATAGCTAATAGCTCCATGATGAAACTAAGTGTGTATTTAGTGTATCCCATTGAAAAAGCCATAGTGACCACAGGAGGATGAAAGTACAGGCTTGTGGCCGTTGTGGTTGGTTGTACCATGGAGCTATTAAGTGAGTAGCTCCATGATTGTACGATGTATTTGCTGTTTTGAACCAGGGAGTTGTTTGAACTAGAGAGTACAAATTACTTAAAGTGCAATGAAGCGTAAAACCTCATCACTCACTGAACTGAACAGAGATTTGAAGTACACGCTTCTTGTGGATTGCGCCTTTGTGTAAAGGGTGGACTGGCACTTCCCTGGACTGACATTTAAATTGTTATCGTTACATTAAACCTAATTCCAAGCATATGGATATGATTGCGCGAATATCAATGCACAGTGTGAAGAGTCAGAAATATCGATTTGTATACGCCAGGCCAGTTAATCGCCTTTTGCTAGACAGAGGATTATGCAACAGGACCAGTTAAAACTCGTCCTTTGGAGAGGTTGGGGTGACGTAATGAGATAAAGACCACGCCTGGCCGTGAGTAGCTTGATTTTAGGTGATTGGTGTGTTTGAGAGTTGCATGGGAAGAAATTAGGGGCAAAGAGGGTTGTGATCCTATGTTTTTTTAATATTTAATGGTGGGGCGGGAAATGTCAATTCTGGGTAGAAAGAGGTTTAAAAAATGTAGAGGTCGCGCCATGTCCTAGAGTCGCAGGATGCGGGAATCTATAGTTTAATTCCTTTGGTCAAGGGGTCCCATGTGTATATGCGGGTATGTTGGTCCAAGAGCTATTTTAGAAGCCCTTGGGGCACCAAAGGGCCGAAAAACGCAATTTCAACAAGTCACCACGTAATATGTCATTTGGGCCAATTTTTGTTTTGCGTGCCTGACGGCTTCAATAAATATGGGACCTATATGAAATTACACCTCTGATCTTAGGGTCCAACGTGTATAAGCGGGATTGCTGGTCCACGAGCTATTTTAGAATCCCCAGCGGCTCCAATAGGCCGAAAAACGCCAATTTCAACAAGTCACCACGTTATATGTCATTTGGGCCAATTTGTTTAGTATGCCTGATGGCTTCAATGGATATGGGACCTATATAAAATTACACCTCTGATCTTAGGGTCCAACGTGTATATGCGGGTATGTTGGTCCACAAGCTAGTTTAGGAGCTCCAGAGCTCCAAAGGGCCGAAAACCTGAATTTCGTCAAAATATGCCATTTGGGCCCATTTTAGAGGGTGTCTGACGGCTTCAATGGATATGGAACCTATATGAAATTACACCTTTGATCTTAGGGTTTAACGTGTATATGCGGGTATGCTGGTCCACGAGCTAGTTTAGAAGCCCCAGGGCCCCAAAGGGCCGAAAAACGCCAATTTCAATAAGTCACCACGTTATGTCATTTGGGCCAATTTGTTTAGTGTGCCTGACGGCTTCAATGGATATGGGACCTATATGAAATTACTCCTCTGATCTTAGGGTCCAACGTGTTTATGCGGGTATGTTGGTCCACGAGCTATTTTAGCAGCCCCAGGGCTCCAAAGGGCCGAAAACCTGAAATTTCGTCAAAATACGCCATTTGGGCCCATTTCAGAGGGTGCCTGACGTCTTCAATAAATATGTCGCATATTTCAAGCTATTCCTTTGGTCAAGGGGTCCAATGTGTATAGGCGGGTATGTTGGTCCACGAGCTAGTTTAGAAGCCTTAACGAAGACACCAGATCGATGTTGCCTTGGATTGTCATCTTTCCCCATTTATCCAACTGGAATCATAATTTGCTGCTCCATCATATCACTGATGCGCTAGTATATATTCCCAGGAGAACCTACGAAAGATTAGAGAAAAAAACGTAAAAGAAATCCCGAAATTAATGGAAGCATTGCACTGAACACATCTTAGCTGTATACACGCTACACCGGTTCCGCATGGTAGGTAAAAACACTAAGCACGAATATGAATCTGAGTCTGAATCTGAGGCTGAATAAAATCTGAATCTGAGGCTAACTTCAGGTTGGTAGAAGTTACTGTAGCCTAATGTTAGGCCCAAAATAAAATGTTTCTGGTTGCCGACTTACACTTGTAGTGACAACAGTTGTTGCCTAGACTACTGTCATCGTTAAATTAAACAGCAAACGACAAAGAAACAAGAAGAAGTTGCTTATCAAATCTTATTTTATTAAGACATGTTTGTCAGTATGTAGGGATTGACTGCTTTCAAAAAGCGTCGCCGGGGTAATCATAGGTCATTGTGTTGCCTAGCCAGGCTACAGTAATGTTACTAACTTAGGCTTAACGTTACATTGCAGTAAAACCATTTGCAATTTGGTAGCATAACATGAGGGCCTAGGTACATTACCATGGTATTGCATTGAGAAAGCTTGAAGCTTTCATGTTCCTCATCAATTTGCTTATTAAAATTTGTAACAACATACTCATTTCAAGCTTATAATATTACTTTTTATTTATTTGCAATTTGTTGTTTACTTTTGCTGTTTTGTTATCATCTCCATTTTCCCACAGACTCAAGAAAGATGGTTTCAGATCATTTATACATGTTATAGTAGATTGGGTTCAAGTTGGTTATTAGTCACATATTCACTGTTCACGTGCATTTACTATGGGATATTTGTTATGTGTACACTAATAACATTTACTGGTTTAGAATACATTGCACAGTAGGACCAATGTGTATCAACACACGTCAGCAGTCATTAACAAAGAAAGAAGACGTCAGCTAATTGAAGACAAAAGAAAATATTAGTAAATATCTGTCATGATAAAAAGGCCATGCTTGAAATGCAGCATTACAATTGTTAACTAGGGTCGGATGGGCATGAGACTTATATAGGCCTAGGTCTAATAAGTTTTATATTTTGCATGTGCCCATCACCAAAACACCCATCAAACAAAGTCTAAACAGGCTGACCAATTGGCAGATAGGTATGTAAAAAACAAAGTAAAAGTAAGTTAAATGCCAACTTG
This sequence comes from Chiridota heheva, assembly GCA_020152595.1. Lineage (NCBI taxonomy): Eukaryota > Metazoa > Echinodermata > Holothuroidea > Apodida > Chiridotidae > Chiridota > Chiridota heheva. The sequence goes on from JAIGNY010001501.1 coordinate 388,221, forward strand.
TTTAGATAGATAGAGAGACAGTAGATCAAATTGCTCACATTACTTTTATTTCTATTTGAATAAACTATAAGTTTTCAGTCTTATTCCCTTTTTTCTGTTCAACATCATTTACCAACAATTGCAGGCCTTAACTTCATAAAGTTTAAATTAAAAAATAATCATAAAACTCTTTGGAATAGGCCTGTATGTTGTATTGCAGCCTAATTACTTCCAATCCATGGTTGTATTTTTTTTTTAAATTCTGTGTGTATTACTTAATAACGTTGCTTTCAATTTGTTTACAAAAGTTTCTCAAGCTTCAAGTTGGGAAGATAAAAAAAGCTCCACTTGAAAATTTTGCTGCATGGAATTTCTCTTCTCATTGATCAGTTGATAGGCAATCTTTAGTATTGCTCTCATTTGTTTTTGTTTTGGTATCCAATGAACAATTGATATTACAGTGAAATAGTATTCCAAGTTTTATGTTGTATGATTGTTAAAAATCATTGACTGTACTACAGACTAAGAAAATGTTTTGCAATGTAAATTAATTTTGTATCAGATATTAGTGAGCTGAATACCTGTATATCATTTTGTAGTACACGATATCCTGCCCAAATGTTTTTTGACTCCAGGCATATGTATAATGATTTTTTTGGGCAGTGGAATGTACTGTTATCAGGTTATGAGGAAATGAAATGGTAATTTTAGTGTACCATTTTTATACATACAAATTTGTCTGCCTAACCAAAAAAAGACACAAACCCCAAGACTGAAAATTCAACATCAAAACTAGCAGACCAGGCTTTTATTTGCAGTAACCAGACATGAATAATCACACTTCAACATGTCTTTTACTAGACTTAGCTCAGTTGACTATAGGCCACACAGTGGGGATCTATAGTTGTTAGGCTGCATGATAGGACAAAACCTCAAATTTTGTTGATTTCTGTTTCTTTCTTAAAAACTCATATTGTTAAATAGTGTGGTATACCTATATCTACATCAGCATCACTTCACAAAGTTTGCTTATTTCAGCTAAAGCTGTAGTGATAAGTAGAGGACTTATGGTCATCCACAGAAGATGTCTCATCAGAACACTGTCAGGAATGTTTGTATAGTTGATTACCAGTTGTTCTGTTGTTAAAGTTAAATTTATACGGTAATCATTGCAGTAAATCAAAATTGTGATGTCAAAGCTTGTTACTTATCTTTTTGTAAATTGGTTACCGCCACAACGAAGACCCAATTCCTCTATCATAAATATACATGAAAATTGGTAGGAATGATTTTTAGGAGTTAATGGCAGAATAATATGTGTTGATCTGTTTTAAACAGTGTAGCATCCATGTAGTGGCTATAGCGTATAAAGTCAGATGTTATCTGACTAAGTCACAAAAGACACCCCTATTGTTCACGACTGCTGTTCATCACTTTAGTAAATATTACAACTATATATTGACTATACATTGGCACGACAAGCAACAACGAAATGCAAAAAGATGTATACACTGTATACTGGTATACAGCCCTATGTGTGATTTAATGCAAACACAGCGCATAGGCAGATAACTTGTTAAATGGCAAGAAATATTGCGACTGCGTGTATTTATGGAAATAAGTGCATGTTGGCATAAGAGGGATTTTCAACCGAAAGTGGGGGGAGGAGGGGGAAAATTAAAAGTGTGTGGGGGCCCAAAATCATGCTAAGATGCAAAAAATTACCCTACAAAGATAAAACTTATGCAAAAAGTGGAGGAGTTCCCCTTGTCCGCCCCCATTCATCTGAAATTCCGCATAGGCCAATGGATGTTGGTAACTTTCTTACGCTTAATTATTACTTAAATAATGCCATGTAAACAGTACATGATAAAAATGTTAAATTGTCTCATTAAATGCATGTACCGTGATTGTCTACTAAACGATATGCAAGTTTGTTAACTCCCCCCTCCACCTGTCCACATACACTTGATTTAATTTACCAAGGCTACGCCGCTGGGTCGCTGGCAGGCCTAGAAAGCATGGTGTTTTCACAGGAAGCTTGAAAATATTATGATCCATTTATATTCCAACGCGATTTCCCGACTTTCTTTTGTATATTTTAGATTTCCCGACTTTCTTTTGTATATTTTATTTTTATTCGTATACTTGATATGATTGTTTACGTGTTTAGGCACCCACGTATAGGCATGTAGGACTCTGTACCACTGTACGACGCAAATCTTGCGCTTTGAAAGTTCGATATATATATATTTCAGTATTTTCAGAGGAATCATTTATCCGTTCGTGGTGACCTCCCAACCCCACAAGTTGTTAATTATTTAAAGATGCTTTCTGCGGGGGGAGTTGTCCCTTGAATTTGCGCACCACTTAACCTGCATGTCTTGCTCCAGGGGCAAAAATCATTTTCCATTTCAGCCTGTGGCCTTTCTACTATCTACTTTTTCCCCAAAATGTTCAAATTTCCGACTTAATGATACCATTTTTCGAAAAGCAAAAATCTTCAACATTATCAGTTGGGGGCAAAGAATAAAAATATAAACTGTAAAATGTCTGGAAAACCGAGTTGGGAAATTCATTACAGTTACAATTTTCCAGCTCTTTCTTTAATTTTGCGATTGTGGGGAGGAGCAAAATATTTGCTTCTTATATGCCTTGCAGTCAGGCTATTTTCCCATTTCCCACCGTTGAATACGCACAAATTCGTTAATAAAAAAAACCTTCCCATGAGTTTAGTTTCAGGTAGGTAGGTAGATTTTTTGCAGAGGAGAGGGGGGGGAAGAGGCGGGGGTAGAACCATACCAATTTCCGAAGCCAATCCCCCTTACCGAAAATTTTTAGACATAAATTCTGAAGGGAGCCTTGGTATATATAGAGAGCTAAAAAAATCAGAGATTTTGTTCTTCTCCAAAATGTTTGGTAAAACCTAAGTCTACCTGACCGATTGCTTCCTTTAGGATTACCAAAAAACATACTGAGTTTCTATTTTGTAAATTAAGATTCTCAACTTGACAAATTTTCCGAGTTTTGGAAAATTTCCGGCCAGAAGTCGGATTTTTTTAGTAAAAAAGTCGGAACTTTGGTGAGAAAAATCTGAAATATATAGAGCTAAAATTAGGAGATTTTCAGAAAAAAGTCGGATATTTTAAGAAAATTTGGTAACACTAGACCAAATTAAAAAATTCGGTTTTTGCAAATTTTCTTACCCTTTTTCCCAAATTGGCTGGTAAAACTGAACTCTACTAAGACCGATTGCTTTCATCAGGTTTACAAAAGAACATACTGAGTTTTTATCTTATAAAGTTTTGGCAAATTTCCGGGCAGGGGGAAATGGCTTCTCCCCTCTTTAGCTACGCTCAACTTTTTGATCAAAATATCATCATTTTCCTCAACATTTCTTAAATGCTCAAAATATCTGACGTTTACCTCAAAATGTTCAATAACGGGAGAAGGGGTAACTTGACTCAAACATATTCATTGTTTTTTCCCCTCCCTCTTCCTCTTGCAAACAATTCTAGCTACGCCACTGGTCAGCTGGTAATGTCCCTTCCCCCTTTAGCTGCGTCACTGGTTTCACTTCTCCACTGCTCTTGCCAATACAAACAAATTCTGGCTTGTTTAATTACTGGTGAGTTGTCATTTAGAATCGTATATTCATGGTAGGCCTATACCATACTTCGTTTAGAGTGTGGTCATTTAAACGACGACGACGAGTGAACACACAATTACAATGACGGGGTCGTCGCCTGCGTATTCGGTTATGATAGTAACAATGCTTTCACGAAACGCTTAATACAACCCGAACGAGAACATAGGTACGACGTACAGACAGACATAACATCGACAACCAAGTCAATGTCCACGGCCTTTGATAACCAGTTGTGGTACACTGGCGTGTCTACCCATGGAGTTCTTTTTTAACTCCGTGGTCTACCCAACCCAGGCTTGAACCCAGGGCCTCGTGGTCTGTAGACATGTATGATAACCGCTACACCACAGTTAGTGGATTACTCACTGCTTCGTTCTTTTATCTTCTCGAAAAGAACGAGTTAATCAATAACACAGCATTTAATTTCCCTCATTACATAAGAGAGCCCAATGTAAATATACACTCACCATTTACCTAGCATTCAAGTTGAACTTTGTAACTAAGCGAGGAAAGACAAATGCGTGTGACGATGAACACATTTGACTATTCTTAGCAGTGACAAGTTCGTTTCAGCGTTTAGACTGTTAGTTTCTATTGAAGGTGTACACGCTCAGCAGTTCAATTAAATTAAGCAAAGAGGAATTGTGGAGACAAGTCGGGTGTTTACAAGGTACAGTATGTAATTCTTCCTATTTTGAATTAAGCGATAACTTTTATTCTGCTCTTCAGTTAGAGTTAGCCTCATAGCAATGTAACAGGCTGCTATTTTGAAAAAAAGTTTCGAAACTATTTTACAGTTAATAGCCCATCGGTAGTGTATCCCTTTACAAACTCGGCTGAACGAATAACGGATAGGTGTGGGAACGGGGAGGGGCACATGTCCCGCCTCTTTTCCGAAAAATTACAAAAATGACCTTTTTTTTCTAAATGAAAGGTGCCACCCAATAGTAGAAAACTGGCTATTTTCAGCATCAGTTCCATGTACTGATGTACGGGAGGAATGTGTTTCCATTGGAAAAGTGACCCTTTGTAAAAATGAAGTGCCCCTCGTACTTTACTTTGTTGTTTTGGGCTCATTTATTCTATCTACAGATTGGGATAGGGGACATATGCTCCACACTTTTTGAAAGCTTTCTACACTCCTGGACGTAGATTATCATTGTATCGGTTCTATTCGTATCACTGAGACGTATTTTTCTTCTACTAAGCAATTTTATTATGATAAGGAAAGTGAATGATTGGGAGCTATACTATTATATGTACTTAGATGAAAGGGAGAAGGACGCCGAGTGAGTAGAGAAAGAGATACAAGGTGGAACACCGCTTTGAACTGCTGAGACTGCTGGTTATACGGACCTATATACTCTAAAAAAACTGTTTGATTCCTTTTATTCACACCATTTTCGTAGGCGTTTAAAAAAAGGAGGAATTTTCTCGTTTCAATCTTTCGATCACATTTTTTGCTTGTCTAAATCTCCAAAGTTATAAAAACGGTTTGTACTTTTCAGATACGTGGGAAACAGAGTAGTTCCATATTGTCATGGCCGCAAGTGTGAAATTACATTTTACTGATGCAGAGGTATACCTATAGCTTTGACCGACTATTGTACACTCTTGAAACTTAATGGTTGGATTTCCTGGTTACTATAAATAAGATTGTCTTGCTTGTCTCAACCAGGAAAACTGTTAGACTGCAAGCTGGCTGGTAAAATACCTGAAGCAAGGCGCTCTCATGACAGCGCCCCACTTCATCTAACCAGAAAAAGTATTCAGATATTTGTTGTTACTTAACAACATCCCCGGATGCTCATGCGCAGCGCACGTAATGAACAAGATGTAGACGACAAAACAGTTCCATTGTCGATGCTATCAAATTTGTTGCAGGAAACCAATAGAATGCTACTGAAAACATTGCAAAATATTTTCGAAGGTATCCTGACATTTCTTTTCGGAATTAAAGGACCATGTAGTTGATTATAACAAAGATATTAATCGAAATATTTACCACGAAATGTCGCTACTTACCATGAGGCTTGATACTCGTTAGGCTACAGCTACATTATAGTATACAGTACTGTACAAGCAGTCAATAATTATCATGGCAATTTAATTGCGAAAAGAATTTCCATCCTACCTTCGAAAATACTTAATGTTGTTAGGTTTTATTCTATATCAAATAATAGCGACACATTTACATGAAAATTGATACTGACCAGGATCTCGGCATTGTCACTCTCTCACAAAATTGTACATATGCTTTATACGCAAAATAAAAATACTCCCTATTCTTGAAAATTTTAGTAGCAAAAACACCACTATTTTGCAATTTTACGAACTTTCAACCTATAAAAAAACCTTTATTTCCTGTTTCAAGAACTAAAACTATTTCATCTTTTAAGACTTGTACCACTAAAAAGAAACCAAAGAAATTATATCTTTTTTACAACAATAAAAGTAAATTTCTTTTCTGCAACAAAAAACAAAGCATTTACAAAGTTATCCTTCTACATTACTGCAGCTTCACTCGTTTCTGAACATTAAATTCTGAAACATGTCTTTGGCTCATTATTTGTACCTGTATCAAAAAAAAAGAATTGATTGCAATCTTTTGCAATTTCAATAACATTCAACTAGTCATTTTGCAAAATGGTTATTATTTCAACTAATTATAAGATATTACCCATCATATCAAGTAAGAATCATGCGATACAATAAAAATGTTAAGAATTTTTGGCCCTTAGTCCCCTCCAACCCGACACACTCGATTTTCTCAAAATAAGGGGTAATCCACACCATTCAACCCGAGAGACTCTTCACAATTCATTGACTAGCAACCAGCTATTGTTACACCATACAAATCACACTGGTAATCTATACCTTCTTAATTGACAGTATCTTCATAGTCTATTCACAGCTCACTTGTTAGCAACCAGCTAATGTTAATGAAAAATGACCGTAAATGAGCGATACAAAACAGCATTCACCACTCCAATTGAATTCTTTGAGTGTAACAGGATGCCACCATTTGGTCTCACAAATTCTCCTGCAACATTTCAAAGACTCATAGAGAAGTGTGTTGGAGACATGAAGTTGAAAAGTGCTTGGTGTATCTGGATGACATCATCATCTTTTCAAGTACCTTGAAGAAACATTTGGATTGCTTAGCTGATGTGTTTATGCGCCTTGAGCAATTTGGCCTTAAGCTGAAACCGTCCAAGCGTGAATTCCTATGCAAAAGTGTGAAATACTTAGGCTATGTTGTTCATCAGATGGGGTGAAGACTGACCCTGAGAAGACAGAAGCAATACGGAATTGGCTTGTCCCTCCCAATGTTAAGGAGTTACGTTCTTTCTTAGTGTTTTCGGGCTATTACTGAAGGTTTGTGGAAGGGTATTCCAAGATTGTTAAACCCCTTCACGGACTAACTGGAAGCCCAAGGTCGAAAGGTAAAGCCAGAGATACATGTGGGTGGCAGTGGACCAATGCCTAAAGCGCATTTGAAAAGTTAGTTAAGTGCTTATCCACCCCGCCAGTTCTAGCATATGCAGACTATAGTTTGCCATTTGAACTGCACACCGATGCCAGCACAGACGGATTGGATGCTGCCTTATATCAGGTGCAGGAGGCCAAGAAAAGAGTTGTGGCATGTGCTAGCCGTTGCCTCAGGAAAGGGGAACAGAATTATCCAGCACATAAACTGGAGTTCCTCGCTATGAAATGGGCTGTAACGAATAAATTCAAAGATTACCTGTATGTAAGGAAGTTTCAGGTTGTTCCCGACAACAACTCCCTGACACATGTCCTGACTACGGCCAAGCTTGATGCTACTGGTCATCGCTGGCTTGCAGCATTAGGTACATTTAATTTCACCATTAGTTATAGGCGAGATAAGCAGAATTCTGACGCAGAAGGTCTATCCAGACGACCCTTCCCTTAGGATGATGAGTTGGGAATGAAGGAAGTTGACCCTTTCATCTTGCAAACCTTATGTTCCAACCGCAGAGTACATCTTTCGTTTGAAACTGCTCAAAACAACATCGATCCAGTTGCAGAAGCCATAGAAATGGGTCAGAGTGCATTACCACATGACCTAGCCTATGATCGCTAAGCTGGATTTACTTCTGTTACTAAGGAGAAGTGAGCCAAGTACCAGAAAGAGGACCCTGTGATACCAAGGGTCATACTCTATGTGAACTTGGGAAGACGTCCATCAGCGGCTGAAAGGATAAAGGCAGACGCTGATGTTTTGTTGATTCTCAGAGACTGGAATCATCTTGTCAGGAAAAATGGAATCCTCTACAGGAAAAAGATTAATCCTTGTCGCAACGAGACGTATTAACTTCCTCTCCCCAAGACACATCGCAATGAAGTTCCTGTGTACATTCACGATAGCATGGGCCATTTGGGCACCGAGCGTACTTTAGAATTGGCACAAGCCCGTTTTATTTGCCAAGGATGCAGAAAGAGGTACCTGAGTTTGCGGGGGAGTTGCGAAATGTGCTTGTACCGCAAAGCAAACTCATTATACCAGGATAGGGCCCTTCTAGTCAGCATCATCACAAGTGAACCAATGGAGTTAGTCTGCATGGATTTTCTTTCATTAAAAACCTACTAGGGTGAATACAATATTATCCTTGTTTTGACAGATCACTTCACTTGGTATGCGCAGGCATTCCCAATTGGAAACCAAACTGCTTATACTACAGCAAAGATTCTGTTTGAAAACTTCATTGTTCACTATGGTTTCCCCGCCAGACTTCACTCTGATCAGGGTCGAAATTTTTAATCCACAGTCACTAAGCATTTGTGTGAAATGGTAGGAATTGTCAAGTCTCGAACAACCCCTTACCATCCACAAGGAAATGGACAGTGTGAGAGATTCAATCGAACACTACTTCCAATTATAGGTACACTACCTGAAGACAAAAAGTCTGATTGGAAGTCATATGTTGCATAACTCATACATGCATACAATTGCACACAACATGACACCACCTCATATTCCCCATACTACCTACTGTTTGGACGCCATCCAAGGCTACCCATTGATTTGTACTTAAGATTAGAAATAAGCCATCAACTCTCTCAGAGTCCTGATGATTATGCAAAAGGTCTCAGGGAAAGGCTGTTTGAAAACTTCATTGTTCATTATGGTTTCCCCGCCAGACTTCAGTCTGATCAGTGTCGAAATTTTGAATCCACAGTCACTAAGCATTTGTGTGAAATGGAAGGAATTGTCAAGTCTCGAACAACCCCTTACCATCCACAAGGAAATGGACAGTGTGAGAGATTCAATTGAACACTACTTTCAATTATAGATACACTACCTAAGGACAAAAAGTTTGATTAGAAGTCATATGTTGCACCACTCATACATGCATACTATTGCACACAACATGACACTACCTCATATTCCCCATACTACCTACTGTTTGGACGCCATCCAAGGCTACCCATTGATTTGTACTTAGGATTAGAAATAAGCCATGAACTCTCTCAGAGTCTGATGATTATGCAAAAGGTCTCAGGGAAAGGTTGGACTATGCTTATCAGTTAGCATCGGATAAAGCAGAAAATCATGCTGAAGGTAATCAAAAGCGCTGCAACAAAAACTTTCGCAAACTGCTTTTGCGTTCTGGAGATCGAGTGCTGGTTAAAAATGTGGCAGTGCATGGAAAACACAAATTAGGTTGGGTGAGAAGGTCATTAAGGACTACAAGGAGACCGGATTGGCTTGTGTACTCTCATCCCCAAAGGTACATAGGAGATAGCACTTCTGGTCCTGAAAAGAAGCCTCTATGGAAGTAAAAGGTCGATTGCTTACTGGAGCTTCAAGAGAGTTTGGTGTAATTTCGCATGGTAACCTGAGAGTTAGATGTTCTCCACAAGAACTAAGGTTTATTTATTTTTTGTTATACACCTAAATCTATTTGTTGTTATTCACAAACAGTTAATGTTGTTCTTTGTGTAATACGTCTCAGATTTATTACTTGAATACATGGAACTGGATGAGGTTTAACATTAAAGTTGTTGTATTGCTGATTTGCATATGTTAGTACATCTTGTACCTGCAGCGACCATGTGGAATGTATAATTCATTTGCTGGATATGAATATTATTGGTTTTTATTCCAATGTGCTTATATGTTATGTATTCTGCATCTTCTCATAGTTCAACTGTAACTTCTACGGTTATATCAGTGCCCGATAAAGGGTTAAGTTAGTCGAATTTGTTTTGCAAACATTGAGGACAATGTTTTCCGAAGCGGGGGAAAGTGTAACCTGTAGTAAAAAGTAGGTCACTAGATATTCTGTCAAGTCTTTGACATACAGTTCTTGTAGGATAGTAGACACAGATTGCCATTATGGAGAAGCTCTCTTCCATGACCTGTTGAGTCAAATCATGCCATTTATCATGCCTGATGCTTGTAGTGATGACGGAGACAAGTTACATAGAAAATGCTTGTATTTGGTTCACTGTATCCTTGAAATTTACCCATCACGTTCCATTTAGGGTGATTAGCCTATATTTTAGTCTGAAATGTATGAAGAGGTAAATTGACGCCAGTAGTGTCTACAGAGAAATTCTCTTTGTGGTCATTATAGTGGGCATGGTGTATGATGATGACATCACTGTATTAGAATCACTTTTACTTTGGTTTTCTTAGACTTTAAAAATGTAGTTCCTGGGATTAAGAGGCCCACACTAATGGTATGATTTAGCAGAAATTGGGATAAGACAGGAAGTTAGAAAAGTAGTGTAAAAATGTCTCTATTTGGTCATTTAAGAAATAAAGTTCTACTTCCTGATAATTACGTCCAATAAGGTAATTTCTTAAGTTAATGGGTGGGTACCTTAGCCAGTTGCTGATTGTGTTTAAAAAAAAAGGCAGCTTACTGGTCTTACTACTTCAGTCCGAGACAAGTTTAACATCTGTCTACAGCTAGTTTAAACCATCTGTTCTTTGGCTCACGTCTGTCTTGTAATGGCATCTAACTTTGTCAACTTAGTCAAATTATAACATCTTTGAATTGAATATTACTTGGAAAATTTTGAAATTTGTGAAACTTTAATTTTGCTCACACAAATTAAGCATTATTGTGAGCCTAAATTATGTTTGAATTTGAATTCTCCTGTAACCAGTATTTCTTAGGAATTGTTGTCCAGCATCTTGAAGAAATTATTTTCAAGTTGAAACTGTTTAATGAAGTTCAGATATCTTGTAATTTAATAGAAGCTAAGAAGTTTTAAACAATTGACTTAAGTATTATGAAATCTACAAATTCAAATACATTTCGTATTAATTGGAATGCAGCTGAAGAATTTATTATTGTATCCTGTATTTTCAATGCAAGTACTACGTATCATTGAAATTGAAAGTAAAGAGCCGAAATAACTGTCAAAGTCAACTCCTTAATTTTGGAAACCAGTACTTGTTCCAGAAGTTGTTCCTGGTTTTGACTTTGATTTGTTTGCAACGGATCCAACATCTCCTATTTGATTTACCCATGTGGAGTTAAAGTTCACCAGTGGTTAGATTAATTTTATTCTTTGAATTTGACATATATCCAGTAAAGTATCCACTGTACTGATTGTACAACTGCAGATTATAAGTACTTTCCATTTCATTATCCATCTGCATCGACTAGTTTACGAAGATCAGGAGAACACTTGAAGAAACTCTCAAGAACTTGAAAAGTCCAGAACTATTGTCAACAATTTGTTAATTGGTATTGTTTTATAATTAATGTATAATTGATTCTTGGATAATTTTGTTATTGTTTATCTGAAACATCACCCAAAATTTTATTTCATTTTGAAATGGCTCTCATAGTCATCAATCTTCTAATAGTCACTAAATTTTATCAATGGTTTAGTTGCCATAGTTACTATTCTTTTCATAACCTTCAGTAGTACCTGTTGTACACACTTTCAGTATTTTTTTAATTTCTTGAACAGAATTAGCTGTTTTCAGAAACACCTTTCATAGGGATGTCATCGTGGTAGAATCACATTATATTTGAAACATGTATACTTGATTGAATGATTGAGAATTGAGTAACAATATAGCATTTGTCTAGAGAATTTGTTATAGATATAGCACACATACACTGTTGTTTGTCAAGTCAGGAGTATATATATATACTATCTTGAAGTCCCAGGCCTATTTATACCCTCAGTCCAAATTTATATTTTAGAAGATATAAGTTGAAAACTCTTTATTTATATAACCCTTACGAGACCGCGAAGAGCACTTGGGTTACACATAGATAATAGAATTCATAATTGTACGTACACAATAACAGCGTACCTACAATTTTCCGTTCCTCAAAAACTGGTGAAATTCGGTTTAAAAAAAAAAGCCCCTTTGCCTACATCTCACATGTACTACTACTAGGCCTAGTACTACTGTACTAACACAACAGACTTTGCTCAGGAAGAAGAAGAAAAAAGTTCCTCTAATTAAAACTTAATTTACGTTCAGTAATGATAGTATTACAGTTGGAAAATTCGGTAGGTGATTCCGTGACATTGATCCTGGTTGAAATTTAACATTTTCTAGTTAAATTTAACCAATGTGTTTTAAGAGTGTACACTCTTTTTTATGTTCTGATGATTGGGGGTTGATCCTTGCTTCGATTCTCTGGAGCTTCATCACCTGAAAAGTTTCCTAACCACCACGAGAACTCTCAACATCTTCACTCAAGTTGACTCAACATCCTCAGCATCATATTTGGAAATTTGGAATAGCAGACTTGGTATGGTACTACACCACATCAAAATGGACCCGCCAACCCGCCAGTTGCAGACTGTCTCAAAAATTGTGGCAATACTTAAAGTGCCTCAACCGGTTGCTTTCAAGGGTTGGAAGGTTAAAATGAAAATAGGCTTATGATAAACGGCGCCAGAACATTGTTTATGTTGGAGGTCAAACATATATCGGCGTGGGGTCCAGGACGAAGACCCCGGAAGCTCTGCGATTTTAGCGGATTTGGGGCTAAAAACTAGGCCTAATTTTAACTATTTTTGTATGTTGAAACTTACAAATTCAATATTAGTTGAAGATGCCAACCCAACGCGCCAAAACGCCCTAAGAGGATTTCACCTAATTGCCCGTTGCATGCTTCCTGCTGAGGTTGGGAGATCAAATTGATCAATTATTAAAATGAAATTGAAAAAAAAAGAAATTTGGTGAAAATTATTAGGAATTTGATAACAATTTGGCAACATTTTCCTAAAGTAAAACAAAAAAACTGCCCAAAATTTAAGGAAAATTTCCCGCAAAGTGAAGAAAATGTTCCGAAAATCGAAAAAAACTGCCCGGAATTGAAGGACATTTCTCGAAAATCTGTCGTTGAAGGCATGCATTTCTTATCGGGTTCCATGGAAAAGTGTATTCGTGCTGTCGTATATCATGTATATAGGTTATAAAGCTTATAGCGTTCAATGTCGATGTCATTTCCATTAAGTTGCTGTACTGGCGGCTGGATAGTTACCGCCAGTGGCGTATCCAGCATTAAAAGTGACGGGATCCAAGATGTTCTAAATTTCTCCTCCCAAGAGAAAGTGTTCAAATTTAGCCCACGTCTGAGGGCAATTTTGTTTTTTTAAACAAAAAAGATATTGAAAATAAAGATTATCTCAATTTTGAAAATTTCCTCGGAAATGTAGCCCCCTGCGTCACTGGTTACAGCATTTCCCTTGGCTGCTGTAATAATCCGACGGTAAAGCCGATATCTGCCATCTTCCATTCTTCAAGATCGTTATAATTGCATAGGGTCTCTTGATTGACGCGTCGATCCAACTCACCAAATAGTTGATCCAAGCATGAAAGTATTGCTGCCTGGTGTATTCCTTGACAAAGGATAAACTTGAGGTGACTTCTGCGTCAATTCGATCGATTGTTTTCTTACAAGATAGTCTCTGGATTTGTTTCATGTATGTACACTGTGTGGGTCTATCCGATTGAGAATTAATTAATTTGCTACTGTAATTTGATTTTGCTAATACTTTTAGATGAACATGTGTTATGACGTTACCCGACCTCACTAGGGCCCTAATATTGTGATCACATGTCCCTAACCTCATCAGCTTCCCCCCCCTCTGTATATTTTGAACGCTCCGCCGCCCCTGATATTATATAAATGACCGTTGAACTTTTCCGTTTGCCGGATTTAACAATAATTGATGTAGTAGGTAGGTCACTGCAACATTGAGGGGGGCACGTGCCTCCTGTGCCCCTGTTCCTACGCCTATGCTGAAAATACTTGACCATCAATCGCTCATCAAAGATATTAAGACTGTGGTCAGATCAGATATAGATAGAGCTAACTAGAGATTCTTCGATTCCTTTTAAAGCATATCGCTAGTGCGAGTATACACGTATGAAAGTCTAAATTTTGTCAGTTTGCATTGCCCCTTACTGCATATCAGATTGAAAGTGACAAGGAATTGGCGTGTATGTATGCACATATGATTACAAGCATTTAAAGGCAATTCCTTGTCACACGGATCAATTCAACCCGGTAGCCAGGATATTTAGGAGGGGCACTGGAACAGAGGCTCCATTGTCCCATATTTTTATTCGGAAAACGTTGAGGATCGTGCGTATGTGAGGATGGGGAGTGGATTTCGACTTCCTAAAACGTGGGGACCGTGGCCCTTCCTGCCACCAGCGTCGTGACCAGGGTAAAGTAAGTGTGTGTGTGAGGGGGGGAGGGGGAAGGTAACAAAAGAAGTGTGTGTGTGTAGGGGTAACAAATGAAGGGGTAAATTTGCATAATTTGTAATAAATAATCAGTGAAAAAATTGAAAGAGTATGCTTAACATTAATATCCCGCATCCAATTCCGGTGCCACTGAATGAAGTTGATTCAAAGGACTTTTGTTTGTTATAAAATAACCTTCATGCAATCACATTCTCAAGCTCCCAAAAGTTATTTCTCCTCATTTTAGCTCAACCAACATTAACATTGGTTGATTATAAAATGTACAGATTTCTCCCTTTTTGTCCTTTAAAATATTTCACCTCCTAAGTTTGAACACTTTTGGTCTTGAAATGTGAGATGTTGTCATTGTATTGCTAGTGCAATTTTTTATATTTTTAGTATTATCGTGGAGAATCTCCATGGTGTCATGTTTTACACTCAGTAAGCGGAGGTTCTACTCAGGCATTTTATTTCATGGTCAAACTGCCCATCATGCATGAATATACATCAGATAATCTTCTCCAGTTAAACTACCAGACCACTATGATATATGATGCATTGCTTATTTGAAACATGGAGATATATACTATTTGGAAATTCCTTATATCCCAACAGATTTTTCTAGTAATGAGTATATACCCCCCACCCCATGGAAAAAAGTCTAGCTACGCCACTGGATCCCTCACTATCAGTTAAAAGGTACCGGTTTTCGTTAAATAAACATGTTTTTTAATATTTTTGTTTATTTATTGCATGTTACTTTCAGATAATAAAGTGAGAGATTGGCCAAAGTGAGCGAGAAATGAGCCTCTATGTTGCCCTCTGTCTCTGTCTGTTGCCTCTTGTGCTGATTTTGGTTCTAGGCAACGTATTCTACACACCAGTTCCAGCACCAGTCGAGGAAAAATGGAAGTTCCGTGCCATTTTTACTATTGGACAAATATTAAACTTTTTGGTAATGTTGCATTCACAGTATACTTTGTTGTCAACTTCTTTTGAGTTATAAATCTTGGTAGGAAAACTAAAGCTTAGGGGCTGTTATTCATCATGCACTTATGTATTTATGGAATTGATCTATTGTGGAAAATGTCAATCTTTTGCCGCGGCGGAAAGATATTCACAATCAAAAATGTGTTAAATAACGGAAATTACAAAAGTTGATAATAAAGATTAAATAAAAATTATAGTAAAACTGGTTAAAAGTTACTCTAGCATAGCAGTATACAGATATATCAAAAATATACTTATTTTACACAAAAGTAAAAAGCAGTAAAATCATCACACTAAAATAAATAAATTAGTGAATATAACTTTTTTAAATATAACAAAATTGAAAAAAGCGTGTAGGTTGAAAATTTATGAAATCAAATTAAATGCAATCTTAAAAAGATATGTTTGTTTCAAATGTTTGTTTGAAAATTTAGGAATGGAATTAAAAGATGTAGGTACAGATTTTGAGCATGTTACTGGTTTCTCTTTTAAGAGTAACCTCCGCTTATTTCCATATCTTCTTACAGTCAGTGGTGCTGGCAAAGATAAATGGTGATCCTTGCATCGTGAACCTAAGGTACTTGATAAAGAAATTAAACAGAAAGAAACTACCCGAAGATGATCCAAATGTGAAGTCAACACTAACGGAATTCAATGGCGTAAAAGTGCGATTATATGAACCAAAAGAACAACAGGAACAATCATCAGACGCGAAATATCCAGCTCTCATCTTCATCCATGGAGGAGGATTTTGCTTGGGAGATACCGGTAAAGTTTGTCGCGAATTTACACCGATCTTTTAATTATTATAAAAATGATTAAAAACACGCAGGGGCGCAAATACCGGGGGTGTAAATACAATATATGTAGTCATTGACCGCGGAGCAATATTTCAAGTAGGGGCGCGCACGTTTGAAACGACTGATAAAATCAGTGAGTTGGTTAAAAGAAAGAAGAAGAAGAAGAAGAAGAAAGTATCATAAAAGTTTCATTGGAAAGGGAGGGAGTGGAGGGTTCGTAAAATGATTGGAAATTTTGGTAAAATTTGACCTGTCCCAAAAATTGAAGAAAATTTCCCAAAATTAGGGAAATTTTACGACAATTGAAGCAAATTTCGCAAAAATAAAGGAAATTGTACGAAAATTTAAGGAGACCTCCCGAAAATTGAAACAAACTTTTCAAAATTTGAAGATAATTTCCCCCAAATAAAAAAAAATTCCCGCGAGGTCTTAGCTTGTAAAAAAGGAGAGGGTTTGTGAAATGATTGAAAATTTTGGTAAAAAATTGACATTTCCCGGAAGTGAATTTCACAAAAATGAAGGAGGTTTTACGAAAATGGAAGAAGATTGGGCGGAAATTGAAGAAAATTTTCTACAAATTAGAGAAAACTTTTTAAAAATTTCTCGAAAATGAAGAAAGTGTTAAGAAAATTGAAGCAAATTCCATGAAAATGAAGGACATTTTACTGTTTTACGAACATTGAAGGGTTGAAGGATATTTCCGAAAATTGAGGATTTCCGGAAGAAAGATACCATGGAATCTGAGGTTCAATTCTGCATTTGTAAATGGAATTTTTCTTAATATTAACACAAGACATATACGTTTCATAAAATTATTTACATTGCAATTGCTGAGTTTGCTTTGAGAAGTCAGACATGAAATAGGTGATTATGTGGTTGATTATGTGGTTGTGCCTGTATCTGTTTAACTTGAAACCTAAGTTTCACAAACGTAATCATAGTAATATAATAACATTTGAAGCCAGAATAAAGAATGGGCTTTAGTAGGGGCAGTTGATTTCAATTACCTGAGCTTTCCTTACAGAAATCCCATATATTGGCCATATATGGGATTGATATGAATTCCAGATATATGCCATATAAAGAATTGGCCAGATAAATAATACAGTTTTATATGGCCAGATAGAAATATAAACTTTTAGATGGCTATGTATAGATATAAAACTTTATATGACATATATAATTTTATATGGCCAGATATATATAAAGTTATATTTGACATATAAACTTTTATACGGGCGATTTGAACTTAGAAAGCGCCTTTTGAATCACGGACGGGATGAAACTGCCAATCATTTTCATCCCGTTCAAGGACATTCTCTCCACGAGTTGACCATATATCATTCAATCATTTGACCACAAATTTTGTTATAATACGAGGTGGAGTAACGTGGAAATGAAATGGGAAACTCAAAACATTTCAGTGACTGCTTGTCAATGTCAAGTAATCGTCCATGCGGCTACTAAAATGCCACAGGTACAGAAAACCAGGATGGAGTAGTGTTCAAGGGGCGGAATCTGTAATGCCAGATAAATCTGTATACAAATTGTGCTGAAATTTTCCATATAAAATTTTATATGGGTTCACATACTTGCCAATTCTTTATATGGCTTTACATGGCTTTATAAGATAAGCCCTTATCTATATAATCCATATACTTTATATGGCTGTGTACAATTTGATTTACAGATGTGGCTTGATATTGGTTTATAAAACTTGATTAACATATATGGCCAATTCTTTATATGGGTTTATATGGCTATATAAAATATGCCTTTTCATATAATTCATATAAATCTTTATATAGCTGTATACAATTTGATTTACAGATGTGGCTTTATATGGGTATATAAAATTTGATGAACATATATGGCCCAATTCTTTATATGGGTTTATATAGCTGTATAAAAGAAGCCTTTTTATTTAATTCATATAAATCTTTATATGTTTATAAACAATTATATAATCTATAAAAATCTTTATAGAATACACATGTAAAATTAGTATCTTAATCTTTTAATGGTGGTATAAAATTTGATAAATGTTTAAGTGGCTTTATATAGTACATGAGGGTTTCATTTATAAAGTTCAGGTGCATTTTGTCGACACTTTCTTCTCTGAAAGCAGTAAAAATGAAGTAATACAGTGAACATTTTTTATATTTATTTTTCTTTGCAAGATGTGCTAACTACCAACAAAACATCAAATGCTAAAATGTAAAATTATTACATAAAATATTTTACAGGTACATATAAAGCTCTTCCTACAACCAAGTTGGGAAATCTTGCAATCCTTTAATGCCTTGCAACCATAGGGGTCATTACGGTTAGGCTGCATAGGAAAAACCTCAAACTTTGTTGAATTTCTATTCTTATTTAAAAACTCTTGCCTCTATGAATCTCTTAAAAATTGCAAGATGAATTCCTTAAAATCCATTCGCTGAAAAAAAAAAAAAAAAATCTTTTGAACCTCCTTCGGTGTAAAATCAGGGAAAATTTGAGACACATTTTGAGGCTGACCGTTGAGACTATCATGGAAACTTAATTGATATGGATCTACATGTAGGCCTGATTGTAATTGCCTAATCTTCTTACAAAATAATACATCTAGTTTTCAAAACATTCACTTCATAACACAATGCAATTTTAAATGATCACTCGACAGAATACAAGTTATCTATCGACTTATTGGGTAGGAATGGGCAGCTATGAGCAGTTCCAAAGAAAAATGTATTATTTTGACAGAAACCTCTCCCCCAGAATCTGAATCCCTCTCACCCCCTCCCCCCTCCCCCCTTCCTTCCCCAGCCCCTCCAGCTTAATTGCAAAATACCCTCACAACCCTTTAAATACTCTGTGGAGCCGGCTCCGTACTCAAAATTAGGAGACAAATGAAACGCTACAAATATATTCGCCAAATTAAGCTAGCAAGTTGAACTAGGTCGTTATTAAAACAATTCTTGTGACAAGTGTGGATACTGTGGAGTCATTCTGGAATGTAGCCTACGTATGGGATTATGAAAAATTCCCATCGCAAGCATGAAGCCAGCGGAGACGCTCCGGGTGTGTGTATGAGATTATGAAAAATTTCCGAGTCGAACCAGCATGATCAGGGGTATCGTCGATCGATAGGAATTTGGTAATTTATTCAAAAGTACAAAAGCCAAAACAGGCCGGGAATATCTGCTTGACATAAATTCATTCATACTTGACCCAGCAGTTGCGGAAATTCCCATCCCAATCAAACACACCCCGGAAATCCAATCCCAAATCACGGACCGCCTCCCTCTTCTTGCTTTCAAATCCATAAAAAATGATGAAAATACCAAAACATTTCATCCAAATCATCCAATTGACCATTTTAGAGCATTTGCAATTTTCAAGCCAAAATAAGCCAATTTTTGTTCCTCTTTGAGTTCCTACCGTTTTTTTTTTAATTGCTAGTCACATAATTCTGCAAAATCGAAGGAATTTTAACCAAACCTTTTTTAAGTGTTGACCATACCCTTAACCAAAAATCTAGCAGGAATAGACTTTGTCATCATTTTCAGGAATTGAAATTTCGGAAGGAAATATAAGGAATTTCATAAAGCTTTTCAGCTACACGCCTGGTGTGGTCATACATCACAAATTGAACATAAATTATGCATTCACTGTAGATCGCTAAAACTTTATTTAGTCATAGTTTAAAAACTATACGTGCTATTAAAGAGCTCGCCTCAAAAAACATAGCCAAAATAGGACGTATTTTGGATAACGTCAGTGGTAAGAGTGGACTTTACAGAAAGTGGCCAATCAGAAGCCAGCATTGTTATAACGTTGAGCTCATTTGCATATGAATTTGCATATACTTAATGCTGTCTTCTGAATGGTCACTTGCTATATAGCCCCTTGAATTTTATCATACGACCGTCTCCCCCTTTGTTTGGAGAAATTGGTTTATATACGACCGTCTCCCTATTTCCTCCTCCCTCCTCCTCTTCTCCCTCTCCTCTTCTCCCCTCCTCCCCTCCTCCTTCTCCCACTCCACCTTCCTCCTCCCCCTCCTCCTCCTCCTCCTCCTCTTTCTCTTCCTCCTCCTCTAATCGTTTGTATGTAAGAAAGATGCTCGTACGGTTGGTGACTTCCACGGTTCGTACAGTAACGTTGACCGCATTTGTGTTGGTCTTTGACGGTTACTCCACAAGTAGTGCAGCGACGGATGCGTAGGCAGATCGTGCGTGATGCTGTTTTGGTCTTGGACTTGATCATAACTTTGCTTCTTTTTGGGATCTTCTTGTGATTTGCAAAACAAGTTGGACTCTTGAAGGATCGATTGCAATCTTTACAATTTAGTCATTCAGTCAACTGACATCCTCTTTTGTTGCATTGAAACAACATTCGCAAACCTTGTAGTAACGATGGTGGTCGAAGACTTTGTACCCTTTATCACAAATGTCGCAGAAGTAGGAGACATCTAGTAGTCCCTGAAGTGAAGTGACCACGTCGAAATTATTATCGTTGTAAAAAAGATGAAGTTTTTCTCACTAGGACGTCCTCTGAACAGAAACAAGTCGTGTGGGTTTCTTGTAACGACACTCACTTGTTAGTCGGGAAAGACGGCTTGAAAACGCCCTACCTCTTCCAATCCACAGGGAGCCATGGCAACGCCATCTCGTTCGTGTAACTCTCTGCCGAGTCTCGTTTGCTCACCGAAACCTTAACGAATGTTTTACAGTTGACTGAGTTGTCGTTCTCTTTGTCGATGCGGGCTTTGGCGGTCACGAGAACTTGGGCTAGACAGAGGTGGTCTTTGTTTGTGATGCGGATAATAGAGCGTTTTTTCAGGGTTCAATCTTTTATGTTGGTACGTCCACTTCCTTGAGGCACCTTGATGTGAATTACTCTGATTTCAACGTCTCTGATTGTAAAACTCGAAAAATGGCGATTAGAAGACGCTGCACGCTCACTTGATCTCTCCGCATGAGTTGAACCCATATTGGATACTCCAGACTGGGTGCATGAATCTCAAAACCCACACTATCTTGAGCAGCAAAACCTTCCACAGTCGTTCGATAAGACTTTCGAAAACAGCATGCAATATGATGACGACGTCCTTCTTTTGATTGACCAGTCGACCAATTCTCTCCCCCATCGAACCGCACAACGTGTTAATTGCCTCCGAGTTGTACCTTGGAATCTGGCGTCTTCTGGTTTTCTCGATGCGGTAACAAGTCTCGACGGTAACTTTTTCATCGTTAGCTATGCCGGCTTCTTCGCCGTGTTGATTACCCATCTGGTCCTGTCCACCTCCATCGCCCAGTTCCTGGTTGACATCCATAGTCTCCAACTCGTCCGCTTCTTCGTCTGGTTGTTGATCAACATCAATAGCCTCCGACTCGGCTTCCCCAACTTGACTAAGCCTTTCTATTTCTTCAACAAGATGCAAAAATTCCCGAACGTCGGGTAATTGTAATAATTGTTCGTCGGATATTGACATGTTTTCAGCCATTATTTGATTCACAAACGCATTGACTTCTTCGGGTAGAGTAATCCCTCCTCTCGCAATCATCTCCTCCATTTCGCATTCCTGTGAGTTGATATTCCATTCCTTTGTGTCGATTTGTGCATCGCAATCCTCTTTGTCGATATTCCAATCCGTTAAGTCTTCCCAGTTTTGTGATTTAACCTTCTCCTCTCTCTCCGTAAACCCTTCCGGCAACTCCCAATGTTTTTTGCCCGTCTGGTGATTAAAAAAGTAACTTCTCAGCTAACAAAAAACTTCCCAAAAACGTTGAGCGAACGTTGGACTTTCGAATATTTACCGTTTTTTTTCTTTTCTGAACAATAAAAAAACATAGAAATGTAAACTCCAAATTTTGTCTTTTGTACGTTTTTTGGACGTCCGGGGACGTTGTTTTAACGTAAAACGTTTGTAGAACGTTGTGAATAAAAGTTGCAGAAACGTTAGAATAAGAGGTTTATAGAAAGTCAATTGCAAAACGTTGTATCAACGTAAAATTGTAGACTCCAGATTTCGTTTTTTGTATTTGTTGTGTGAACGTTCAGGGACGTTGTTATGCAGTTGATAGAGCGTTTACAGAACGTTGGGAATAAACGTTGTTGAACCGGCAGAATAACAGGTTTGTAAAACGTCAGTTACAAAACGTTGTTTTAACGTAAAAAGTGGACTCCAGTTTTCGTTTTTAAAAGTTTGTTGAAACGTTCAGGAACGTTGTTTTGACTATTTAAACGTTGATACAACGTCAGCAACATACGTTGCTTAGACCTTAGAGTAAGGTGATAATTAAACGTGATTGTAAATATTCGCCGACTTTATAATGACGTTTTATGAACCTTATTGAAACGTTACCAATAATGAAACGAACTCCAAATAACGGTATTCGGGCGTTGTCGTTTCGATGTACATTACATGAATGTGAATAAATATCTTCGAAAATTGTTCTTCAATAAACCTACATGGGCCGTAATTCAAATTTATAATCTTTAGAAGATTAAGTTGTATCGGACTAACCATAAAAAGTTTCACAAACAATGATAAATTAGAATAAGACGGTAACTTTTCTATTCGCTTAATCATATTGTTTCACCTCGTAAATGCAAAACTTCAAAAAATGTACAAAATATGAAAATGTTTTAATGACAAGTATTCTTGAGATTCCAGTTCAGCAGCATACTATTCAAGATCACAGTTACTGCCTGCACGGATTGCCACTTTAGTCTCAACAGATTCCTGTGAAGTTGAAAATAAATAAAAACGAATGAATACATTTTCACTCAAGTAATCGTCTAAATGTATATTTGAAGTTAAATTAAAGGTATTTGGACAAGTGATTCTTGTCTGCAGGAGCATTCAATTCTTAAAATTAAAGTCTAAAAATAGTAACAATAACAATGGGTCGAAGTTTTAATAATACTCAATTTTCTGTTCACTATAACCAATCTCTCCATTCGAATTTTTTTTGGGGGGGAAACCCCCAAAGCAATAGGTTAACATGAAATTTTTTTTCTATTCTGAGGTAACATGTAACTTATACTAATTAAGTATCAAAGTGTTGAAATGCTATAATAGTAGAGTCAATATACCACGTAACCCCAAAAAAATTGCAAAAACAGGTTTTTTTGCATTTTTTGGTACTATTTGACCTGGAGATTAACATACTAAAAGTTGGCAAAAATCTGACCACCGGAAAGGGTCTAAATATGACGTCATACAAAATGGTTGCCAAAATGTAATAAAATGCTTAATTTCAATGATTTGCATACGGTTTCTGGCATCTTTAAGTATGAAATCAAGTTTAAGGCATCAGTATCTTACATGATTGTTAATATTTCAATCTGACCAATGTACCAGTGTGACGTTATGCTGTGATAGTGTCATCTATGACGTCATCTATGACGTCATTATGTCATGTTTTTTTCTTCATATCATGATTCTTTCACTGTGATGCCCTGGATGAGCTGTGGTTTTAATGACTAACTTTTTGTCATCTATTCGTGTTCATTGCAATATAGATTTTAACATCATCAACCACTTAATGAATTAATATCGACATTTAATGTTTTCCCCATGCAGTTATAGATTAGAAGACATAAATGCACATATTGGTTTGTTTGGTAATTTCTAGTGTTTCAGCTGACCAGTTGGCGTTATCCTTACTATATAACCTTTACAGTCACATGCAGCCTTCATTACCATCATCATCTGATACTGGGTTGAGGGATATATTATCACAAGTGTCTTCTTGACAAGGTCCACAGGCTTGGGTATATTCAAGGCTATGTTTTTTGCAGCTACATTTGAGTGTGCGGCAACCTGTCGAGCAGTTGCAGTGTATCATTTTCAACAGACTTTCAGGAGCAGGGCTTTTGTCCATCATGAGTGGAATCAGTTGACCCCCTTGTACACTCCAGCCCCCGTTTGTAGGATCCATGCTACCGTACGTACACATCCACACCATAACTTGAAGATATACCCTCCGTGAGTGAAGTTTTGTGGCTGATGTTGTTGGGGGCAGCCTTTCGGGTGCCACAAAAGTCTTTGCTGTGGCCACTTTTTTGCAAAGGAAGCTGTAGCGCAATGATGCCAGAGAGTCAGAATGAGTCCCATTAAACAATGAAAGCATTTGTTTGCAGCCGGTGGTTTCTACAGTCTCTGGATTTGCCTTTGGTGTGCAAAAGATCTTCGAACAAGCACGCAAGACAGATTCGCCCTTAATGACCTTTCTGAAGATGGACTTCTTTCCAACCCCAAAAAATGGTGAGGTAGTGTGGCATCCGAAAAACGCATGGGCAAACAACAGATCAGAGCACACTTCTTCCCCTAGTAACAGTTTCAGAACTTTCATGTTATACGCGTTTGGTTTACCTTTGTCTGATCTAAAGTACAGGTCTTTGCAGTCATTCGTGGTTCCATGATACAAGAGCAAAACAAAAAGATATGTATCTTCCCCGATGAGAGTTGTTGACTTGAAGGATGCCATTGTGATTGCTGCTTTTACGATATCGACATCGGCATCACCCTCAGCCTGAATAACGTTGCAGCCTTTCTGGCGCAAGTATTTTGTCATCAGGTTAATAAGGGCCTGTTTATTCATTGTGTTTGAAAAAAAATCCTCTTTTTTCCCAGAAAATTTGGTTGACTCCACAATGTCGACCTTGTTAGTGACCTGACTTCGGCTTCGTCTTTGGTGGGTGTTGTCTTTTGTGGATGGTCTTCCATTGTACCCATCAAAGACAACAGTGGCATTACCATACAGTTCGGATTTGAAAGGTGCATACGAATCTGCAATTGAAGTGTAAGTGCTCCCCTCGGTCCATTTCAATCGATATAGGAGGGAACCTCCGTTAAGAACATAGTGATCAGTCTTTGGAATGGACTGAAGAACAGCACCATTTGATAAAGAAGTTCCATGGTCTTTCAAAGCTTCCAGAAGATGTGCTATATCTGGTTTTCGCAAGAGATATTTTCCTTCAAATAAGGATGGTGGATAGGGGTAGAGCTCATATTGTATTACTTCATCAAGGCAAAGGTCACCTGACTGCGATACCACAAGGAACCTCTGAAACAATAAAGCTGGATCAATGGTTCGATCCTCTGTAACTTTGACAGCTTGAGCTGATGCTAATGTCTTCACTTTAGTGTTCTTTTTGTGAGAATATGAGAAGACTGGGTGTCCTTCCATTTGTTTTACTGTGTCTCTGCTTACATTGAAAAGTTCTTAAACATTGACACCCTCATCAGCATTTATCCCTGTGATAATGTTGCGCAAGGTTGCCTCATTGGAAAATGGAGAATAGTGTTCCAGCTTCGTCGCAAGTTTGTCTAAGTCTCTCATATCCCTGTCCATACGAGAAGCAGATGCCTCCTTGTGCTGTTCACTTGTTGCATATGATGTCTGACAGAATTCCTGCATGGCGTAGTTGTAGGCGGAAGATACAGGGGCAGACATTGTCCAAACGGCCCTCTGATGGTCTGACATGCCACTTCCTCTTGGTAGCCCACCAGTGCTTTTAAGCGACCGCATTAGTGTCTGCTCGATCACCAAGTCAGGACTAAGGCCAGCCCAGTATTTTTTGCTGCGTCGAATAACATGAATTTCTGAAACACTGGGGACTTTCCACTTTCAAGATCCCTCATCTTCTGTAAGTAACGATAAGCAGACTTCAGACAGTTAGGGTGTCCAGCAGCAGCAAATATTGGCAAACAGTCATATATAGCATAGAGATGCATTTGCCATGACCCTGTGCGATCAGCCTTGATAAGCTCCTGTGCAACTCCCAACATTCGTTGATAGTTAATCCACAATTTGCTTGTTTTTGAGTTGTTGGATAATTCACACTTTCTTGAAGTGAGAGCATTAGAAATTCTTTCCATGCAGTCTGCTTTCAGCAGTGCATCTAAACTTATTTTATCAGTCTCCTTTTGAGTATACAATCTCTCCAGCTCTTTAAATAGATCTTCAAAACTTGGATCGGCTTCAATTACCTTAGTCACTATCTGATGCGTGAGACACTGCTTAACAAGAAGATGTCCACGGAATGCACGTTGCACAGCTTTGCCACTCATCATATGTGTTACAGCTTCTTCACCATACACTGTCTCCAGGATTTCCCTTAGTCCACTTCCATCCATGAGTGTTCCTATGGCCCCCAACAAATCCATGAAAGCATGAAAGCTCCCCAATAACAAAATAACATCTCTGAGTGGACTACCATCTTGAACTTCATGTATAATCTCAAAAGTTTTCCAAAAGAGTGGCTGATCAAAGGTTACAATTGGTGGGACACTGTGCTTGGAAGCAAGAGCACATATATAGTCGAGTGTAGAGAAGATACATGTCTTATCTCCAGGGTTCATATCAATCATTGGTAGGAACAATACTGATGATGGTCCAGGGTGGAGACAGTCCTTGTGTAGCAGGTGCCTCACTCCTTGCCAATTTGGTAGTGTTTGCTTGAAGCGGAAGGACATCTCCCACAATACATCAATCTTATGATCAACAACATTCAAAAGTGGCAGAGATGTGAACTTAATGCTACGAAGTGTGTTCTTTGGGAAGCGGTAATCCTTGATTTTAATCTTCGTCTGATCAACTGTTCAAGTCAGACATCTTTCTTCTCAGAATAGTGTGACTGGTTCGTGTGCCTGGTG